>JAQPZY010001623.1:2290000-2890000 GCA_029931535.1 Margaritifera margaritifera
TTTCAGGAAAAAGAAGTAGATACATACTTTCTTTACTTTGAGAGAATTGCTGAAAACTTGAAATGGCCAAGGGAGCATTGGACCTTGTTATTACAAAGTGTACTTATTGGCAAAGCTCGTGAAGTCTACACTTCACTGTCAGTACAACAAAGCACTGATTATGATGTGGTTAAGGAGTACATCTTGAAGGGTTATGAGTTGGTACACGAGGCATATCGACAAAAGTTTATGAATTGTAGAAAAGAAACTGGACAAACTCATGTTGAATTTGCAAGGGAAAAAGAACAACTATTTGATAGGTGGTCCTCAGTCAAGAAGGTTGATCAAGATTATGATAACCTCAGACAGCTCGTATTAATTGAAGAGTTCAAGAGGTACATTCATGGTGATTTCAAGACCTATCTTGACGAGCAGAAAGTGGAAACTTTGGAAAATGCTGCTCGTATGGCTGATGATTATTCCTTGACTCACAAAATTTGATTTGTCAATAAGTCTTCCTCTCAGCAGTTTTCTTGTAAAAAAAACCCATTTCAATCTCAAACGAGTACTTCTAAATTTCAAAACAACACAACTGTTAGGAATCAAACATCTGATAAGACTGAACAGAAATCCTTATCTCCTCCTACGTGCACTTATTGTGAAATGAACGGCACCTCATTTCTGATTGCTTCAGGTTGAAAAATAAGCAACAGAATAAAGACAGAGCTTTTCCAAATGCTCTTATTTCAAAGAGGTCAAGGTCACGGTCTTGTATTGAAAGCAATACCTTTCTTGGGTCAAACAAACCCCGATCTGATTCTATTTTGGGGTCTTATGAACCATTCATGTCAGAAGGTTCTATATCACTTATTGGTGATTCTGCCAAGCCTATCCCTATGAAAATATTTGGCATCAGACTTAGTTTCTGGACCTGTGACTGTTGGGGCAGTGACTTCTTTACCTATAGAAGGTATCCAATTGTTTCTAGGCAATGACCTAGCTGGAGATAAGGTCGTGGTCAATCCACTTGTAAATGACAAGCCTTGTTTTGATCAAAAAGTTGATCCTATTGAGATTGAAATCCCTGATTTGTATCCTGCTTATGCAGTTACCAGAGCTATGGCAAAAAGAGCTATTGAGAATGATATTGATCAGGAAGTTATTCATTTAGCTGACACATTTATTGGTCAGTCTTTTGATGAGATCACTTTCTCTCCTGATATTGGGCAATCAGAAGCTATTGATCCCAGTGATCCACTTTTTACAACTGAATCTCTCTATTCTAATCAGGGTGACAAAAGAGAATCACTTGTTGTCTTACAGGAACAAGATCCTCAAATCTCCTGTTTGTTTTAGAGGGCTATTAGTGAAACTGAAGCCACACAAGTTCCGGTGTGTTACTTTGTGAAAAATGGGGTCCTTATGAGAAAATGGAGACCACCTGAGGTACCCGCTGGTGCCGAGTGGTCAGTGAGCTATCAAATTGTCGTTCCTAAGTCATATCGATAGGATATTCTTAGTCTAGCCCATTGGCTGGTCATTTAGGGGTCAATAAGACTTATCACAAGATCTTGAATCATTTTTATTGGCCGAAACTTAAAAGTGATGTTTCTAAATCCTGCAGATCTTGTCACACTTGTCAAATGGTGCTAAAACCCAATCAGAAGATACCTAAGGCTCATCTGCAGCCTATTCCTGCATTTGATAAACCATTTAGTAGAATAATGGTAGACTGTGTCGCTCCCTTACCTAAGACCAAGTCAGGCAACCAATACGTGTTGACCATCATGTGTACGTCTACAAGATTTCCAGTGGCAATTCCTCTGAGAAATATATAAACTAAAACCATTGTGAAAGCTTTGATGAAGTTGTTTTTTTTTTTGGTGTTTTTTTTTACACTTGTTGACCTTCCCAAATTCTATCCAGGCGGATCATGGGTCAAATTTTATGTCTGGAATTTTTCAACAAGTTATGCATGAATTAGGCATCCAATAGTTTCAATCTTCCGCCTATCACCCTGAAAGTCAATGTGCTTTTGAAAGATTTCATCAAACTTTGAAGAATATGATTCGATCATATTGCTTTGATACAGGAAAGGATTGGGATGAAGGTGTTCATTTGTTGTTGTTTGTTGTTTGTTGTTAGGGAATCAGTTTAAGAGTCATTGAGTTTTAGTCACTTTGAACAGGTTTTTGGACATACTATCCGTGGACCATTGAAATTATTGAAAGGGAAACTTCTTTCAAATGAAGATTAAAATATTAATCTTCTTGACTACGTCTCTGATTTCAAATACAAGTTGTCAAAGGCCTATGAAGTAGCAAGAACTAATCTTCACTCTATTCAGTCAAAAATGAAATTAAGGTATGACAGAAATACACAGGAAAGGAGTTTTAAGGCTGGTGAGAAAGTTCTGCCTCTCTTACCCATACCTCAAAATCCTCTTCGGGCTAAATTGTATGGTCCTTATTCCGTTGAAAAGAAAGTAAATTACTTAAATTTTATCATTAACACTCCTGGGAGGCTGGATCAAAAACAACGTTGTCACATAAATATGTTAAAGGAGTATTTTGACAAAGAGATAGCCCAGTTAATTATTCAATTAATTTTGTTGTACCGTCCCACACAGGAATACAATCTGACTGTAGTGATTCTGGTTTAACCAACCTTCGGAATTCAGAAATATTGAACAATCTGGACCAGAAACTTTCACACCTACAACAACAAGAAAGAAATGAACTAAAAAAGCTATTACATGAGTATGAGCACCTGTCTCCTGATGTTCTTACACAAGCAAATCAAATCTATCATGACGCTGACATTGTAGATTCTACATGTGAAACAGCATCCTTACAGGATGAATCCTCTCAAACAGGAATATTTGAGGAAAGAAACTCAGTATTTACTGGAGAATGATTTGTAAAGAACCAAAGCCAGATAATAATTCCGCATGTGTACTGACAATAGAAAAGTCAACAGTGTCACCAAAACGGATTCATTTCCAATGCCAAGAATGGATGATTGGATTGATAAAATTGGAAATGCAAAATATGTCACTAAGTTTGACCTTTTAAGAGATTCTGGCAAATTCCACTCGCTGAAAGAGCAAAAGAAATTTCAGCATTTGTAACTCCAGATGGGCTTTATCAATATAAAGTCATGCCGTTTGGAATGAAAACTTCTCCGGCAACGTTTCAACGTCTTATGAAAATGATAACATCTGGTCTAGATAATTGTGAGGCGTACATCAATGACGTCATTATCTACAACGACACCTGGGAAAATCACTTGAAAACCATTTGGAAATTCTTCGATCGACTCAGCAATGCAAATCTGACGATTAATTTGAGCAAAAGTGAGTTTTGCCATGCTTGTGGCACAGTTTTAGGACATATTGTGGAACAAGGTCAAGTTAAACCTATAGAAGCTAAGGTCAAAGGTATCTCTGAATTCCATGTGCCTGTTTGTAAAAAGCAACTGATGCGATATTTAGTCATGGCTAGATATTATCGAAAATTTTGTTCAAATTTTTCGACAAATTTGTTGAGTAAGAAATCCAAGTTTCATTGGTCTGCCAGAGTCAGGAATCCTTTGATAAATTAAAAGCCATGCTTAAGAATGCACCAGTTCTTTCTGCACCAAATTTCAGCCAATTATTTAAAATGACTGTTGATGCAAGTGATGTAGGGGTTGGTAGAGTATTTATTCAAGAAGACGAAAAATGGTATGAATCATCCGGTGTGCTGTTTTTCTATTTAAAAAAAAAATGAAAACTAAACAAGCAGCAGAAAAATGATTCCGGAATTGAGAAGGAATGTTTGGCTTTGATATTGGCTTTACAACATTTTGAAGTGAATGTTACCTCGGCTCTTTCTCCGGTTATTGTATACAGTGATCACAATTCTCTTACTTTCAGCAACAAAATGAAAGATGAAATCGGAGATTGCTGAGATGGAATTTAATACTGCAGGAATATAACACTGACATTCGACACATCAGGGGAAAAGACAATGTGATCGCAGATGCACTCTCATGTGTATAGAAGTACTATATTGCTTTATTTTGTTTATTTAAGTTGAGTGTCATTTTTTATAAGACATTTTCCTATGTAATTCTGATTATGCATATTCAAAAGAAAACTTTATTGCAATAATCTTTCTTATTCTTTTTGAGGGAGGTGTTATATATATTGAATTTATAATATGTGTCCATGATTGTAAGTTTGTACTTTAGTCAGATTATGGTAAACAACATGTTTACATTGCATTTTAGTTCAAGACCGGTTTTGTTAGCAGCTGGACTGTTATTTCTATGGCTTGTTGTGACAAAAGTCAGGTACACTAAGTAATTTTCCATTAAAACTACTCATATTGTGATGTGACATAGGTCATGTAGGCATGTGTATTTATATATAGATTTGGTAAACATATTCGTTGCTATTCTAGAATTGCGGTTCTAAAAGATCAGTCTGTAAGGAATCTATTTTAACTGTGTTGTTGAAATCAGATATAATTCAGAGGGAGAAATTATTTATTTAGAATATTTTTGGAAATGCTTAAGTGATCATAGATTTTATTACTTTTTGGAATTTATGTGAATTCACTCAAAACATTCTGGATTACATCATTGTGGGACATTCAAGACTTGTGGTACATAAGGACATTTAAGGCTACTGGAATTTATTCGGAGCATTCTATATTTTTTTACTTGTGATTAGGACACTTAGGATTATTTGGACTTTAATTCACGTTATTGTAAGTGTCTTTTGAATTTTTACTTTAATTGTCTAGAAGTAAATTGCTTGTTGATTTTACTTCATGTTGTTGGTTTCATTTTCTTTCTGTTACATATTTTTAAAACCTAAAGTAGTAACTATATATATATATATATATATATATATATATATATATATATATATATATATAGAGAGAGAGAGAGAGAGAGAGAGAGAGAGAGAGAGAGAGAGAGAGAGAGAGAGAGAGAGAGAGAGAGAGAGAGATGTGTGTGTGTGTAATATATATATATATTATTGTGGATGCATTTTTTTTATCTTTTACCATGTAAATATGACAATAACATTTTATGAAAAAAACAAACAAACAAACAAACCCCAAAAAACACAAACTGCGTTGTATAGGTTACCGTTGAGAAGTAGAAATACCCCCAAACAGTGTAGGCAAAATTATTAAAGCGGGTTCAGCCCAACCAAACCAGTTATTGAGAATGTGTTTCTGACCCATATCAATAATAATAGAAGTGGCCAAATACAATACATTTATCAATCAAGTTCAAATGTAATCTTAAAATTTAAACCTATGGATATATTGTATCCAGACGGTGAATCCAGTATGTTTTTTAACAGACGTTCTATCTCCAAATTAACAATATCAATTGCCTTAAATGAAAAATCTTATAAATTATGGAAGCCATCATTGAAATGTGTGGAAACATGACATTAAAAAGATGGATTGATAAAGTTTTTTTTATGTCAAATCTATGTTTGATGCATATTAACCTCAGTTACAACTTTGTTCCATTCCATTACTCTAGCGTCCTCTCTTAGTACTTTTCTAAAGTACCAATCTTATTCTTGTTGAAGAGTGTTTCTTTATATATTCATATGTTTTTGTAAACAATACGATTCGATAAATTCCTATCATTTGCGTGAATAACATTGACTCACAATTTCATTAAATGAACAGAAGATTTTCATATCTTTGAAAGTAAACAGAACAATTTCATGTACGTTATGTTAACAGAAAAATGTTACAATCAATGTTTGTTTCATGCATGAGATAATGGGTATAGTTACCAAGGCAACGTATGGAAAACTTCTCAATGTTTAATTGGAAGTCATCATGTTATTGAAATAGCACTATAGATTATTTGTAGAGATTATTTGCTTAATCTAAATGGTGCACTAGATCAAAGTTTGATTGTTTAGGTGGTATCGAATTGCACATGTTAGAATAGGTCCCAATTCACATGTTAGAATAGGTCCCAATTCACATGTTAGAATAGGTCCCAATTCACATGTTAGAATAGGTCCGAATTCATTTCCATACGCATATACATTGTAAATAAATGTCCTTTTCATAACTGCTCTTTGTCTCTTCACTGATCTAAAACCCACTCGGTCTATCCTTGTGACAAACATAAAAAATGAAACTTGTCTAAAAATGTATATCATTTACGAGCAGTGGACAGTAATAGTAAAATAATAAAAAGGTATTTCCAATACAGAGGAAACTCGGTCCAGTTGAACAAAGTGACCACTGATTATAACAACTGCTTCCCATTTGTCAGAGTATTTTAATACATACAAGCAGAAGGAACCACAGAGAATCGCGAGCCAAAACCGGAAGTACAAGTCTATATCAGTCGTTTTTATTCTCGTTCTTTAACAATTTCTATTCTGAGGTTAAAACATATTTTTGTATAATGAAAATGAAGCAAAAGGACAAGGTACACCTTCATGAGCTCTTTGAGCCCTTTGTCTGAATACTTGCATAAGCTAGTGTTCTTAGTCTATTATTGGTCTGCTACCTATATGTACCTTAACGGTATCTTAAACACTTTTATTGGCTATATCATGCGCATGCTAAGTGCCTTTCCCAAGGAAATACCTCGGCAGCCGACCCGGGCTGGCCTGGACGGGTATCTAACCCGCGACCCTTGGATTACGAGTCCGACGCTCTGCCAACAAAGCTACCACGACTTCAGTCTCCGTCTCTATACTTTAACTTTGAAATATCAATATACATTATACTGAAAACTATATGTCATTTGTTTCTTTGAAGAAAGGTAAAACGACTCAAATTGATTTTGTCAGGATAATAAGGCAATGAAAGAGAAAAATAATATATTCCTTGAGGTTCGATCTCGAGACCTTTGTCAAACTTTTCGATCACTCTATCGATTGAGCTAATATAAACACGAAGTTTACCATGGTGAAATTTTCAGATGACCATACAACATTATAAAAGCATGAAAAGCGTATTTTTTAAAAATATGTTCCCATTATGTAGTTTTCGTGTAAAGTTCAGTTGAGCACCTCCGTGATTTATCTTTAAAATTATAGCATTTTGTTAGATAATTCTTTGGGACAAAATTTACGGAGATGTTCCCTTGCACTCTAGGATAAATATTGCTTTAAAGTTGGGAAAAATACCCATAAAATTAAAACAAAATGTGCAAAATATATCTTTAAATTATTTCCATTAGCTGAAATTATATCAGTAATTTCACCTTGATGAGGATTTTCGAGAAATTCAGAGCTGATTTGTGCAAAATATATGAAAATATTTTATCTTCCTGAAATTTAATTTTGGAGTTTGAAAACCTGCCTCTTTTGTTAAAGGACAAAAACACATAAATAGCGGCACTGCCCATTCTTTTTTGTGCTTTTTATTTGTGTAGCTTTGTACATCAATCTAGTGTTTTGTATTGATTATCTAATTCATAGCTTATTCTAAGGTAATGAACTGTGTTTGTATCTTTTGTACGGTAGTTTGTACGCGTGTCTTCTATAAAATAAAATACAAAATAGTATTAAGTTCAACATCATATATAAATATTAGAAGCGCTTGACAGTCTGGCCCTTTATTTATGAAGGACCAACCATTAGCCTCGCGATATCAGTTACCGAACAAGAATGTGTTTTGTTCAGTGACATTATTAACAGACTTCTGTATGTGTGTATTTAAGAATAAGTGTAAATGAACAAAGTTTCTTGTACTTATTGAGTATATTTGTATTCATATGAAATAAATGAATCAGTCTACAATATTTTGTTAATGCGAGACAGGATGAGACTACGGTACAGTAATATTTTCGACCGCCTGAAAGGGAAAACAGACATGAGAAGACAAGACATGTTAGAAACTTATTTATGTCATGAATCGATTATTTCGAAATGAAAGAACGTTATCTGTGTGTGTGTGTGTGTGTGTGTGTGTGTGTGTGTGTGTGTGTGTGTGTGTGTGTGTGTGTTATTGTTAACGCAGTTGCAATATCACGGACTATGTTTTCCTTTCATGCATTTATTAACTTTACGCTGGTAGAGCATCGTTCTAAGTTTGATTATATAGAAAAAGAATGACCAAAAACGAAGAAGACTGAAAGGTAACTACTACTTTCTTTGTCTATTCATCAGTATATATATATTTTTTCCAAAATAAAATTTAAAAAATAAAGCTACTTTGATGGCTCGTTATCACAAAGGCACATGCTTTTCATGTAATACCTTTTTGTTTCCCGCTTTTTTGTAGAAAAACGGAAGGTATTAAATCGAGCCTTTTCGTTCTGCGTCCTTCCGTTTTCCCATATTCCGTAAGTAGTATAGGGGAGCACTATTTGTGTGTTTATTTCGCATGTTCGGGCTGTTTTTCAGGATGACATTATCTACATTGCGACCTCTGAAAGTCGCATGATTAGATTCAACCCGGAAGATACAAGTTCTATTTATTGGGAGAGGGGGGAGGGGGCGGGGCAATTTACAGTGGGGATATGAGTTGGACCACTATGGGGTAATTGGGGGAGAGGGGATCGAAGTACTATGGAGCTTATGTGAATTTAACATTACTAATGCCACTATAAGGATCTATGGAAATTTAATATTAGTAGTACAGAGATGGTGAGTTATAAGCTATCCCCTTGCCTTTTGAATAATTTAGTAAAGTTTCAAAAGTGGCCTAGTAAAAACAGACTGAGTTCAAAACTTTGAAAGATATTGGAACGAATTCGCTGCTATGCAAACATCAATTAAACTGACAAAATTGTCATTGGTCTTCCATATTTTAACGAAAAATTAATAAAGATAGAAAGGGTAACCTATAACCTCCCATCTAGTAAAGTTACTGTACACCTACACGAGTTGTTCACATTCCAAATACAAGGTTTGACCTAGTGATATTCAAGTACTCCTATACGAGGTGTCTGTATTACAAAACTTTGTACATCTCTACAGCGAGAATGCTGCTTCCCAACAACTTTTGTGCCGAAAGTGCAACGAAGATATGGTATAATCTGTCTGGCAACAAACCTGAACTAATTAGATAGTCCTTGGTTAAATCACCAAATTTTACAGGCACATTTAGCTTCATGAACTCTTCAAAAGTTAGTTTGTAGGGTGGTCCAATCTTGAAATTTAAAAAAATTGTTTAGTAGCAGACTGTATGACACGGTGATATCTGTGTCAATAAAAATCGTTAAGGATGCCCTTCACATGACTCATTTATTGCATTAAATTGTTTAACATTTCATAACATGTCGAGAATGTAGCTATTATGGTAGTTGATTGACGAAACTGTTAATTTTAGTTTCATTGGCTCTGCTTGTATTTCTTCTTTATTAGCTTCTACTTACTTAGGATTTGACTCAACAGCTTTAATGACAAGAACGATCCTTAAAATTATATTGATGTATGTTGACCATGTCATTGATTCAAGCTTCCTACTATGTAATCAATGTGTTGTACAAGACTTCTATTTTTTCAATCAAATTTTTTAGCTCATTCGAGATTAAATTGTAGGCTTCCTCTATAGAAATTTTCTTGTCTGTTTTTTTCACTATAGTTTCCTCGACTAGGTTTTAAATTTCAAGCTGTTGTATTTTTCATGTTGTTGTTGCTGTAACAGTAAATAACGTTTATCTTTTTCCGCTAGATATGCTTAAAACTTTCGCATAGAATTAAATTCCTCTAATTTTCATTCTGCTTGCTCTTGACATGCATTGTGAAATCCCACATATCTCTTGATGTGTAAGGGCAATTTGGACATAGTTTTGGCATTTGGATAGAACTAAAAGTCTTATTTGTTACATCCAAATTCTTACAAATATGACAATTTGTTAAAACCAAATTCTTACAAATATACTAATTTGTTACATCCAAATTGTTACAAATATGCCACTTTGTTACATCCAAATTCTTACAAATATGACAATTTGTTAAAACCAAATTCTTACAAATATATTAATTTGTTACATCCAAATTGTTACAAATATGCCACTTTGTTACATCCAAATTCTTACAAATATGACAATTTGTTAAAACCAAATTCTTACAAATATACTAATTTGTTACATCCGACTTGTTACAAATATGCCACTTTGTTACATCCAAATTCTGACAAATATGCCAATTTGTAACATCCAAATTGTTACAAATATGCCACTTTCTTACATCCTAATTCTTACAAATATGCCACTTTGTTCCTTCCAAATTGTAACAAATATGCCACTTTGTTACATCCAAATTATTTCAAATATGACACTTTGTTACATCCAAATTCTTACAAAAATTCCAATTTGTTACATCCAAATTCTGACAAATATGCCACTTTGTTGCATCCAAATCCTTACAAATATGCCAATTTGTTACATCATAATTATTAAAAAATAAATAACACCAAAACGTAAAATCTGTGACCGGTTTCGCTTTATTGCTTTATCAGACTGAATTAAAATTGTTGTTTAGGTCATTTATTGCTTCATCAGACTGAATTCAAATTATTATTTACGTCAGTAAATATATTTAGTTTCTAAGAGATTAGCGTTATAAAGAAAATGACATAAACAAAGTGACGTCATAGCTTGAATCGTTCTGGGACGTTCTAGCTACAGTCTTAAATGCATAAATAGCATGGGGAAAATGACATATTAAAAGATACATAAAATTGGATCATTATTTTTGTTGAAAACTATAACAGTAAAATATATATGAAGAAATAGAGATAAAGTTTTATTTCCCATTAAATATGTATAATTTATTAAATATTATGAGTTGATAAATCATTCAAGATTATAAATAATCTTTGTTATGTATATTGAATTTATATTATGTGTCCATGAGGTAAGTTGTACTTTAGTCATTTTGTAAACAACATATGTACTGCATTTTAGTGCAAGGTCAGTCTTGTTTACATAACATTTAACAATTAGATTGAAATTTTCCATATCTTGATGTGAGAAAAGTCAGGTACGCACAGGAAATTTCCATTAGAGTTACTTATATTCTAGAATATTCTGCCAGGTGACTTATCTTTATATTTATATAGGTTTGGTAAACAAGATTTCATTCCTATACTTAACTTCATATTATTAAGATCAATCTATTAAGGAATTTATTTTAGTAATCAGATGTTACAGTTGTGAAAATCAGAGCAAATTCAGAGAAAGGAATTATTTATTTAAAATATTCATTGGAAATACCAAAAGTGCTTATTCTCATTTTTGATTAATACTTGACTTTGGGATTTATGTGAATTCATTCAAAAATATTCTGTATTACATCATTCAGGCATATCAGGACATTTAAGACTACTGACACATCAGAACATTCAAGACTACTGGCACAATAGGACATTCAAGGCTACTGGAATTCATTAGGAACATTCTATATTTAGGACTTGTGATTAGGACACTTGGGATTATTGGATTATTTGGATTTTAATTCACTTTATTGTAAGTGTCATTTTGAATGTTCATTTGAATTGTCTAGAAATAAATTGCTTGTTGATTTTACTTACATTGATGGTTTCTCTTTCTTTCTGTTACATTATTGTAAGACCTAGAGTCGTAACATCTTAGACTTAGAACTTTTTAGATATGTCTGTCAGTATCCAAACGGTGAATCCAATCTATATTTTTTTTTTGTAATATACGTTCCATTTCAGAATGAATGTTGAATTATGTCCCTTTGTACAATTATTATACAATTTGTTTCAATATTGTCATAATTCATAAAATTACGGTTAAAATAATAAAAAGTATTAATATTTAAATATTGTTTAATAATATCATACATTAATACCTAAAAAAAAACCCAAACAATAGAAAGTAATACAAATATGACAATTTGTTAAAGTCAAATTTTCTTACAAATATGCCACTTTGTTACATCCAAATTCTTGCAAAATCATTCTAATCCCAACAAACTTGTACTAGGCTGTATGAAAAAGTTTTATACTTTTAAAGTAACTCTGTTCATTAGAAAAAGAACTAAAATGCGCGCATAAACTATTATTTGACGAATTTCTAGTATTATAATTACACCATTCAGGATGAAAGTGGATGTCGTGAAGCATCAATTGCTGTGTCAAAGAAACAATGATAATACCGTTTTATATTTCTCTTCCAAACGTTTTCAGGAAAGTCAAAGTATGAAACAACGGGACTACCTTCAGCAGACCTATGCTACGGATACACATCAAGAAAAATCATTAAGTGAAATTTAACAAATTCAGAATGGGAAATGCTATGAGCTACAATACCCTGATGAGTTCGAAAAAAGGATATATGCATAGATGATATGTAATAAATAAGCGAGTAAAATATGCACTGAATGGGCCATGAAGTTTCGAACACCGAAAGCTAGAAAAGCAACAGTATGCGAATGTGAAAGAACTATTCAAATACGTTGTTTAAATCCGCATAAAAGGTCAAAGATTTACAACGAATTAATTGACAAAAATTATTGAGATTCTTCAGTGTTAAAAGATCAAATATGTGAGAAAATGAGAAAGAATCGGCAAACTTTAGCAAAACAAATGTCAAAGTGTTCGCTATGTAAATATCAAGGTTCTTCCAAGATTTTAGAAGACAAGAAACAAGAATTTAAAAGTTTCAGCAATCTTACTACTTTTAAAAATAAAATATGTAGGAAAACGGGAACATACGAATACAAAGAATCAACAAATGTTAGCAAACAAATATCAAATTCTAAGAAATAAACGTCGAAATTTTGGCTATAAAAGTATCAAGGATTTTCCAAAATGTTAGAAAACAAGAAGCAAGAATAGATACATATTGGCAAAGTTAAAAAATCAAGTATGTAAGAAAACGAGAAGAAAGAATCAGCAAATTCTAGTGAACAAATTTCATCATTTTTACTATCTAAATATAACGTTTTTTCTAGAATGTTAGATGAAAAGAAACATAAATTGAAAAATTTTTAGTAAACAATATTAAACATTTTCAGCAGTAAAAGATCAAATATGCGAGAAAACGAGAACAAAGAATGAACTAATTCTAGCAAATAAACGTCAAAATTTTCGCTACCTAAATATCAAAGTGTTTCCAAAATCTTAGAAGACATGAATCAAGAATCAACAAATTTTAGTAAAAAAGAATCTGCAAATTCAGGAAATGTACCAGAAAGCAAAAGTAAAAATCTATGATTTCCTTAATTCAAGGTGTGATTAAATTGGTAAGATCATCAGGAATCTGTATATTAAAAAGTGATTTTCAACCGACACTCAAAACGATAAAAAAAGATAATTACCTACTATCTCTTGTTCTTGTTGAGAAGGGACAAATACCAGAAGAAAGAAAAGGACTGAGGAGAAGAAATAAAAGACGAAATAGAATATGGAGACCAAGAACAAGAGTGAATTGAAACAACGAAGAGTAAGAAGTATAGAGAAACACAGAAATGCAAGAGTAAGACGTATAGAGAAATACTGAAAGGCAAGAGTAAGACGTATAGAGAAACACTGAAATGCAAGAAAAGACGTATAGAGAAACACTGAAAGGCAAGAAAAGACGTATAGAGAAACACTGAAAGGCAAGAAGAGACGTATAGAGAAACACTGAAAGGCAAGAAGAGACGTATAGAGAAACACTGAAAGGCAAACAAAAAAAAGACGTATAGAGAAACACTGAAATGCAAGAGTAAGACGTACAGAGAAACAATGAAAGGCAAGAGTAAGACGTATATAGAAACACTGAAAGACGAGTAAAAGGTATAGATAAATACTTAAATGCAAGAGTAAGACGAATAGAGAAATACTGAAAGGCAAGAGTAAGACGTATAGAGAAATACTGAAAGGCAAGAGTAAGACGTATAGAGAAACACTGAAAGACGAGTAAAAGGTATCGAGAAATACTGAAATGCAAGAGTAAGACGTATAGAGAAATACTGAAAGGCAAGAGTAAGACGTATAGAGAAATACTGAAAGGCAAGAGTAAGACGTATAGAGAAATACTGAAAGGCAAGAGTAAGACGTATAGAGAAATACTGAAATGCAAGAGTAAGACGTATAGAGAAATACTGAAATGCAAGAGAGCACGTAAATACAGAAAAACTGCCTCAAGAAATACAAGTTAGGAGGAAAGTACTTCCTTGAATGAAACTTTAAAATCATATGAATTTATTGGAGGTCATCACAAAGTGTTGTACTTGTTCTTTTATCAGGATGAACCTGACATTATCAACATTGTCAACAGAAAAGTTAAGAAATTAAATTCTGTAAAGGTGCAACTTAAACTGAAGATTAGACTCAGGAAATATATGCTCTTGCCAAGTGGAGAAGAAGAATAAAGACTTTATCATTCAGCAAGATTTACTGAGATCTTTCACAGTTTGGCAAATTAAATATATTAGATGATCTGTTTCGTAATCCAAATACATAGTTTGGTCAAAAGATCACGGTGATAAAATTGATGCTCTTTTCCTTGAATATTGATGAATTTAAGCCATTAAAAGGTGAGATATGTTTGTTCTATAGAGATGGCAGGTTATATGTTACCTCTTCTATATAGATTAAATTTTTCGTTAAAATCTGGTAGAGCAATGAGAATTTGTGTCGGTTTAATTGATGTTTGCGTAGCAGCGAATCCATTCCAATATCTTTCAAAGTTTTGAACTCACTCTGTTTTTACTAGACCACTTTTGAAACTTTAATAAATTAATCGAAAGGCAAGTGGGTAGCCTAAAACTCGCCATCTCTGTACTACTAGAGTCTATAGTTGCCCAAATGTAATGTCAAATTCCCACAGACCCCCATAGTGACATCCATAATGTTAAATTTCCATAAGCCCCATAGTACTTCGACCCACCCAGCTCCCCCCCCCCCCTCCGCACCTAAAAAAAAAATTTCACCATAGTGGCCCAACTCAGGTTCCCATTAAATCGCCCCTCCCCCCCGACACACACACACACACACACACACACACACACACACACACACACACACACACACACAAAGTCTCAATTTAATACCATCCGTTGTTGTACAAAAAAGCATAAACAAAAAAGGCATTACATGAAAAGCAGTTACTTTTATGTAGACAAACTTCATCAAGTAGTTACCTTTCAGTCTTCGTCATTATTGGCCATTCTTTTTCTATATAGTCAAACATAGAACGATGCTCTACCAGTGTAAAGGCAATGTTAAAAAAGATTATGTGGAAAACAAATACAAGCAAGGAAAACATAGTCCGTGATATTGCATCTGTATTAACAACAATACACACACATATGCATTATACATATATATATATATATATATATATATATATATATATATATATATATATATATATATATATATATATATTAGATAACGTTCTTTCATTTCGAAATGATCGATTCATAACATAAAAAGGGTTATAATATGGCTTGCCTTCTCATGTCTGTCTTCCCGCTAATGGAAGTAACCTCAGGGACTTAGTCATATAATATCTACATCTCCTGCTCGCTTCGGTTGACTGCCATCAGATTTTATGCCGATTTTGACTAGTAACATGAAATATACCAACACATTATATACACAGATAAACCTATATCAAATAAATATGGTTGCCTGGGATTATATACTTTAATTTTCCTGTTTGCCACCGGTTTGGGTCACCCCTGTATAATTTTTGAATGCACTTATATGAAATGATAAAGTCAATGAAGTTTAACCGGGTTCGGCGAAGGCAATTTTCTGATATTTTTTTAAAAACTGTAATAAAAATGAGGTTGAGGTTTTACATATTTTAGTACATTTACAGATAGAATTAAATAAAAATTTAATATTTCTCTACCTTGCATACAACACTGCTGCTGTTGCTATTACTATTACTTCAGTTACTACTACTACCACCCATAGTTACTACTACTACCACCCATAGCTACCACTATCACTACTATTAAAACTACCACTATAACCACCAAAACAACGATCTTTTATTCGACCAATACTGTCATTGCTGCCAATACTGATATTCCTGCTACTAACGCTACATTAAAATAGCAACAACAAAAGAAAAACAAATGCACACACACACACACTGCAGGACAGTTTACAGTTTATAAATTTTATAACTGCCAAACCGAATGTTCACCTCAGCCGTATGATAGGTCACCTTGGGATACCCAGATGTAGAAACTGTTCTATAACAATACCAACATGTCACCACCACCAGCGAAAACTACTACTACTACTATCACCACCACCAGAACAACAATCACCATTGCTACCACTACAACTTATTCGTGTACTGTTGATGTTTCAGCCTCAATTGCTACTGCTACTTCTTCTGTTTTATGAAGTCCATGACGACGACTGCCACCAATAAAACCACCGCCATGACAACCATAATGACTAATCTCTCCTGCTACTACTACTACCACCGAGTATTGGGCTCGTCATTTGTTTCTGGGTGTAAATGGGTTACGTGTAATATTTACAAATATTTGTACCAGTCTACCCGACCTTCAAGGTCGCTATCAATCCAGGATATCCGCGTATACGTCTCTTTTTATTGGCGAGACCCTACCTACCTAGCTTCCCACACGTAAATTGATAAGGAAAAAATTAATATTCTGAAAATCAAATTGTGTGTCGCTTGTCGCAGGAAACTTTGCCATTATAGGTGACCTGACATTGCAAAAAAATGCATGTGTTTGGTAGCACACGGATTAGAACTGATGTACAGAAGAGCAAATGAACTTGAATAAGATAATCTACAATGTGTTTATAGATTAGATTTAGGTTAATGGGTCCATTTCATTTATCTACCATAGATAGTATTTGAAACTACTTGACTACCAATGCCGCGAAAAAGAGCTGACGCGGAAATTCATTTAAAAGGTGCTAGTTAAATGTAACTAATTATTTTGCCAAGATGTTTGCATTTTCTTTAGCATGTTTTTCTTGATCGTTTTGTATTGTTATATTTTCCTTTTATGTGAGTTTCCTCTCTCACGCGACTATAACAGCAACATATACTAGGATGTTCTACTCAACTATTTCCATTTCCAGGGTATTCTTCTAACCCCTTTACCCATATACTTGTTTTATCTTCATGCATACATACATGCATAAATCCACAGACATATATAGACACACGCATACATGCATACATATATTGAACGCCTACACATCTACACATATGCACATGTCCTTGCATGATCTGTATCTAATGCATTTATATAATAGCTTCGTGTTTAACACTCGGTACTAATTTTAAATGATTTTATTTACCATCAGATATATGTAATACTGTATGTATTTTAGGATGTGCCGTATACTTATAGCTAAATTGTTGGATGTTCTAACAAAAAAAAAAGCCTTGTTTTGAAGATGAGACATATCTTCTTGCATTTCCCGTGCTGTACTGGATATCATTTAAATGAAACTGTCACAAGATATAATCTTAATGCTGATGTCTAATGACAATCATTGTAACTTTATATGTGTATTGACATGACAATCCTTGTAACTTTATATGTGTATTGGCATGAATAATGTGCTGTATATTCATTAATGTCACCTAAGTTTTCTATTGCTATTATGTAGTAAGGAAAATTACTGAATGTAATCTCTTTTAAACAGGAAATAAAGAAAGTCATACATACATACATACATACATACATACATACATACATACATACATACATACATACATACATACATACATACATACCACCAAACCAAACTATATATGCATACGTAAAAATGTAGGTTGATAGATAGATAGATAGTCATGAAGCGTAATTCAATGGCACTTTCACTTCCCCCTAACAAAGAACCAGGTGAGGTTTTGCATACCGCAATAATTAGGTTGATGTAAAAAAAAAAATCTTGTACACAGAATTGGAATTTTGCAAAAAAACTCTTGGTATGTGACTTAACTTATTCAAAATCACAGAGACGTAAGGCAAGCAAGGGTTGTTTGGCAAAAACCAGTGAAAAATCCCTTGTGACAAATAAAAAATTGTAGACGACAGAGATATATGCTAGATGTACTGACCTATTACGATTCCAAAAAACGCAAGCTAATATTTTCAGTATTGATTTATGTCATTTACCTGCTATTCCTATTTATGAGATAGACCGGCTCTAAACATGAATATCAACATTAAACACTGTTTAAAAACTGATGGAGAACTATACTGTCTCCGAGTCTGGGTCCCCGAGACCATTTGGCATTCATCGCTATGCAATGGACAGCGAAACCAGACCCTATGGAAGAAAACACACACACACACACACACACAAAGAAAAAATACAACAACAGCAGCAACAACAACAAGTGGAACGATAAAGAAAGGGCTCCAAATGATATTGTGCTTGAAGGCAATGTAAACGTTGACTAAGATAATTAAAAGAATACTGAAAACATAGTCTGTATACGGACAACTGGGCAGACCCAGTGTATCCGTTATGTATATATGTAACCGTTACTCTGACTGGATGTTTGCTAAAACGTTTTCATTTGAGATATCATAATGTTTACCCATGCGTTTTACACCGAGTTTTACAAACCTAGTAAGTTCCGGTGTTTTTCAAAACCGATCACTTCCATTTAGGCATTATAGGATTGCGGACTACGTGCAAGAACTACTTACCTCCGAAATTGAAGAGCTTGACAACGCGCAGAAACTACGCACTTCCGAAACTGAACATTGGCAAAGGAAGTGCTCCAATAAGCATGGGCAATTTTACGTTTTGCAAAAACACATGTTAACACATTTTTACCAAGAATTTTACTTAGTTCAAAATTACAATGAATACATATATTAGATTGACCTTAGTAAGATATCACAACAAACAAAATAAAGGAGCCAGGTATTTGGAACTATTTTGTCAGACTCCTAATATACATACATATTCGCTGAGCTGGTTGGCGTAGGGATAAGATACAAAATTGTATAGGAAACCTCCAGATAGCAGAGGCGCTTACTGAGCGACGATGGTGCAGAGTGATAGCTTTAAAGAGATAATGAAAAGCCTAGCATCAGACAACAATACAGCAACGGTGGTTGATGTTAAATTAATTTTAACAGAAATAAATCACTATTTCAAAGTGAAATAAAATGTGGGAAAATATCCTTTCACGGCAATAAAACAAAACTTTAGACAGCAATCTGTTTTTAAATAAGAAAGGTATTCCTCCTTAATAAGGTTCCTCAAGGTGAATAAATCTTGCTGGAATAATTTTATAAGAAATTCCTTATTAAAAACCCCCGAACTCCCCCACCCCCAAAAAATCAAACAAACAATATGGCGGCAGGGCCGTAATAGTCTCATTCCGCCTGCGATAATAATATATATATATAGTCTAATGAAAACAAAGCATGCCAATTCACACACTTAAAGTCAACAAAAGTAACATTCTTATGAATGAGGAAGAATGTTGTAAGATCAATTAGTGTATATTAGCCTAACGTGTCATGTGCATTATGACGTCATAATCTCGATGATGTCAACATATACTCGTGTGATGGGATAAAAATGTATCCGGTTGATGTAAACATTCCGCAAGGCGGAGCATTTTTTTACCCAAGACTGATTTCTGCAAATTCAAACTGCTCCCCAGGTGGCGCTCTCGCATTCTCTCGAAAAGCCACTGCCACCATAAGCTGAAATCAGCCAATTCTTGCAGAAACGCCTGCTCTTTTTTCACCTCGATTTTCAGTGGATTCTAAAAAAAAAGTAGCTGAAAATACAGAAATATTAAGAATTTAGCCAGTAACTCTAACATCGTTATTATTAACTTTTCACCGTTTTTCACGAAAATTCAAGAAAAAAAATAACTCCAGTAACATCTCAAAACGAAGCTAACCCCGAAACCAAATGGTCTGTGCAGGCGGTGGCTTTGTTTACTTACATCACTGTAGAGCAGTTTGCGGCAAATTCTGTATGCCGATACCGTCTGGGCCGTCCGACACTAACTAACTCCGAGTCTGGTCACGTGACCTGATTTTTTCGTAATATATGGAATTTTCGTCATAGTTGTGGCTATGCGGACGGATATACCAAAATTTGCGCTTTATTATTATTAAACTTACCATTGCTTTCGAATTTCTTCATCTAATGCTCCATTTTTTTTTTCAAACTATCTCTGGTAATTTAACATTTTCAAGTTGATGGGTGAATTACTATAAATTACTATTGCTACTTCTCTTTTGTAATAATTATTACTGTTTTCCTCACATATTTCCCTTAAATGTAATCATTACAACTGTTTTACTCACATATTTCCCTTAAATGTAATCATTACTTCTGCTTTTCTTACATATTTTCCTTAAATGTAATCATTACTACTGTTTTACTCACATATTTTCCTTAAATGTAATCATTACTACTGTTTTACTCACATATTTTCCTTAAATGTAATCATTACTTCTGTTTTCCTTACATATTTCCCTTAAATGTAATCATTACTTCTGTTTTCCTTACATATTTCCCTTAAATGTAATCATTACTACTGTTTTACTCACATATTTTCCTTAAATGTAATCATTACTACTGTTTTACTCACATATTTTCCTTAAAATGTAATCATTACTTCTGTTTTCCTTACATATTTCCCTTAAATGTAATCATTACTACTGTTTTACTCACATATTTTCCTTAAATGTAATCATTACTACTGTTTTACTCACATATTTCCCTTAAATGTAATCATTACTTCTGTTTTCCTTACATATTTCCCTTAAATACGGATTTGTTTTTCCTTAACTTCAGACTAAAGGCAGGGATTTTTCGTAAAATCTGTGTGGTCAGCCTGGTATCGGATGTACTCACTTACATTAAATGTAAATAAATGTAGAGTTCGCGGCAGATTGGTCCAATTATCGACCAAAGTTATAGTTGTCCAGAGCCCCTTTTATTCTGGTGATCTTTGGGTCTCAAGTACAAAATGGTTCCTGGCTTCTATCACGGTATTGACGGGTTCTCAGATGTCTTTCTTTTTACAAGGTATGCAGTTTTACAGAGGAAGCTTTTTAAAATGGTTTGAGGAAATTATTAGAAATTACTACACAAAAGTGAAAAAGTATCATCAATTTATGATCAAATATTTTGCTTAAGGTTTGATTTTGCAAAAAAATTACGATTCATTACGTTTATGCTGCACGTTGAAAAACCCGATTTACATCATTTGACCGAAGAAAGTAAACGCTTGTGTGAATATGGACACAAAAAGGCTTTATCTTAGATCCAAGTGATAGTTATTTGTTATTTCGTTAAATATAAATGTATGATCCCTAATGAAGTTTGATAATTTTCTTTTAAAAACGGTGCGTTTTTTAAAATTATTTTGAGTATAATGTGTTACGACTAGGGGTTATGTAACAAAAGAAAAGACTCAAACAAGCTTTCAAGATTTAAAATACAAATCTTTAATTCCCTAAAATATTAAAATATTTCAACAAACAATTAAAGTGAAAGAATTAAAATAACTTACAGTATAGAATATCCTTAAAAGTCCTAAATTGTTTTAAAGTTCACTGTTCCGGAAGTTAATCCAAATATTCCGAATGAAATAGCCTTCACTGTGCTAATATGTTGATAAGGTTTAAGTATATCCAAATAATCCTTGTGAATCTGGAATCTCACAAGTATTAGAAATGTTTCCTATAATTCCACGGAGCTGTGTAATAATTCAGATTAAGACAGTACTGAATTCTAAATGTACTGTACTAATAAATCTCCAAATAAGTATATCCCACACTGAACTGAACCAAGTTCAATATGACCTCTCTGTTCAAATGTAATTGTAAAGAATATTTAATCACAGGATTATTTCCTATATATACATCATTAATGCGCAGAATCGAAATGAAAAACCCATTCTTCGTCTTCAATAAACAGGGTATTTCAAAATAATGCAACCCTCTCCGAACAATCAGGAATTAGGTTATGCGTGATTCTGCCAAGGTTCTCAAGCACCAATATCTTAAACAGTAAACACTGTGTTGATTCATTCTTAGAATGTGACCTTATAATGTTTTACTCCTAAAAGTACAAGAACTAGGTCGAAAGTTCAGCATTTCGCGCGGAAAATACATCACATGACTAATGCTACAAGCAAACAGTTTATTGATTGAGTCTACCGTATGTATACTCATAAGATGACAGCTGTTTAGACTAAGAACAGAGATCATAAACTAATAAATTATACCATTATAAAAAAAGAAATATATATATAATTCCGTAACATCCTCATCCTTTTTGGGGAAAAAAAAGGCTTTATGCAATAAAACTTTTTTTTAAAATATGTACTTCTAACATATAAGTAATTAATTGCAGAAAAAAAATAATACATGATACAGTCGTGTATATAAAACAGGTTAACGGTAGTATTATACACATGAAAATACATCAGCAATTAAATTTTACTAAGAAATAGCCGTAACCTTAGCTTTTATTGATTTTATTTGTCCATGTCCCACAATCATGCCCTAAAAAGGTAACACAGGCACGACAAAAGTCACTTTTATTCAAATTGATGGTCAAGTTCGCTTCACTGAGTCTTTTGAAGAATTGCTCTATTATGTGATCTTGCCACGTGTCGTTGCAGATGATGACATCATCGATGTATGCATCGCAATTTCTATTCAGATGTTATCATATTCATCAGACGTTGAAAACTTGGGGAACCTTCATCCCAAATGGTACGACTTTGTATTGGTAAAGTTCTGGAGTCGTGAATGCAAAAATTTCTTTCTCACTCTCCGTAAGTGGAATTTGGTAGAATCCCTTCAATAGGTCAATATTTTGTGACGTATTTGGCATTTCCAATCCTGTCTAGGAATTGGAAATGAATCTGTCCTGGTGACACTATTTACTTTTCTGTAATTTGTACACATACGGAAAGTCTTATCTGGTTTCGGCACTGAAACATGGTGAACTCCAGTCACTTTTACTTGGTGCAATAAAGTCATTTTCCAGTAAATTCTCAATCTCTTTCTTCAGATAGTCTTGTTTGAGAGGTGACATCATGGAAAATATTGTTGGTTCGTGTGGAATGTCTGTAAATAAATGTTCATTTTCTTTTATCAACTGCTTCAGTTCGTTAAACTCAGGCGGCAGTATATGCGAAGAGTAGTGACTTCAAATCATCCAATCAGATTTTTCATCTTCATTCGAATCTTCAATGTGTGGGACAGGTACTATTAAAGTAATTGAATAATTTATATGGCTATTTCTGTCTACATATTGTTCCAACATTTTAATATGATAAAGTTGTTTCTGCTTTCTCCTCTCCTCCCAGAAGTATTAATAATATAATTTATTTTCCCTAACCTTTTTGTCAATAGTATAAGGGCCAAAATACTTAACCCGAAGAGGACTTTGGGGAATGGGTATCAAAGCTAATACTCTATCACCTGGCTGAAAAACTCCTACACTGACCCCTGCAGCAAACAACAATAATAGGACACCTTCATCCTACTCCCTTTCTGTTCCACAACAATTCCCAATTATACTCTATCTCATAGCAATATGTTTTAATGATTTGTTCTAAAGTCTGATATAATATCAACTTAAGAAGACCAAACAGTGTGAAAAACTCGACCAAAGCTTTCACTATGGTCTCAGTTTTAATATTCCACAAAGGAATAGCTTTTGAAAAACTTGTAGACGCACACTTCGTCAACAAGTATTGGTTGCCTAACTTCGTCTCATTTATTCCTAAACGACCAGACAACGACGTTTCATGGGCTACACTAAGTATTTCCTGACGATAGGATCTAGGAACTACTATTTTACTAACTGACCACTCGTCACCAGCAATTACCCCAAGCAGTCTCTGTTTCCTCATAAGGACTTCACTCGTCAAGAAGTAACAAGTACCTTCTTGCGTGGCTTCAGTTTCAGTCATAGCCCCCTGAAACAAACAGGAGATATCCGAATCCCCTTGTTGTAAGACAACTAGTGTTTGTCTTATTTCACCCTGATTATTTTTATGAGACTTTGTAGTTGAAAGAGTATCACTATGATCAATACTTGATTGAACTTTACTAGGAGCAAAAGTGACCTCATTAAAAGCCTGACCCAAAAAGGTGTCCGCTAAAGGAAATTCATCCTGTTCAACAACATCATTCTCAAGAGCACACTTTGCCATAGCTCTAGTAACTGCACAAGCTGGATTTAAACCAGGGATTTCTACTTCAATAGAATCAACTCGTTGATCTATGCTAGGCTTGTCAGTTACAAGTGGATTAACCACGACCTTATCTCTCGCTAGGTCATTACCTAGTAATAAATGGATGCCCTTAATAGGCAAAGAAGCCACTGCTCCTATGGTCACAGGTCCCGAAACTAAGTCGGATGACAAATTAACACAATCAAGAGGGACATTAACATATCCACATTCTACCCCCTGTATTAGTACACTTTTACTAGTAGAAGTCTTCTCAGAAAACGGCAAAGTACTATATAATAACAGACTCTGAGAAGCTCCTGTGTCTCTTAATATCTTAATAGGAGTATACTTACCCAAGTCACCAACAAGTGACACAGAACCCTTCGACATGAATGGTTCATATTCCTTCATTACAAAATCAGACTGAGGTAAGCTAGCCTCCAAACAAATATCATTCTTGATATATGACCCTGACCTTAACTTCTTAATAACTAGAGCATTTGGAACTCCTCTATTAAAATTCCGATGCCTATAATCCAACTTTAAGCAATCAGAAATAACGTGTCCTTTCATCTTACAATAGGAACACGTGGGTAGAGATAAGGTTTTCTAATATTCCCTATCAGAATTTTGATTCTTCACCGTCACATCAACTGAGGTCCGAAATTACTCAAACGAGTCTGAAATGGTTTCTTAACATAAGCTTGTTGAGAGGAAGTTTTATTTACAAATGGAACCCTGTGTATTGAAGAATATTCATCAGCTGTACTGGCTGCCTTTTCTAAAGTCTCAACTCCTTTCTCATTAAGATATACCTTAATATCATTACTGACACAATTCTTGAAATCAAATCTTCAATCAGTATCAGTTGTTCAAGATTATCATAATTCCCTTCAACCTTCTTAGACGTACACCATCTTGTAAACAAACGTTTCTTTTCCCAAGCAAATTCTACATGAGTCTGATTAGTTTCCTTTTTACATTCTCTAAAGTTTTGACGATGAGTTTCAGGTACCAACTCATAAGCCCTTAAGATATATTCTTTGACCACTTCATAATCAGCAGATTGTTCAGATGAGAGTGCAGTATAAACATCACTAGCTTTGCCAGTAAACACACACTGCAATAATGAGGTCCACTTCTCTCTCGGCCATTCCAGATTCTCGGCAATTTTCTCAAAACTGAGAAAATATTTGTCTACCTCCTTTTCTCTAAAAGGGGGAACCTGTCTCATATGTTTGGCTAAATTAAAGTATGAACCCTTATTGTCATGAGAGTGCCCTTTGCTTGTCAATTAAAATTCCCTTAATCTAAATTCCCTATCTTTATCCCTCTCTCGTATCTCAATATCCCTTATTTCCTTCTCTATTCCCCTTTCTTTATCTCTCTCTCTCTCTTATTTCATTATCCCTTAATTTATCCTTCTCTTGTATTTCCCTCTGTATCTCATTATCCCTTACTTTATCCTCCCTATCTCTTAATTCCTTCTGTACTTCATTATCCCTTAATTTATCCCTCTCTCGTATCTCCCCCTCTCTTAATTCCTTCTGTATTTCCCCCACTCTTAATTCCTTCTGTATTTCCCCCACTCTTAATTCCTTTTGTATTTCCCTATTTTTATCCTCCCTTCTTTCTTGCATATGCATTTGTTCCCATTGTAGTTTGATCTTTTCAATCTCTATGTCCTTAGCTATCTGTAATTTATTTCCCAAACTAGATTTCTTCTTGACACTTGAAACCCCCTCTTCAAAAATACCTGTTTGTACCAAATAGTGTATCAAGATACTTCTAATATCTTGTTTTAACATGGAAGCTTTCGCTTCAGTCAGACTATAATGTTTAGCAATTTGAAGTAATTCGTCCTTCTTTAAGGACTCAAATTTCTCCTGGGTAGGATCAGCTACGAAACTCTCTACTCTGGATGTCATTATCAAAGCCTGTTCGTTTCTCTTTATTTCTTAATCTGGAAATCAAAAAGACCACTAAAATTTCAAACAATGAAATTCAAATCCCAAAAAGAAAACTTTCCGAAGTATCAAAATCTCTAAAATATCAAAACCTCGAAAATATTTAATTAAATCTAAATTCCAAAATATTTAAATTCGGATCCCGAAATTATTCACATTTCTAATCTCGAAACGAGCCCCCAATTTCTTCTGTTACGACTAGGGGTTATGTAACAAAAGAAAGACTCAAACACGCTTTCAAGATT
The DNA here is from genome assembly GCA_029931535.1 of Margaritifera margaritifera. Taxonomy (NCBI): domain Eukaryota; kingdom Metazoa; phylum Mollusca; class Bivalvia; order Unionida; family Margaritiferidae; genus Margaritifera; species Margaritifera margaritifera. Next base: position 2,316,336 of record JAQPZY010001623.1, read on the forward strand.
TAAAATATAAATCTTTAATTCCCTAAAATATTAAAATATTTCAACAAACAATTAAAGTGAAAGAATTAAAATAACTTACAGTATAGAATATCCTTAAAAGTCCTAAATTGTTTTAAAGTTCACTGTTCCGGAAGTTAATCCAAATATTCCGAATGTAGTATTCCGAATGAAATAGCCTTCACTGTGCTAATATGTTGATAAGTTTTAAGTATATCCAAATAATCCTTGTGAATCTGGAATCTCACAAGTATTAGAAATGTTTCCTATAATTCCACGGAGCTGTATAATAATTCAGATTAAGACAGTACTGAATTCTAAATGTACTGTACTAATAAATCTCCAAATAAGTATATCCCACACTGAACTGAACCAAGTTCAATATGACCTCTCTGTTCAAATGTAATTGTAAAGAATATTTAATCACAGGATTATTTCCTATATATACATCATTAATGCGCAGAATCGAAATGAAAAACCCATTCTTCGTCTTCAATAAACAGGGTATTTCAAAATAATGCAACCCTCTCCGAACCAATCAGGAATTAGGTTATGCGTGATTCTGCCAAGGTTCTCAAGCGCCAATATCTTAAACAGTAAACACTGTGTTGATTCATTCTTAGAATGTGACCTTATAATGTTTTACTCCTAAAAGTACAAGAACTAGGTCGAAAGTTCAGCATTTCGCGCGGAAAATACATCACATGACTAATGCTACAAGCAAACAGTTTATTGATTGAGTCTACCGTATGTATACTCATAAGATGACAGCTGTTTAGACTAAGAACAGAGATCATAAACTAATAAATTATACCATTATAAAAAAGAACAATATATATAATTCCGTAACAAATGTTATTTTTAAAAAGTGGCAGACTATTTTTGATTAAGCTTCGTTAAGTTGCTGATGACCTTAATTTAGGCGCGAGTTGATCGAAATTTGGTATAGATTTCAAACAGCTGCAGATAAAAAACATATTGGTGGCGTTAGAAAATTTGAAAAAAACAGACCATATCAAATTAAAACGCGAGCTCTGACCTGAGACGAGCGTTTTCTTCTTCTTTTGTTTATAAAATGTATTTATCATGCCTGAATGTATCTTAACTTAGAATGAACAATTGACGGGCTTGAAAGGCGAACAAACCTGAGAGCGTGTCAAAAAACCACTGACCATGAGTGGCTCTAACGGATCTTTGCACTTATCGACAATATTGGTCGAATCTGAATCGACAGAGGTGAAAATCTAACGTCTTTAACCAGTGGACCATTTAGAACTCCCACTTAAGTTTATAACAAGAGATAGACTCCAGGAAAGAGGAGATGCACTCTATTTCTGGAGAAATTTCAATGTACCCGACTAGTGCAGATATAGCTCATCGTGGGTCTAGCATTCCAGAAAACATGAATTATCCGTCAGAAGCTATCAGTTGTCAGATCTTCATTCAATGTCTCGTATGTTGACTGGACATAAAAAAGGTTTCAATAGAATGTTTGCAGTTTATTTTAAAAATTATCTATATTTGTTCATGGAGTCCAATAGGGAATCGATAATAATAATAATAATAATAATAATAATAATAATAATAATAATAATAATAATAATAATAATAATAATAATAATAATAATAACAATAATAATAATAATAATAGAAGCAGTGGTAGTAAATGCAAACAGCATGATGTCTTGGAGAAAAAGAACTTACGATTCAGGATAATAAACTAGAGACGAATATTGTGGAATAAAGTGACTTTTCTCCTCAAAGTATGGATTAAGTGTTTTCTATTCACATTTATACAGCTCTTTTGCGTGGTTTGAACGCAAAAACATGCACTTTAGACTATGCACTTCTAAATACACAGAAGACAAAAACATGCACTTTAGACTATGCACTTCTAAATACACAGAAGGCAAAAACATGCACTTTAGACTATGCACTTCTAAATATACAGAAGACAAAAACATGCACTTTAGACTATGCACTTCTAAATACACAGAAGACAACAAAGATAATGTATGTGAGCTATCGTGAGTTAGGCTCAAACTTGAAACATCAGCATTTGACAGATAATTAATTATACTTTCCCTTATTCAAGGACCCATTACAGTTTGTTGCGCTTTTTATGTAAATAACTGCATAGCTTGTCAGTTTGGACGTAATACAAATCTAGCAATAGAATGTCAGTCTTCGCAGATTACGGGTGTTTATCATCAATATGCAGAGTAAAATTTATAGAATATTAAAGTGGTTCCTAATACAATCAGAACGTACAGATTTAATGACATAATTGGACCAAAACATGAGTAGACATTCAAGTTATGAGCTTAAATACAGACTGCAGTTATTAATTTCTGGGAATATATTTATTTGAGACACAATTTCATGTTATCCCATATTGGTTATAATGATACTCTTCTAGTAAGTATACAATATCAGATAGTGTAACTGGCAAAATGTATTTTTATAATCCGTCTGACCATGCACTTGACGCATAGAAGGAATCGTTTAAAATCAGAAAGCAACTGGTCCCCCTTAATGGGGCAATGACCCACTTGCCACGGTGTAATTAATAAACCTGAGAACAATAATGGACAGTATTAAATATTTTAAGGTGGCATCAAGATCCTGTGATAAGTCGAGTAAATAAATTTTGCTCTTTGAGCCAGTGAAAAGCTGTTTTACTGTCTGGTACATACAGATTTCTGGAAGAGAGCACTCGCAACAAAAATAAATAAAGAGGGAACTGGGATGATGATCTAATCAATCCTTGCAATGATTAACTGGTTACTGGGATATATTTTATGTCGCTGAATGGCACAGATAACCCGGTCACTTCGACGCGTGATCGTTGTTCGACTGTTGGAGCAATTTGCTTGTCTAACTGTTTACTCGTCATTATCTCATACAGACAACATAAGGAAATACAATATTTTGCACAAAAGAAAATTATAAATTCAAGGATTGATTCTTTTAGATTATCAAAAATTCAATCATTGGAATCGAACACAGATAATACTACACATTATGTCTGGGTCAAAACACAAAGACATTAAAAATGAAAGTGCGGAAATTAAATATAGTGGGATTAAGAATTGATCAAGACCCATCCTATCTGTCGTATAATGATCAAAGACGCCCTAATTTAAAACGTTTTATATGATGTAGCTATATCATGTAAACTGTCTTTTGTGACAACCTGATCAGAGAAAAGATGTTTTTTTCAGATGAAAATGTGTGTATAGACTGACAGAGAAACATAATTCAATGACCCCTTTATCTGCCTTAAGCTATGAACACGTATGTGAACTTTAGATGCAGAAATTCTAAACTTGAGTCAGTATTAATTAATTGTTACATGTAGGCCACAGGCTGACAAGATTGGTAAAGTACAGCAGCGAGTACATATTTTAGCGTAGTACTGTCAATCATATATCCATAATTATTTCATATGCACGTGCAAATAAATAAATCTGCCTTAAAGAATAATTTAGTCTTCAATGCTTCAAAAGCAGAATAGGCCTATGTCCAAGGCCTGGCTAAATCTTAAAAGGGCACTGCTTCCTCATAGAGCTACGTGCCCAAAGGGCCTGTTGATTTTTGGGATAGAACATAAAAGCTCTTCAGGGCAAGTAGACTTTTACAGGGGTAGGTGCTTCTTCAAACGTCAGAGTCCTTTTTTTTCGCGGAATCTGAACATTAATTATTTTTATCGTCGAATTACGTGTTTCTGCTAACATAAACAATGAATTGTTAGATACAACAACATAACGAAATGAAATTTTTAAAACAGTGCAAATAAAACGGCTAACCAAATATGTGATCTATTTTAATTTTTCTCAAAATAATCCGTATAACGTCAGCCATGACCTCGGGTGCGGTATTTTACCATGTGTCGCAAACTGTTCCACATGTTTCAGTCAATGATGGATACGAACCTATTTTCTAAGAAATGTTTATGCATACATAAGTATTTATGTTCAGAAGGTTACTTTGTAAACATTTTAATGCTATTTTTATTCATAAATATGATGAAACCTGAAAAGTTGCTAGAGTATAGTCAGTCAAGCAGTAGCATGCCTTATCCTATTGCCAAAAATTGTTGATCCATTATTGCATCAATGCAGGTTACTTGATAATATTATTATTAACAAACTTCTAGACCAAGATAATTATTTCATATTATTTATATATTTTTAATGAAAATAATCTGGAAAAGGCCGCCCAGAGCTTTTCTGGTAAAACATAACTTAAAATGTCTTAAATTTGTGTATAAGAAAACACGATATTATGAGACAAAAATATTAGCCATCAGAATTTTAGTTTTGGTCATATAAAATATACATGCCTTTGTAATGAAGAGGCTAGTACTTGATCTATTAAATAAATCTTTTGGGTGTCGACCTTCTTGTGTGAATAATTAATAATCGAATAAGGCATGAAAAAATGTAGTATGAAAATAGCTTCAAATAACTACCAATGAAGGATACAATAAGAAATATGTTCTACTTTGTCCTTATTTCATCAAAGTAACATAGGTTTTAAAACAGTACTGAATATAGTGTCTACATAAAAAAATTCTGAAAGTATACAACATGTGGTTTGCTTTAACGCATATATGAAAGATGCATACCGGGAAATAGGTGATACTCGGAAACATGTTACTGGACGATACTTGAAATAGCTGTTTCTAGGGTTCAATATCAACTACCGCCACAAATAATAAATCCATAAACAATACACAAATACCAGGAAAGCATTAAAGAGCAATATACAATCTATTATTGGGTCGATTGATAGTTGATAAAAACATTTATTTATCATATTACAATTAAAGTTACAGACAAAATTATATGCAAATAGATTGGTGTTCTGGTAGCATATTGTCCCTTATTTCTTTATTAATTATTATTTTTTCATGAAAAGTTGCCATAACAGGGGTTAATGACATTGTACAGCTGTGCGCAACCAATTATACAAGAAAGATCCTTAAGTTGTCACCGAACAGTACAGATGCACAGACCATAGTTCATAGGAAAAATTTTTTTTTATAAAGTGTTACAATTATTTTGGATAGAAATGTCAGCGAAGATAAACATGACATTGACCTTAGAGTTTCATGTTGTAAATACTTATGCAAAAAAAGCAAGCTATTCAGGGAATAATGTAGAAATATAATTGCAATTGTATGCGGCATAACCTCGTCATCGTGCGTGTTAATAAATAAGAAAAGATAATAAGGTATATGCCGTTTATTTTCCATTCCAAATTTTCAATCGTCCACTATAAAAATACTCGGCGTTTTATTGTCAAAGATATTTAGTGAGAAACAAGCACGTGTAAACGACAACTGTTCCCAGCCGTAGAACCATCTACTGCTTTCACATCGCAACAACTCCAGGTGTAAACTGTAGCGCGTATGACAAGCCAACACGGTCATAACGTGAAAATGTTTAACGATCTGGAGACTCGAGTAAGCAAACTCGAGAGAGACAATCACAAGATATCGTCCAACGACATGATTATAAGTTACGTAATTGAGCTTTCCATTACGTGCAATCGAGTTCTCCACTTCGTGAAATCGAAACTCCCACTTCGCGTAGTCAAACTACCTTTCAAGCCAACATGACCACAATGTGAAAACGTTTTGCGTTCTCGAAACTCGAGTGCTCGAAATCGAAAGTTGAATACGCGATCTCGAGAGAGTCAATCAGAAAAAAATCATTCAAATAGTTTTATAGCAAAGTATGAGAATACAATTTCAAATGCAATCATCCGGCCCTTAAGTAGACAATACATCATTTATTTATTTATTGATTTACTTATTTATTTATTTTTGTATTTATTTTTAATCCACTTTCCTGTCAAAATAAATTCCAATATGTAATCGTATACTTTGCATGGAAAGTCATTACTGGACTTAAATGGAAAATAACATACTTGGTGCAAATACCGGGAAGTCATTATTGGACTTCAATGGAAAATAACATACTTGGTGCAAATACCGGGATATACTCAAATGCTGAAATAAATTGGTTTTGCGCATACAAAGAATTTGTACCGCCTTTATGACTTCGGCTGTCTATAACATTTTATCGATCTGATAGAAAAATCTTTAAATTTGGATGAAGGAAGCTTGCAAGAAACTATAGACGCAACATAAAAATGAAAGTGAATGGACACGAAGGTCTTTCTAAGCAACGTTTTTTTGAAACCAAAGTGCCCACATACATGGTATTGTTTTTACGAGGGGTATTTGAAAAGTTCTGAATATTTTCTTAAAACTTTTTGTTTCGTTAACCTTGTCAATAAATTTAATGCCGATCGATGGACAAAATAATGTTCTATAAAATGATCTGCACGTTTACGGATGTAATTATCTGTCATATTCTATAATTTTGAGGTGGCTTAATCATTTTAAAGATGGTCGCGAATCCATGATAGATGACCCACGTTCTTGAAGACTGTTGTCTGCGATTGGTGAGCGGGAAGTGGGGGGGGGGGGGGGGGGGCCGGACGGGGCGGGGAGGTCTTGGGGCGCCAAAACAGCTGAAAAAAATTCGGGCCTCGTATTCTGGCCCACTGGCGGGAAGTGGATGCTGTGAAGAAGGCGATTGATGAAGACGCTCGATACATAGTTGAATATATTTCTGTTATCACGGGCATTAAGTCGACAGCTATTTCTAATATACTGAAGAATCATTTGAAGCTCAGAAAGGTTTGTGCAAGATTGGCCCCACATTTATTGGCTTGACTTGGTTTTGGTGTTTTACGGCACAGCAACACAAGCAGGTTATTTCGTGCCGAGGCAATTGGAATAATGTGCCTTGCCCAAGGACATACCACATAGTCGACCCAGGCTGATCCGATGCTATGATTCGAATCCGACCCTTTCGGTCGCTAGTTAGGAATGCTAACCACTGTGCCACCGCATTTGTTGACGGCTGATCAAAAACAGACTCGGGTTGAAATCGCCAAACAGCTACTCGCCCAATATGAAAAGAGTGTCCAGAGACGTTTGAATGAGATTGTTACAGATGATAAAACATGGATTTACTTTTCTGAACCCGACTCAAGAGAAAATAATAAAGTTTGGATCGGAGAAAACGAGCAGAGACCACAAGTCGTTCGACGTAGTCGGACTGCCACAAGATTTTTATAAACATTATTTTTCGATACAAGAGGCCCGGTCGTCCAGGTACCTGTGACTGACACTGTTGAAGTCACTGGACATTTCTGTGCCTCCAAATTGTTGTCAAAAGTTGTGGAACACTACTGAACCACTTGTCCGCCCACCGGTACCCGAGTTATCCAGCTACTTCATGGCAACGCACCAGCGCATAAATCCGCCATTGTGACAGACTTCCTGAAGAAGCACAGGATCCAAACTTGGCCACATCCTCCATACAGTCCTGAGTTAGCTCCAAATGATTTTTGGCTGAATCCCGTTATCAAAGATTCGCTAAGGGGCACACGATTTGAAATCTGCAATGCAGTGGGAAGTGCATTATTTTTCCAATGTATGAACAACGTACCAAAAGGTGAATACAAAATGGCATTTAATAATTGGATAGCCAGATTGAGAAGATGTGTAAAGGTGCATGAGGAGTATTTTGAGTTTTTAAATACCCCTCGTATGAAAGAGAACACAGTTGATGTTTTAAAAGCAAATAGTCGTCTCAAATATATCTTTACCTAAATTAGCATAGATGTAAAAACGGAAGACCTCAATGAAGAAAGTAGGTATACATTAGTTGGACAGTCTATGGACTATGTGCAATCATTGTGGTATAAATTAGTTGGACAGTCTATGGACTATGTGCAATCATTGTGGTATAAATTAGTTGGACTATGTGCAATCATTGTGATCCTCTCCATTTAATCATTTTAGGTCTTGACACTTCATATTTCATTACAACATAAGAAGCATTAATATCAAATATTAAAAGTGTATAGTCTCTTTAGTGTACATAAGCTTTACTTAATACAGCAAGGATTTAATATTTAGATCAAATAGTTGGAGGGGGTAGTGTAGGTAGCGGTACGAATGTTAGAATAAACGATTGGGTGAGAATGTGGTTTTTGGACAGAGAGACAAAATACAGGCAGGAAAATAGGGAAAATAGGTACATAGAAAGAAACAAAAAGAGAAAGGACACGAAGTGAAAAGCGGTCGAAGTTAATTCATTGCACGCGGGGGGGGGGGGGGCAGTTAACGAAAGGTTTAACCATTGGCCTATTGATTGTTTCATATTTAGCCATTGGACATACACAGCCATCGGACATACACAGCCACCGGATATACACAGCCATCGGACATACACAGTCATCGGACGTACACAACCATCGGACATACACAGCCATCGGACATACACATTACACATTGTAATTTAAGGTAATCACGGTAGCTAAACAGACGACTCACTCAATTTAACTTTTGTGTGTTCAACATACTGTTTTTATGTGTTTGTGTGTGTGAGAAAGAGAGAGAGAGAGAGAGAGAGAGAGAGAGAGAGAGAGAGAGAGAGAGAGAGAGAGAGAGAGAGAGAGAGAGAGAGAGAGTAGATGAAAGAGATTTGTTTATTCAGTCCTTCACATCAAAAAAATATTTAAAAAATATTTCAAGCCATTGAATACAACCACGAAAACCAAAGATGACATGTTTAGTGCTCTAGTTAAGATCTATGAATGCCTCAGGGAGACAAAATCATTAACAAATTAGAATACATATTCTATGGAGAATTGCAACAAAACTCCCAAAGTTTTTTTTGAGAAATGTGCATTTTACTTAATATTTGGACACCCTATAATATTAAACTTGCGTTGCAATACGTAGAGCAGCAAACTGGTGACCAAAACTAGTGGAACTTTCCAGTAGTAGCATTTTGGATTAATGTCGCTTATCGCATGTGCGACACTTGGAACTTTCCAGACGCAAGACTGGTATATAATTTTCAGAATTCATAATATATACCCTGTTATATAATTTTTTGATCCTCCGCCAAAAAATATGGCACTAAACAGTGACATACTCTTCGTTTAACGTTATTTGGATATATGTTTACTGTGTATCATTCCTTTAATTATAGTTATTGTATAACGGCGGCTTTCTCGATAGATCTTTCCTGTGTTCTAAATTCAGTAACCCGTTGCTAGGCCGTGGGATAAAAAAATTGGAATATTGAGAATATTGATTGATGGCGTCAAACGCTGTCTGTCGTCTCCGGTCGAATAGATTTATGTCACAATGAGAGAGAGAGAGAGAGAGAGAGAGAGAGAGAGAGAGAGAGAGAGAGAGAGAGAGAGAGAATAATTTAGAAGTAACATAAAAGTAGACATTTAAATCTGCTCACATTTAATGTGCATCCTATATACGTAAAATGAAATAAAACTAGATATTAAATATTTTATCTAAACAATTACTAAGACATAATTACTGAAAATGCAGAGCCTCATTTGTTTGTGTATAAAGGGTTTTCAACACTAACGATCTGTTTTTATTGGTCATTAAGAAGACGTAAACAAGACATGTGTCTCATTACTTATTTGCTATGGTATTTGCAATTTTAAAGTAGCTTACGAACATGTAGTATATATTTGTCATAGATTTCATAAAAATAGACTCCATATAGGACGTATTCAAAATATTTGTCTAAGGTACCAAAATGTGACGTTATGTTGTAATGGTCATCTTGTTGTCATCAGGCGAGAACTAAAAACTTTTTTCAAGCAGAGGACGTTGTTTGAAAGAACAAAATTTTATTCATCAGTGACTCACTATGTAAAAAGTCAAAATTACATCAAACATGTTTCGCGCACACACATGCGTGCGTGTGTGTGTGTGTGTCAGTGCGACGCGCATTCTAATTGGTGCAAAGTTAAAACTGATAGCAGTAAAATCTATGATAAATTGACATCATGAGGTTCATTGTGATTTAATTCGTACAGAGTCGTGTTTGGGGCGATTTCTCTGCATTATTTACAGAATGAGGATAACAGTTTTGCCTGCCTACTTCTTCTAATGAGCCATTTAATGCTCTTTAAATGTAACTAGAGAAAATTCGATATATCTCCATTAAAAATTCCAAAGCTTCTTTTTATTTATCATACGACCACTGTTTCATATACACGTGATTGCGTCATCAAAGGTTAAGGCGTAATATCATAGGAACCTGAACGAAATCAAGGTTATTTAACTATTCTATTTTGGGGTTTTATTGAATAACAAAAGTCTTTTCGGTATGTTATAAATGAAATCTTACACGTGTGCTCATTGCAAATAAAATGTCAGGAACTCTTTTAATGATTTAAATCTCGTGATCGTCAAGTTTGCTAAAGATAGAAATTAACTGGCTTTATACATTATATCTTGAATGAAGTAATCTAAGATCATGTATTTATGTAACTTCAGGTTGTGACCTAGTTTATAAATGTTCTCTATTAAAAAATATAAAAAATGTTAATCTACGTTTTACAGTTTTATCACACCCCGGAAACCCCGGGTGAGGTAGCTGAAAATAATACCCCCTCTTGCAGACTATTACAATATGGGTAATTCCAAAATTGCATCTAGCGGTTTAGGAGTTATGGTAACTCACAGACGGATGGTATTACAATATGCCCTACGTTGAAATGTGGAGATAATATAAAGCCATCTAAAATTACAGTTATAGTCATACTGGGACTACTAATATCACATAATTACAAAATGGCTGGCCTCTAAGACGGCTTATTGCTTATATGGTTCGGTGGGAAAGGTCAACGATTTTGCGATTATGATTACGGGAGTGAATGTCCGGACTTTCGGCGAATGTACACAATTATTACATATTTATTCACATTATTACATTCGGGCAGTTTTTCGCCTTCGGAAAAATTGAAATGTAGCGATTACCGTGAGACAGAAGATACCTTTACTGTTTTATTGAGGTGTCGGTATTTTGAGTTGATACTATTTTTATATTGTGTCCCAGTAAATGTATTCTACTTTTCCACTCATACTGTTGCCTAGGTAATTTTATCGTATTATTTACCCATAAATTCCTGCTTTGTATGTTATTTTAGGTATCTTGTATAATGCTTTCTTCCTTTAATTATAGTCTGACGATATATTTGATGTGCTTTATAGTAAATGACCTAAAAGACCGGATAGGGCAATCTATTGTACTCAAATGGAATCAAACGCTCGCCCACAAGTGCTACTATGAAGTATGATTTTGTTTCGCCATCAGTCAACCAATGAAATTCGTTCAGTGCATGCCTTGGCTCCTCTGCATCTCTTCCTCGTTTGCAGTAGAGAGTAATTGACTGAAGCAGACGACTTGGCGGTAACCATTACCCTGGTAACCGACAAGCGGCAATCAATAATTGTTTCCATTAAGACTGGAACCATTTTCTGATCGCGATAAGTTGTGTTGTACGAACAATGTCGTAGCAATTTACACAAATTGTGTACCCAGTAAGATCATTTTTTCTTCGTGTTTCTCTAGAAACTGGTTTACATCCAAGATTCAAGCTCTCAATCCAACTGGAAAAAAATACCCTCAGCGTGGTACTTGCCCTGGAACTGGGAATTATACCAAAGCAACGCTACAAAGAACCTTAACACTGACGTGGAAATCTTCCAGAAAGGATTATATATCTTGGGAAGAAAAAGAAAAAAAAGAGTGATGCAAGTAAAATATTATGTGAAAGTGGGTTCTTACTGTGTTTCCAATCCATGAAATCAATCAAAATTAAAGATGTTTCTCTTCGTTCACGCTATCAATTTATACACACTGTGACGGGTGTGCTAAGAATGAACCAACAGGAAATTATGTTAATGCTATGTCTCGCCTGCTTCGCCGGTACATAATCCCCGGTACATAATCCCAAAGCTTAGCATAGCCAGTTTAGAACGAAAAGTAGGTCATTACAACCAGAATTTACATTTTATGGATTCTACGATAAGTAATAAAGGTGAATGCGCACATAAAGTTTCATAACCACGCATGCAACATTATTTAGGAAACTGAACTACATGTAAATACTAAAATTTATAATATTCAATAGTGCATAAAAAGCACATGCGTGTCACTTCTACCTACATGTGCTTTCTGGCTGTGGTGATTTCAAAAGTGAACACACCGATCAAATTTCATGATTGTATGTACAAAAGTGTCTGTGCTCACGTGACCTAAAAAGTAAGTAAATTGACTACTTTGAGGAGTGTAGGATTCTCCAAGGAGAACGTACTATTTAGCGATGACTCGATAGAACTGGTCAGCGGTCACTTAGAATTTCGCACATGCAATACAATGTATCTATGCACCCACGAGCTTGGGCATACTTTGCCAAACAGTTATAATCGTTGGATAAATCTAGCTACAATATGTTTGAAAACTCTATTTTGCTAACGTATCGCCCCTAATTTTAGTTGTTAACATTAATAATCAAAATTTCACAAATCCGGTTTTTAGTCGACCTTCCTTTCCCGCCCCCCCCCCCCCCCCCCCTTCCTGGTCACCAGTCCAGTCAAGTAAAGTGTCCAATGAATCTGCGCAGGCACTTTAAAGCCCATGTCTGACTTAAGAAGGAAGTCCAAGGAACAAATAAGATCAGTTATTTGAAGCAAAATATTTTTATTTTCTTATATCACGCATTTTGTTTTGAAATTGCTGTTTTGCATGATTTCACCTACCCACCCACCTCGTGACTTAATTATGCACACACTAGCGGCAGAAAGGGGGCATTATAGATTCTTGTCGTATACTCTGTTCTCTTTATCTAGTGCTTGCCGGGTACACCATTCTTCTGTTGTAGTTAACCTTGCTCTTGATAAGGTGAGAAAAACAGTTCAATATTGTCGGGCACACTGTTCTCTTTATATCGTATATGCTGGGTACAACATTCTCCTATTATATTCAACCTTTCTTGGATCAACTTTAGAAAGGTAAACCAATAAAGAAGTACTCTTTTGCTTCAAGAGCTAAAAATAGCCCATAATACCCGTATATAACAAACCAAATATAATAAAGAGGACGCTCTGGCGTCCTTTAATAACCCTTAAGGTATTTCTCAGTGTGAAAACGTCGAGAAAACCACACTCATTTTTATACTCATCTGCCCCATTAAAGGCCTAAATACACAATACGCGTTATAATTTAACTAAAGCAGAATTTAAAAGAATCTTAATGGACATATTGTAGCTGTTGAATCTTTGATAGAGGTTTTGAAAATTGAAAGTATTTATTGCATGAAGTAATGTGTACGATATGAGTAATGTTCAAATTCTTGTAAATCTTCTATATCAGCATATTATTATAATTAGAAACTGTGAGGAACAAATTACTTGTAATGCTTGTTATTCTCAATTATATGACTAGTTTGTATACCCTTTTCAAAAGAATATAACACGTAAGAAACGTACCTGATTTTCGGAGGAAGTGGGGAATTAATTATAGCTAGATACGGTCTCTCTCTCTCTCTCTCTCTCTCTCTCTCTCTCTCTCTCTCTCTCTCTCTCTCTCTCTCTCTCTCTCTCTCTCTCTCTCTCTCTCTCTCGTTGATTTTTGATTATCATCGGTACCTGGTAAATTGGTCTGACTGTCACTTTACTTTTTACGTACTTATAGAACTCGTATGTGTAGAACAAAGGAAATTTGCTGGATTTGCCGCCTTTAAGACCAAGCAGCTTGGGTCAGAAAGAATAGAAGCGGGAAATCTGTGTTTGCTCCATTTATACCTTCAGCTATTGACACAGATCTAGAGACATTAGGAAGCGGACCAACACATTTGGGATACATCAAGGTTTTACATATGAGATTACAACAATGTACACAAATTGATCGAAAGTTATATTTAACGGATAATGCAGAGAAGAAGCTAGAACACTGTTTTGATAATTTTGCAATGTCTTCAATTATGGATAACTGAGACAGGGCATTGATTAAGATTCTTGGCCATGACGGAAAACACACACATTTATAACACACACACACAATTATAGATGAGACTGAGGAGGACTTTTACGACGTTATGGCCTGACCCGGTGGGTGCGGAAGTGGTGGTGTTGGTGGGTGGGGGGTGGCGTGGGAGGCGGACATGAACCATTGAGAAAAGCGCGAGTATGGTGCCGCAGATTTCTAATATACTTGTTGAGAAAAACAGTCCTTGACCAGAAAAGTAGGGTAAAATATTTAATACAGTTGGAGGAATCGGAAACCGTTATATTGGTCAACTGTGCCAGTATATCCACAAAACATCCCTTGGTATGCACAAGAGATCACAACTTCCTGATTTACCCCCCCCCCCCCAAAAAAAAAAAAATAAAAAATAAAAAATAAAATAAAAAATAAATAAATACATATATATATATATATATATATATATATATATATATATATATATATATATATATATATATATATATATATATGTCATGTTTCAGTTGACATGTAATAAAAGGAAAAATAAAAATAAATTGCGTTCTATTTTTTCTTCCCTATTTGGAAGCGCTCTTAAGTACTAGTCAGACTGATTGGTTGCATTGCTGTGTCTCTTCATCCTATAATTTCATCCAGTGATTTTAGCTGTCTGTCATCTTTCGTCCTAAATTTTGAAGTGTGTCTATGTAGATTGCTAGATAAATAATCCTGAAAATTATACAGTTCCCGTTTATATTGCTAATTTTACTTTTTCCTCTCAATTTAGTGCCTCTCAAACAACCCTTTTGACTTTACAAGAGACATTTCAATTTTTTAGTTAGTAAAGATGAAGTGTGATTGTGAATACATTTGTAATTAAGGAGCACTTGAATTAACTGCATCGAGAGATGGGGGAATCAGTGTTATGCTTCCTTATTTTGCGTCTTACTTGAAGTGCTTTGAGTCAGTGACAACAGTGTCTTCTTTTCCAATGGTTGAGGAGGAGGAGGAGGAAGGAAAGGGTTCGGTACCGCGATAAATGACGTTAATTTAATTTAGCATTTTCTACAACAACAAAAACAACAACAACAACAACGAAAGTATTGATTCCTCTTATGAACTTGACCTATTAATGGGTATTTGATTTATAGTCATATCAATACTAGTAGTAGCAACGATAAATGAAAGATTCATTCATTCTCTATATTTGTTTACTGTTGCAGAAAAAAAAGTCTTGTAACATCTCAGTATTCAACGATTAGAGATTAAATTTGGTGGTAGCTTATAAAAAGAAAAAGTGTTTTACAGACTGTTCAAATATTTTTCGTCGATAAATAATCACATTATGACGGATTTAAAATTTCGTCCACAAAGGTGGAAGAAGATGTCCTATTACGATAGCCAGGTCAAGTCAATTCATTTTTATTTAGAACACCGTCTGTATTCGCTTATAAGTGACATCCAACCACAAACTGCACAGACCCAGATCTGCCGTCGCATAATGTACCGGCAGATCTGGGTCTATGCAGTTTGTTAGGTGTAATCAGTAGAACAAACAACATAGACCCCAATCTGCCGGCGCATTATGCGACTGCAGAACAGAGTCTATGTTGTTTGCAATTGGAGTCGACTTATAAGCGATTATATACAGTAGGTACATGCTAAACCAGGGTAAAACCAGAGTAAAAGGTAGATCTTTTTCTACCGACTATAAAACGTGAATAAAGCAAAAACTTAAAACATAGCAAATCTCAACAGCACAATTCACATATTTACAATACACGGCACAAAAAAAATATAGATAAACATTTCATATCATGCAGTGATAGTGGTGTACATATACATGCATATTTTTTTTATTGTAACATGATATTCATACATACACATATACATAGAGTAACATACATATATAAGATTTAAATTATGTACCTACAAACACACACACACACACACACACATATATATATATATATATATATATATATATATATATATATATATATATGTGTGTGTGTGTGTGTGTGTGTGTGTGTGTGTGTGTGTGTGTGTGTGTGTGTGTGTGTGTGTGTGTGTGTGTGTGTGTGTGTGTGAGTGAGCACAATATAGACATACAAAATTAAACGAACTCAGTACACAGTACATACAAAGATTAAAATAATCCAAGTGTTAAAACACGCTTAAAATCATACATATAAATTCATTAAAAGTAATTTCTAAGTGAAATTAAAACCTATAGCAGAAAGCTAACAAAAATATACTATGTAGAGAGACAAAAAACTAAAAAAAAACTTAAGGCAGAAAGCTATAAACTAGGAAACTAGGCTTTAAAAAAATAAACAAAGCTAGAGAAGGTTAAAAACTAGGAAATTATGCTACATAGGCTACAAATAAACAAAGGACAAAAGGAAATAAAACCAAAGCAATTTAAACCGATCAGGAAACAGGCAAGGTAATATGATTAAAATTCGTACCTAGTATTGGCTATTCAGACATCAAGCCCGTGTTATTTTTATAAGCACTGCACTCGCAGCCTTCCAAAGAGCAGTCTTCTGACTTCATTATAACTTGCTAGTATGTCTGGTTTCATCTGGAAGGGGATTCTACAACTTAACTTCTGTATAGCTAACACTGTTTATACCATGCCTTGTGGACCAGACTCTCGATATATAGAACATGTTTTTGCATCTAAAAAGTATTTGGAGTGTTTTATATTTGCCCAATCTTTAATATGATCTGAACCTAAACCATAAGCTGCTCTGTATATTTTTAGACACCCGCCTCAATCTGCGTAAGTATAAGGTAAGTGGTTTTGCATTTATAATTAGTTTAACATAAGTACTATCAAATAAGTACCCCCTTGCTAAATATTTAGAAATACACTTTTCTATTTGAACATATTGTTTTCTATTTTGTATGTTTAACGGCCCCCTCCACAAGACCAAAAGCTACACATTTTTCAATATATTATGGAGCAAGATGCTTAGACTTATTACACACTCTTTACTCCAGTTTTACTTAACAACATGACTCAGAGTGCTAGTATTGGATACCACTCACCAGCATTAGAAACAGTAAACTGTTGCGTCTTGCAAGGTTCCATTTTAGGACCTCTCCTACATGTAATGTTTATAAATGACCTACTTCCATATCTTAAATACTCTAATTCCGATATATTCGCTGATGACACAACTATCCACCATTCTGGCAGCTCTACATCCGTCGTCTATTATCATCTTCAGACCGATATTCAACCTGTTCAAAAGTGTACGCAAAATAAAATGCAGAGTTTGTTATATTTGTATGAGGATCACATGGGAGATTAGCTTTAATACTTTAATACAAAATATGTTATCCTCTTAAAATAAAGACAGTATTATTATTATTATTATTATTATTATTTTCTGGAAATGTAGACAGGCAAGCAGAGTTTGAATTTTTTCGATGTGAGTTCACCTAAATCAACCTTAATCACACAACTGTGATAAATATATCACCCATATTTCGTAACTGAAACCCAGTAGAGGAAGTAAGAAAGAGCAGACGATAGATTAGCCTGTAGAAAGTCACAGTATTTACACAACTCTCTATGAATCTTATATATCTCGTTCCCATGAACGCTAATATACTCGTGGCCTACATTTTCACGCCTCAAATTATTATCCAAATAACTATTTCGATCCAAGGGATCTAGAAATCATGGCTGTTTTACGAAAGAAGAGAATCTCACATTAGAATAGCACTCCTTTACATCAGTTAGTTATCGTCACTGGTTTTTCGTCGCTATCGTCCATATTCTCGTTGTCGTTGTCATCATCATCATCATCGTCGTCATCATCATCTCATTATTTCGAAGCACGACATCAATGAATCACTGCTCACGATCAGTGTAGTAGAAAATTTAAAAAAAAACAACAGAATATACACCTCGCCGTTATCCTCGTCATCGTCAACACCATCGTCATCTCTTTTCTTCTTCTTCTTCTTTAACGGGTGTAAATGAATTTCTGATAAGTTTTAGAAAAACAGTTTATTTTTACAATCATGCTAATTGTAACTATTCACAGCATTCTGAAAGTTTGCCTGATAACTGGACAAAAATAGATTTTTTTCTAATGTACTTGTTGCTACACTCATGTTGTTAAGAGGCTTATGGGTACACTCAAATATGATCAATTATGTTATACAGCTTGCTCTAATATATACAACAAGTAAAAAAAATGAGTATCGTAATTGTACTCTTGACGTTATCAAATATATTAACCAATCAGAACTCATTCATTACAAGAGGTGATTTACTCGGTACTCATCTGATAAATGATAATAATAAATCTAGCGGCAATATTTTTTTTGTCTGTGAAGAAATGCACTGTCTTTCCAATGAAAAGCAGAAGAACGTTAATTTGTTTGATTGTCAAGCTTTATTGCAAATTGTTCACAACTTTTTCCAAGCTGGGAATTGTATGTATGTATGTATGTATGTATGTATGTATGTATGTATGTATGTATGTATGTATGTATGTATGTATGTATGTATGTATGTATGTATGTATGTATGTATGTGGTTTAATGGCACGCCAGCAAAATCCTGGCTATATACTGCCGAGTAAAAACATAGTTCTAAAAATATAAAGAGAAAAATTGCAAAAACGTTTATGACTATAAACCCTTCCAAAGAAACGTTAACATGTAGCCCTTCAAGATAAAAGGCAAAGAGTAATAGCCCCAAGTAAGTGAACAGTTGTCACTTGCTGGAAAATGGGCGCTTGGCCTACCCTTAAGGTTTTAATAACTGAAACTTAAGAACAAGAATATGCTCGAGTAAAGATCTTTAACGGGCTTATTTTGTACATGTACTAAGTAGTCAAGTTTTGGACTGACCGCAGCATTTGACTTTGCCGCCCCAAGGCAACACAGCGAACGGCGACAACCAATATATTTATCATGCAATCAAAAATATAACTGACTGCGGTCTTTAAACGGGATAAATCTAATTAATGCTCGTTTGATGATGCATGGTTAAGCTGCGAAGGATAAGATTTTATTTTTCGTACCATTATTTCCACTCTTTTATATCTGCAGGAATACCAGTTACAAATATGCTTTTACATATAGGGAGTCACTGACAGGTACATTTCCAAACAGACAATAGCGTTCGTAAACTGTGGGAATGACGGTCAGTCGCCTGACAGTGGTGGGATATTATGATTGTGTCAGGTATTGCTCATTCATAGTAAATCGCCGTCCGTTATACCTTTCTACACCATCGAAAGTGCCCTAATACATTATATTATCTTTACAGTACTAGCCAAAATAAATAAACGGCAGGAACAACCTGTGCACTGCTCCAGCTAATTTCAGTAAAAACTGTGCACTAAAAAGCTATGTTCCCAAAGTTGTGGCTGTTTAACTGCAACGGTCAATATATACATGCAGACAGTTCAGTTATCTTAAAAACACGCGCGTGATACATTTTGTGATCAACCTCACATTTGAAGGATTATCCTCTCTAAAATGCGCGATACTCAACAGCTCCGCAGCGACGGTCGCCAAGATGTGTAAATTCACGTTTTACAAAGGCAGCCGCTGCAATGCTCAAGTCAAATCAATCGTATTTATTTATCTGTAAAACTCTAGGTGACAAATATAATATACACCTGTGTAAGCCACTCTAAAACAACGCAAGTTGGAGAATCACAATTCTGATGAAGATAAACTTTCAGAAAACCGAATTGCCTAGATTTACGATAGCAACTCATTTTCTCCTATAAAACTTCCTGAAAACCAAACTCTGAGAATTTCAAAGAATGTAATTTTGATAAAAATGAAGGGAGAAAAAAAGAGGGACTAGGACGAAGAATGAATGTTTATTCTTCGTGCTATTCGTGCCAAACGGTATACATATAATTGACCTTAATACGAGACATGCTGATAACGGACATATTGATTCAGGTTGCGAGTCAAGTTTTAATCAATAGAAGTTGAAAGATGTAACATGGTGCCAATGATTGTATGTAGACCGGTAGCTTTATTATAGTCAGTATGAAATCTTTTCCGTGTTTATATAACACTTAATTTGAGCAGGATTCTCGCAAGATAAAGTAGTTACCGATTAAAAATATCCGTTTGTTATGTTTCAAAACTAAAATTAAATCGCCGATCTATAAACAGCGATAATGTATGCTGTTTATCTTTGCAAGACTTTATTAAGGAAGTTACAAATATAGGAACCTTCCATATATCAGAGAAGACGGATCGGTTTAAGACAATTCTCTCTCACGGTCTTGAGAACTTATGTTCAGCTAGTCAGGGCCCTAGCTCAGTCTACCAGATTTCTTCCTGTACTGAGTACTTTCGTTCAGTGTAAATTAAAGATTTGATGCCAGAGGGATCCAGGGATTATTTAAGTTAATATCACTGGTTGTATTAACATTTGCTTTTATTTTGTAACCGTCAGGCATCGAACGATGGGGTATAGATGGGACGAAAGATAAAAATAACCATATGCAGTAAAATTTCATATTCATTGCAGAAGGTATTCCAGCCATTTTGATATTTGATATAAATGTGTGCACACCTGATTGAGCGAAGTGGCGCACTGACTAAATTACTGTATCGTGTATAATACTTGCAAGGTTCCAATGAAGCCATTGGGAGACGCACTGGTTTTGAGTTGTCCGTCCGTCCGTCACACTTATTTGGTAAGCAAGATATCCAAAAGCTATTAAGCCAAATCCGATCAGATTGGATATTTAGGTACCTGAGTAGGTCCCAAGACCTTGTAAGTGTGATTAAGCAAAAACAACCTGAGACTGGCAAATGAAATTTAGTAAGCATATTTTTTAATTTGTTTTTTTCTTTTAAATTGAAATATAGATCATTTTATAAGATTTTCTGGCCATTAGAGCAATTTCTTTTTGTTTTAAAATACATTTTGAATTTTAGTGGACTTGACATTATAAAAACCTTGAAAGCATGATTAAGTAAAAATCACCCGAGAAAGACAAATTAAATTCAGTAGGCAAACTTGCATGCATATGTATATGTCCTGATTAGATTTTCATGTCATTTTAACTATTCAATTTTTGTATACTTTTTGAAACATATTTTTTGGACTTGGACTTTATTGACAATACGCATTTGTATTCATATTTAAATGACTAGGTTTTCAGGCCATAACAGCGATTTGTCCATTTTGTAAAAATATTGTACTTTTTAAAATTAGACTTCTTGGACATAAGCCTTGTCAGTACGATTTAGAATAAACCACTTTAAAAATGATTTTTTTTAAAATGCAATAGATGACTTGATTAGATTTTCATGCAATATTGTACATTTTTCTACGTTTTTACAATTTTAACTTAAGTCTTTTTTATTTTATTTTTGGTCTGTTTGGAAACACAAATCGTTTTTACCACGACGTCAGCCTCCTGCTCCATATTTAGATAAATGTCAAATTTATTCTAAATTTTTGCAAAGATTTACCTTTCTGTATTCTACTTAAATTGACCGAAGTTTTAAAATCCGAACCTGAGAGCCGAAAAATCGGTTCTCAACTTTCTGCTTGTTTGGCTGTAACTTTGTAAAATACACAGAAAATCTAGATTACTTGAATAATTGTCAAGCTTAGTATTTTTTATGAGAAATTACATACGTCTCTATCATAAAATGTTGTGACGTCACAGTTTCTGGATGAAGGCTACCACCCCATGCCACGCAGAGTCGTCGCTAGGGGTGAATGTGATAATCCGGATGCAAGCTATACCTTGTGTCCCATCCCATTACAATTTAGCACGAGAAGCTGGCGTCATTTGTCATTACAAATGGTTTCGAAGATAATTGCACAGGTGAACATCTACTGCTTTGCACAAAATATCAACGAGGGATATTGGAAATCTGTTTAAGATCACCAAAACCAAATTAAGTCAATGTTTAGTCTAGTGACACTAAAAATATCTTCGTCACCTATTGACTTCCCTTCTAAGCACATAATAATGCCCTGTTTAAAATTACACACTGGACAAAATTGTATTTTATTCACCTTGCTAGATTTTCCTCTCCCTTTCATTCTATCAAGTACCAGTGTCACAGAATGACATTAATTGTCATGCTGGTGAGTGGAGCGGAAGCAGTGGCGTAGCAACCGCCCAAGCAACCCCCATTTGGTGGGGGTGGGTATGGGCAGGCCCAGTGGGGTCCAAAGTTCCCATCAAACAACTTTTTTTAATTGGGAGGGGGCCCCGAAATTAAGTTTTGCGGAGGGGGGGGGGGGACATAATTTCTTGCTACCCCACTGGGAGGGAGACATGTTTTTGCTTTCAAAACAAATCATCTCTTCTGTAATCTCACCTCACCTTGGTGATCCCAACAGTGTCTTGTATAGGGAAGTTTTACTACATTTGCGCCTTGACACTGAAGAATGTTTAGTTTTGTTTGATTTATTAGGGCTCAGCAACAGAAGTAGGTTATTTAGTGCCGAGGCAATTGGAGAAAAGTGTCTTACCGAATGACACACCACGGTAGCCAAATCAGGCTAATCCGATAGTAGGATTCAAACCCGCATCCTTTCGGTCGCGTCTGGCACGCTAACCATATGAACCACCTCGGCTCCACTGAAGAACATAGCATCAGGCAACAAATAGATAATAATCAAGTGATTATCTGCGTACATAATAACGTACTAAAATTTGTCTCCAGTAATCCTATTTAGAATCGACAGAGGTGATGTTAACACATCTGATTGAATATTGATATGAAAACTTATTCGCAACTATAATACAATTTTGGTTTCGAAAAACATATCCCATTTCGAAATGAGGCTAAAAATATATATGTTACATACATATGAATGGGATAAGGGATAAATATGCAGTATTAAATTATTTCCAGCCAAATGACCGTTGCAAATTAGCTTGAACACGAAAGCACTTATAAGACGCATGAAACAAGGAACATATGTTAGAAGCAACCATTGCATAATTTTAATTCTGAAAGAGTCTTTGAAAATTTCTTTCGTGAATAGAGACACATTTTTATGAAACACCTCACAGTGAAGTAGAATACATTTTCATACCCAGCTTGATGTTTTATCTCAAAGGATACAAAAGAAAAACGACTGAATGAATTTCGATGCTTTAAGGGTTTAATGTCAAATATGAGACAGTTGATGGACGTTTTGCTCATGCTATTGATTAAGGGTTTAATGTCAAATATGAGACAGTTGATGGACGTTTTGCTCATGCTATTGAAAACACAGTTATACTGAATCAGAAACTTCTGGTCTAACGTATAAATCGTTTAAGAAAAGCAGCGAAACCGATTAAATTATTGTTTCTTCAATGATTTAAAAAAAGTATGGATTTGTTCACACGTCAGAAAGGATACTTTGTGCTAAATATGATAGTGTCCTTACAACTTTAAACGTATATTACAAACTATTGTCCCTTAAGATCCAGGAACTTGTTGGGGGTTAAGAAGTGGTTAGCTTTCAAATATCTACTGTCTATACTCGCTTAGAAGTCGGATCCAACTGCAAATTGCATAGACCCAGATCTGCCGTCGCATAATGCGCCGACGGATCTGGGTATGTGCAGTTTGTTAGGAGCAATCATTAGAACAAATAATATAGACCCTGATCTGCTAGCGTATTATGCTGTTTGCAGTTTGACCAAACCTTTAAGCAAGTATATACGGTAATCATCATATGTAACTTATGCATTTTCACGTAAATTGCAGACTAATGTTACGTATGATGTGCGGTTAGCTTTCAATATATTCGACGCATATAGTCTGATTTGTGCACTAAAAGTATTTAAATTCTCGAAAAGGCATTTCTAATTTATGTATCAACCATATAGAAAGACATTTATATAATTTTAGTGTAAATGAGTTACGCGGGCATAAATGATTCCAACACCTTGAACATGTATGGCTTACTATGCTTTTATGTATGTTGGTAATAAACACTGCAATGTCATTAAGATGTGTTGTACTGATATTATCTATTCAATCGCGTACACAAAGTTGATTTTAATTTATGTGACACAATAGTTAAACCGATCTCCAAAATGTGTTGAAAATTTGCTTATCCATATCGATTTAAACAATTCTTATTTGCAACGAATTTTAAATTCTTTTATTGCTTGATGAAATTCCATTGAGCATTTTTCATCTGAAACCTTTTCGGCGGACGGATTTTTTCCCAATCGAAAGTCGCACATGTAAAACAACACCGAGAAAAACAAGTGAAAAAATATGCTTCTCGACTTTTCCTCTTGTAAAACATAAAACTTCATTATCAGTAATACATTTGATCCATCTATAAACGTTCTGCAGTTTTCTGGTATTGATGCATGTATGTGTAAATTGTACAGTACTTTTGGCCCAATCATTAAAATTATTCGGTATATTCAAAACCGTTCAATCCAATATGGTGAATGTATGAAGTATTTTATATCAAACTGGTTCTATATATATGTGCATAATCCGTGTTGTGACCAAAGGTTCATTTTGTTAATTTTACCAACCTGAATTTTACACTCATTCAAAATGGGCTAAACACGTACATGTGGTTATGCATAATAGAGCGAACAGCCCTTAAAGGCCGAGTTTGTAAATCGGCCGGTTGGGCTCGAAAGAATCGATAGCATTGTCACACATGGGCTCATCTTCGCTAACCAAAGGTTGTTAGTCCACTTCGTTGCACATCGACCGTTGGCATATCTGAAACAGTATCTACCGCACCGTTATTTGATTGGATGCATTTGAAAGAAACTAATTGAAACAGATTGCTCATTACCTTTAATTAGGAAAGTAGTGGGGAATAATCAAAGCGGCTTCATTAGACAACGACACATGCCGCAGGTAAGTTTCTCCAATGTAACCTTTTACAAACAAGTTTTTCTTTCAAGTTAAGGTATGTAGCCATCATGGAAGTCGGCAGACTGAATACATAAAACAGGTCACGAAACGAGGTCACTCCTTGGTCAATTGATTTCTCTACTTACGGGCAGTAAGTCTTTCATCCGCAAGAGGGCACGTGTTCAAAACACGGCTTAGGCTAGCTACATTTGTGTCGATGTTAAACGAAGTAGATCGACGACTCTTAGCTAGCGAAGATGACACGAGTTGTGATTAATATAGTAGGTGGGGCTCAGTTACTACCCGTATCCAACAAGGTATGATAAACCGAACTCCATGTGATGCTCGGAGCTTTGGGGTACTTGACAGGTGATTAATCAGGTGTCAAGCTTCACCTGTCAATCACTATGTCGGGTAATTACCAAAGCCAACTAGCCAATCAGATCCCGAAGAGGAGCAACTTTCCTCGATTGCAGCCAAGGTCAGAATTACCCAAGGTAAAATCTGTTCCACTTCTATACTGGAGTCTCGACCTTTAAGAATTGATGTACCTGTATAGATTTTAAAAATTTTCTTCAGTTTGTACTTAAGGATTACTGATTTCAAAATATTTAAGCATTTTAATGGTCTGATATGCATGCGCCCTGCCCGTGTGGTGGCAACATAAAAATACTAATTAGAGGCTTGATTTCATATAATTGTATATGTGGCCTTTCGGGGGGGGGGGAGGAGGCTGACACCTACGGTAATGTGTCCTATAGGCCAGATGTATTAAACACATCGTTAGGGGGCGAACAGCTCACCTAATCTATGTAAAAGATTATATTATATAAAAAGTGTGTTACTGATGATAGTGTTAGACAGGCCCGAAATTATACTCGATTTATAAAGCCAAGAAACGCATAAATAACACGTCAATAACAGTCACTGGCGGAAAATACGTAATCAGGAATGATTTGTATGCCGACAGTATTTAGCAGGCTTCGTATCCCATCCTCCGCATGGAATATATATATATATATATATATATATATATATATATATATATATATATATATATATATATATATATATATATATATATATTAGGGATTGGTCAATACTGATTGGTCGGGATGTGTTCAACTGTGGGGAGAGAGTGATTTTTTTTGTTTGTATTTAAAATTATAGGGTACAACGACAAGGTACGGCACTGGTCAATATGCTATCTTTCCAGTAACCGTCGGGATAAAGTATGGCTTCTTAAAAACCAAAAATAGGGCAAAAAGGCATATTTTATAAAGAAATATAGTATGGAATTTATGTTGAAATTTATGTAAATTACTGAAAAAATAAAGCCTTTACTTGACTCACTCTCGTAAACTTGAACAAAAGCATGATCTGTTACTTACTGTCTCTTTTCAGTCCAGATTTGATTTGCTATAGCCTTTCATACAGTGTATAAACAACTTGATTTGCTATAGCCTTTCATACAGTGTGTAAACAATTTGATTTGCTATAGCCTTTCATACAGTGTGTAAACAATTTGATTTGCTATAGCCTTTCATACAGTGTGTAAACAATTTGATTTGCTATAGCCTTTCATACAGTGTATAAACAATTTCAACATAAAATTGAAAAACAGTAGAGATAGAAGGACCATTTTGGAAACAGTAGGGAAAAATAGGGAGTCTGACAAAACAAGTAGTAAAAGTAGGGCCGCTAGTAAGACTGAAAATGATAAATGCAATAACACCTCCGCTTCCATAACGAATGCAGTTGTTTTCCAAATTGCATTACAATCATACAAAATACAATAGTATTACAAACATACAAAACATTTTCCCGAAGTTGTAATTATTTTATCATGACTATTAAAGAAGATATACATGTTGGATTTTCTTATAACTCAAGAAATGAGAATATAATTAGTTGTTTATGCACTATCTTTTACAAGATGTTGAAATTTAAAAACATTCTGCTGCATACATTTGGCTAAGTGCAAAGACACTTGCTGATTAGCTGTCACCTATTTAATAAGGGATAGCACTGAAACTCGGTTAATTAAAAATATTGCACGATTTTACTTTGTTTGTGAGGCTCATGGATTATAATGGTTATCCCGGTTCCGGGATGGTTTATCCGGGGTTTCACTTTTCCTTTTGTAACCAAAGGGGGTGAAATAGTTCTTTTTCGTTGGTGGGTTCAGCAAGTACATCTAGCTTAATATCCACACAGGGAAGTAATTTACTTTACTTCCATGATCCACCCGATGACCTGCATAAAAGTAGGTCGCAGATCTATACGAGAACGACGATTAGAGTTCTAGCAGGACTTTAATATTGGATGATCAATAATAAAGTCCTGCTTGAACTCTTATATGGCATTAAGTCCCCCCTCCCCTTTTAAGTTAGGATACGAGAACATGTATAATCTATGATAATCCTTATCTGAGCCTTTACATTACATGAATAATAAAATGGGGATTTAGATAAAAGACCGTTCGAAAAATTAGTTTTGAGATTTTCATAAATGCCAGTATCTGATCATCAGCGTAAGTTTACGTTGTAATAAGATGGAACTTGTTTTTGGAAAGGTAGGCGGTTGTCGTCCTGAGCAATCTTTACCACTGGCACTTTTCTATCAGATTACAAATAAAAAAATAAAAATAAAAAAGCCGAAAAACGTGTGCAAAAACGTATTTGGACGTAGTTTAGACGATTATTCACAGCAGGTTTATAACGCCAGATTTAAATTATGACCGTTGAATTCTCGTCAATAACCCAACATGCTCGTCCTACTATCGGCTTCATTACAGTGTTTGGCGTGCCAGAGTTACGAGGACTAAGCTGATGGTTTTGCGCGAAAGATGAACATATTAACACAGTATGTACTATGTCATCGTGTATATCCTATGTCATCAATGCAAGACATAACTATAGTCAACCTTACATACACAATTGGTTAGAACTGGGATTCTATCAAATTTGTTTGCTAGAATATGAATTCTTTTGCACTACCAGTAAGTGCATGCACGCCATGGACGCAAAACACCGAAGACAAGTTTATATCCCTATATTTGTGTGATTTTTTTTGGTTTTGGTTTTAACGGAACTTTTAACACATTATTGTCTATATCATGCCGAGGAAATGGGAACTAAGTGCCTTTCCCAAGGACACACCAAGGCATCCGAACTGGGCGGGTATCTAACCCGCGACCCTTAGTTTACGACTCCGAACTGAGCTACCGCGACTCCCTTATATCCCTATAAAACCCAGACAACAAAATTCGAAGCAACACCCAAGGGTTCTTTTTATTTCCTTTTTATTGGGTCTTAGGTACAAATGTAAAGCTCAACATCTTACCTAGAACGGACGCTATCCAACCGTCTGTACGAATATAAAGCATGAACATTTGCATTGGAGTGCTTTTTTTTAAAGAAAAAAAAAAAACACACACACACACACATATATATATATATATAAAACCGAGGTGACGGACGGACGCATGGACAAGGGTAATACTATATTTCCCTACCATGGTCATGATGGGGCATAGAAAGGTCCGATAAATTAAAACATTCAGTTGTCTACCAGAGGGTTTTGATTTCAGATCCCGAAGGGAGAAACTTTTTTCGATTGCAGCCAAGTTCTGAATTACCCAAGGTAAAATATGTTCCATTCTAAACCGGAGTCTTGACATTCGAGAATCAACGTACCTGTATAGATTTAAAAAAAATGTTCAGCTTGTAATTATGGATTACCGATTTAAAATATTGAAGCATTTGAATAGTCCGATCCGTGTGGTGGCAACATGAAAATACTAATTAGAGGCTTGATTTCATATAATGTTATATGTGGCCTTTCTTGAGGGGTGACTTGACACCTACGGTAATGTGTCCTATAAGCCAGATGTACTAAAAACATTGTTAGGGGGTGAACAGCTCACTTAATATGCGTCAAAGATTATATTGTTCAAAAATGTATTACTGATGATAGTGCTAGACTGGCGCGGAAAGATACTCAATTTACAAAGCCGAGAAACGCAAAATTAACACGATATGCCGGCGCATTATGCGCCAGCATATCAGGGTCTATGTTGTTTATTCTATTGATTACTCCTAACAAACTACATATTCCCAGATCTGCCGGCGCATTATACAGTTATTGATCTGTGCAGTTGGACTAGACTTATAAGCGAGTATAGACGGTAAGTCATAACTATCGGTTACTCATTAGTGGGCCGAGATTCTTTTCGGACACCGATGATCTTCACCTCAAAGACAACCCATATTCTTTAGACAACTTAACAGATAGTATTAAGCTAAGTACAAGGTATATCAAGTTGTATTTGTTGGCATTAAACCAAGTACAAGGTATTTCAAGTTTTATTTGTTGGTATTAAACCAAGTACACAGTATATCAAGTTTTATTTGTTGGTATTAAACCAAGTACACAGTATATCAAGTTTTATTTGTTGGCATTAAACCAAGTACAAGGTATATCAAGTTGTATTTGTTGGCATTAAACCAAGTACAAGGTATTTCAAGTTTTATTTGTTGGTATTAAACCAAGTACACAGTATATCAAGTTTTATTTGTTGGTATTAAACCAAGTACACAGTATATCAAGTTTTATTTGTTGGCATTAAACCAAGTACAAGGTATATCAAGTTGTATTTGTTGGCATTAAACCAAGTACAAGGTATATACAATTTTATTTGTTGGTATTAAACCAAGTGCAAGGTATATACAATTTTTATTTGTTGGTATTAAACCAAGTACAAGGTATATACAATTTTATTTGTTGGCATTAAACCAAGTACAAGGTATTTCAAGTTTTATTTGTTGGTATTAAACCAAGTACACAGTATATCAAGTTTTATTTGTTGGTATTAAACCAAGTACACAGTATATCAAGTTTTATTTGTTGGCATTAAACCAAGTACAAGGTATATCAAGTTGTATTTGTTGGCATTAAACCAAGTACAAGGTATATACAATTTTATTTGTTGGTATTAAACCAAGTGCAAGGTATATACAATTTTTATTTGTTGGTATTAAACCAAGTACAAGGTATATACAATTTTATTTGTTGGCATTAAACCAAGTACAAGGTATTTCAAGTTTTATTTGTTGGTATTAAACCAAGTACACAGTATATCAAGTTTTATTTGTTGGTATTAAACCAAGTACACAGTATATCAAGTTTTATTTGTTGGCATTAAACCAAGTACAAGGTATATCAAGTTGTATTTGTTGGCATTAAACCAAGTACAAGGTATATACAATTTTATTTGTTGGTATTAAACCAAGTGCAAGGTATATACAATTTTTATTTGTTGGTATTAAACCAAGTACAAGGTATATACAATTTTATTTGTTGGCATTAAACCAAGTACAAGGTATTTCAAGTTTTATTTGTTGGTATTAAACCAAGTACACAGTATATCAAGTTTTATTTGTTGGTATTAAACCAAGTACACAGTATATCAAGTTTTATTTGTTGGCATTAAACCAAGTACAAGGTATATCAAGTTGTATTTGTTGGCATTAAACCAAGTACAAGGTATATACAATTTTATTTGTTGGTATTAAACCAAGTGCAAGGTATATACAATTTTTATTTGTTGGTATTAAACCAAGTGCAAGGTATATACAATTTTTATTTGTTGGCATTAAACCAAGTGCAAGGTATATAAAATTTTATTTGTTGGCATTAAACCAAGTACAAGGTATATACAATTTTTATTTGTTGGTATTAAACCAAGTGCAAGGTATATACAATTTTTATTTGTTGGCATTAAACCAAGTACAAGGTATATACAATTTTTATTTGTTGGTATTAAACTAAGTACAAGGTATATACAATTTTTATTTGTTGGTATTAAACTAAGTACAAGGTATATACAATTTTTATTTGTTGGTATTAAACCAAGTACAAGGTATATACAATTTTATTTGTTGGCATTAAACCAAGTACAAGGTATATACAATTTTATTTGTTGGCATTAAACCAAGTACAAGGTATATAAAAATTTTATTTGTTGGTATTAAACCAAGCACAAGGTATATACAATTTTTATTTGTTGGTATTAAACCAAGTGCAAGGTATATACAATTTTTATTTGTTGGCATTAAACCAAGTACAAGGTATATACAATTTTTATTTGTTGGTATTAAACTAAGTACAAGGTATATACAAATTTTTGTTGTTGGTATTAAACCAAGTACAAGGTATATACAATTTTATTTGTTGGCATTAAACCAAGTACAAGGTATATCAAGTTGTATTTGTTGGCATTAAACCAAGTACAAGGTATATACAATTTTATTTGTTGGCATTAAACCAAGTACAAGGTATATACAATTTTTATTTGTTGGTATTAAACCAAGTACAAGGTATATACAATTTTTATTTGTTGGTATGAAACTAAGTACAAGGTATATACAATTTTTATTTGTTGGTATTAAACCAAGTACAAGGTATATACAATTTTATTTGTTGGCATTAAACCAAGTACAAGGTATATACAATTTTATTTGTTGGCATTAAACCAAGTACAAGGTATATACAATTTTTATTTGTTGGTATTAAACCAAGTACACAGTATATCAAGTTTTATTTGTTGGCATTAAACCAAGTACAAGGTATATACAATTTTTATTTGTTGGCATTAAACCAAGTACAAGGTATATACAATTTTTATTTGTTGGTATTAAACCAAGTACAAGGTATATACAATTTTTATTTGTTGGTATTAAACCAAGTACAAGGTATATACAATTTTTATTTGTTGGTATTAAACCAAGTACAAGTTATACAAATTTTTTTTGTTGGTATTAAACTAAGTACAAGGTATATACAATTTTTATTTGTTGGCATTAAACCAAGTACAAGGTATATACAATTTTATTTGTTGGCATTAAACCAAGTACAAGGTATATAAAAATTTTATTTGTTGGTATTAAACCAAGTACAAGGTATATACAATTTTTATTTGTTGGTATGAAACTAAGTACAAGGTATATACAATTTTTATTTGTTGGTACCATGAGGCACAAGTTCAGTACTGATAATGAATAATGTGGTGCAAATATTTTGATTAGAGTAATATATATATGACTGAATATTGGCAGAGGAAGAGAAAAACATAACTAAAGACAGGAATGCTAATGTATAGTTTTATTATCAAATTGCTTAACAATTAATTATTGCACTGTATGTCTATGCAGCAGACTATACATTATACAGATTCAAAAACATTATAGTATTGTACAACTAAACGATGTCTTTTCAAATGACTTAATCGACTCTGTATTTTACAACTAAACGATGTCTTTTCAAACGACTTGATCAATTCTGTATTGTACAACTAAACGATGTTTTTTCAAACGACTTGATCAATTCTGTATTGTACAACTAAACGATGTCTTTTCAAACGACTTAATTGACTCAATATGGAACAAAACTTTTTTGGTAAGGTTGGAATGTTCTATTTTTAACATATTGTTTTAAAAAAGGGACACAAAATTTGTAAAACAGCAATTCAGATAAATCTTAAGC
The DNA here is from genome assembly GCA_029931535.1 of Margaritifera margaritifera. Taxonomy (NCBI): domain Eukaryota; kingdom Metazoa; phylum Mollusca; class Bivalvia; order Unionida; family Margaritiferidae; genus Margaritifera; species Margaritifera margaritifera. Next base: position 2,348,636 of record JAQPZY010001623.1, read on the forward strand.
TGAATGCTTGAGGTATAAAAACTAGAAGTACACCTTAAATTAATTTATTTGCTCTAATCTACAGAGTAATTCTGAATAGTAACCAAATTTCTTTTCGGTAAATTACCTGTGAATCAAGATGGTCATTTAATAATTGGCCAAACAGGTGGAGAGATAATATTATAAGCATATTTAATGCTTAGAGTACAATATTTTCAAAGAGCATCCTTACACTATATGAGAAAAGTAGGTTAATATTTGGTATGTTCCAGCAGATTTATATTGGTAGGATTTGTACGGAGACGAGATATAGCTGTTTGCATTATTGAAGCATTATTAGAGTAAGGTCATGAAAAGATACTATTAACTTATTCTATAAACCTTAATATTCAAATATGAATATATAATAAAAAGCGATTATATTGTCCAGGTGCTTTTCAAAACAACCTTTTTGTACCCGTTCCAATCACAAGAATACTTCTCCTCATCTAGGCCATATCAACTGTCTAGTTCCTGAAATTGAAGTACACTTTACTTGTCTTATGACGAGATAAAAAGAGGTCAAGAAATAATAAATCACTAATTTGTAAGTAATGACTCTCTGAGCCCTCTTGTTTGGATATGAATATTTTTTAATTTGTTAAAAAAATGTTTCACATATGGTGTATTGAATATTTGAAATAAGTACCAAATTACTACACTTTTGCCTGCAGTTTTTTATTTTTTGTTTTGCCTCTAAAAGAAGGCCACTATTTTATAATTGCATCAATAACAAATTGTTAACACAATACTTCATCATCTATACCCCAACCCTATAAATCTTTCACCCCTCCCCAAGTAACCAATTACCATCTAAACGCAAGAATTCTATTACACTAGCAACTTGATGACTGTTACCAAATAAAACCATGTCATGCTCTTGATTTCTGCCAGATTCATTTCAGAGGAACCTATATATGCAGCTTAGGAGCATATATATTCTCGTCTGACATCACATATCAGTAGCATGTCCGAACATGCCAAATGTTTTTTTTATTGATTTTTGTATAATTTAAATTGTTGTCTATTGGTGGTATCCATACAAAAACAATGTGGCATCCCTCCCATCCAGGCATTGTAATAAGCCAAGTGCAAAAATCCACTATGCTCCTTTTTCATCCTTGACTGCCTCCAATGAGATTTCCTCGTTTCTAATGAATACGCATAAACCTGCTTAACCAATCATTGTAAGCTGGAGTAAATATTCTTGGAAAGTTGACTCAACATGATCTTTCATGCTGTTTGATGAGTCAATCAAAGTTTCACTTTCAAACACAGTCACTCATTGATCGATAAAAAGGGCACTTCGTTGATGTGTAAGAGCTTGTTTCATTATGTTGTCAACAATGTATTTTTGTTTATGCATATTCATGAGAAATGAAGAAATCTTGTCGCCCGATGCCATTCTGGCAGATTAAATGAAATTGTCCTAAATAAAAAGATACAGTTCAGAAAATCTACAAATCAAGAGAGATTCCATCATTATTTAGAAATTGATGCCAACAACGTGTATAAGAATGATCTACAACCGGCATATATGTATAGTCAATATACAATTAAATATTGCATACATAATAATGTACAAATCAGGTATATAATACATATTTCCAGCTGACCGATCAGATACACTTTTTCATGTAAACTAAGAGAGATATATGTACAGAAATAAACATATGCATATAAATATTGAATAAGATTATCTTTCATAAAGAAACAAAACAAATATAATATTTCTTAAATTTTCTAATCAGTCAATATTCAAATAAATCACCTTTTTTGAAAATATCATAATCACAAATTCACCATGAAAAGTTGAAGGCAAAGCATGTAAATAATTATAGTTGGAATTCATTCATAATAAATTAACAATAATCAATTAGAAATGGATTTTTTTCTGAAAAACTACTCAACCAACAAGGGAGATAATTTGTCAAATTTAACTACTAGGATCAAAATGATTATTCAAAGCTCTACTGAAATAGATGTTGTCTTTCTTATACAAGAGATTCACAGATATTTGTTCATGGACCTGGGTAGTGATAATGAAATCAGAAGGAAATTTTGTAATAAAAAATGGTAAAATCTGGTACAAATAGTTCATACCTCATCTTTTATTGTGAATCTAATGAACCAGTTAAGATACTACATGTACTATACATGTGTTGTTAATTATTTATTCTTTTACAGCTTCTATTGAAAAAGTTCTAATTATGCTATGCCCTATTGTTTCATACTGTTGCTTGAAAGGTATGAAAAAAGGTTTGTGTTTGTTTTCATCATTTGTTTGGAGAAATTCTACTTATGAATTTTAAGAATAAGTATATTTATTATTTATGACTGTCTTTAAAATTTAAACTTCAACATATAATTATCAAATAGGTATAATAATATGTCAGATGTGTCTGTTAAACATTATCAAATAGGTATAATAATACGTCAGATGTGTCTGTTAAACATTATCAAACAGGAATAATAATATGTCAGATGTGTCTGTTAAACATTATCAAACAGGTATAATAATATGTCAGATGTGTCTGTTAAACATTATCAAATAGGTATAATAATATGTCAGATGTGTCTGTTAAACATTATCAAATAGGTATAATAATACGTCAGATGTGTCTGTTAAATATTATCAAACAGGTATAATAATATGTCAGATGTGTCTGTTAAACATTATCAAACAGGTATAATAATATGTCAGATGTGTCTGTTAAACATTATCAAATAGGTATAATAATATGTCAGATGTGTCTGTTAAACATGCTTAGGTTAAATCTTCAATGAGATCTACACCAACTGAGATTTGTAAAAGAAGTGCATGAAAATATTGATTTAAATGAGATTTTTCTTATCAGATCTAAATTGTGTAAGACCACTGAATAACAACCATGCCAGAGAAAAAGACTGTCATGTGACAGTGTAATGATATCACATCAGTATGAAAAGTTACAGAGATGTGATTTCATCAAAGCTTGTCTTTGTGAGCTAAATAAAAACAAATAATATGCTAACAAGGTTTTGGCCCCCCCCCCTCCAAAAGGTGTAAAAAAAAATTGAAAAATTTCTGTAATGGCCAGAAAATCTAACCAGGTCATATACATATGAATACAGTTATTCCAACCCAATTTAATTTGCCTACCTCAAGTAGGTTTTGCTTAATTGTGCCAAGAAGGTTTTTGTCCAAAAAGCAAGTCCAAAAGGTTCCAAAATGTGTTTTTAAAAAAAAATTAAAATTTGTTGTTGTTGTTGCTGTAATGGCCGGAAAATCTAATCAAGTCATCACAAGTGAATACAAAAATACCTACCAAATTTCACTTATCAACCTTGGGTGGGTTTTGCTTAATCATGCCAAGAAGGTTTTTGTAAAAAAAGACCAAGTCCAAAATGTTTAAAAAGGTGTTAAAAAGTGAAAAATTACTGTAATGGTCTGAAAATATAACTAGGCTTCATATTCATCAAACTCCTCAACCTGAGTGCACAGTCAAACTCCAATTCTGATTTATTGGATTCCAGCATGAGTTTTATCTTCATTTAACAATAATTCAAATGGATAAATCACAACTTTCAAACCTCATATATATAATACAGTTTCTTCACTACTGAGAATTAAAGTCTGAATTTGCTGAATACTTGGTCATTTACCTATGACTGTATAAAATGTCATGGCTCTATGTTTAATAGGTTTTGTGTTATTGCACTAAAATGGATTTGGGACAGACAGATAGCATCAGCAAAACAATCTGTCCCATTATTCTACAGTAGTGGGGCATAACAAATCCATCTATGTGTCTGTTATCTGCCTGACAGTTCAAACAAAAGATGAAAGAACAGTGACTGAATTTCTGTTTTTTTCAGTCTGGCTCAGAAGTGCCTTAAATATTAGTATTTTGTTCAAATATATCTCAGACATTACAAATAATGCAGACTTTGAACAATGACATTGAGATCCTATGTTTTACTGACCATGAATTCCCTCTAAAAATAAGACTAAAGTATACAAAAGCTTATATAAATATGTAATACACAGATCTTTGAAATATAATGAGAACACAAAAACGTACAAATTTCTGATAGCACTGAAAGCATGCAATATTTGCATATGTACAAAGGGAGATAACTCATACTTAGAAGACATTAGGCTAATAGTTGACCATGAAAGTTAGAGAAACGACTAGTACAGTTCATATGTGCACTGACAGTTACTGTTTTGATATCTTCACAAAGAAAAAGAAATGTTCGACATCAAAATACTATTCAAGTGAAATAAAAGGTACTTCTATAGCTGAGTTAACATTGTCATGTTGTAAAATGCTTACAAAAATAGAGATCATGGATTTCAATTTCTTTGGTGAAAAATTCACTGATGAAAATAAAAATATTGCTTAATATATCAACAAGTCAAAACCAAAGTACTCACATCAAAGATTTTAATGAGCTTATGTAGTTATAATGCATTACAAACTTTTTCAGATACTGTGTATTCATGTCTTGGGCATAAATTTTTACGCTTTTGTGAAAAGTGAACTTTTTGTGGGTACTTAAATTTGCATACTCACTTGCAAGTTGGATCCAACTGCAATCTTCATAGACCCAGATCTGCCAGTGCAAAATGAATCAGCAGATCTGGGTCTATGCAGTTAGTAGTAATCAGTAGAACAAACAATACTGACCCCGATCTGCTGGGGCGCATTATGTGATGGTAGATCAGGGTCTATGTTGTTTTGTAGTTGGACCCAACTTATAAATGAGCATATATGGTATGTACCATGGGTGTCTGTTTTCTTTAAAAGCAGAACACCTTTTGTCGAGTCACAAATTCATATTTACAGCATGGACAAACTCCACAAAAACTGGTACACTGCGAATATGTGAATTAATTCACAATAATTAGGCTGCTACACAATGATAATAGTTGGAGGGCATGGCCGATTTAGGATAAATTCCATTAATGTCCAGTTTAAAGGAATATTGCCAGAAAGTTGTGATGGAAATAGAATTGTAATGACATGAAGTAAAGTCAATATGGTGTTATAATTATTGTATTTTGAGAAAGTACACCAACAATTTCATAACAGCATGTAATGTCTCCATCTGCTGTCATAGTATGGCTCTATCTCAATGATCAGGACTCTATATAAATTTAAGTCTTAACTCAGAATTTATTGGGTATCACTCTCAGTTCATAAAATAGATTCGTGTTTCTAAAACTGCAAAAAAACATACCATGCCCCCAAAAAGTAACAAGAGGCCCAAGTGGACTTGATATTGCTCACCTGTTACATAATTTAACAGTCGACCTTTTCACTAAGCAGACTTGTGTATTATTGTAAGAACACATCCAATGTAAACTATTGGTCAAACTTTATATCATGCTGATTTTTTTTATTTTATTATATCCTGATAAAACTTGTTTCTAAAGATAAAAGCATAAATTATATGCACAGTCTCTTGGTCATAACTGAAGTCATCTTGATGATAATACACACAACTGATCAAAAACATGGCTTCGAGAGTGGTAACAAGGTCAGCCAATCAATTGCAAGATCACCTCATTAACATGCATGGATTCCGCTTACTTTCAAAACTGCCCAAGATCTTGATGATATAAGCCCATATTCCAGTTCTGATCAAAATCAATTCAGAATTATGGCTTCCAGAGTGGTAATAAGCTCAGCCAAACACATGCAAGACCACCTCATAAATATGCAGAGATCTCGCTCATTACTGAAACAGTCCAAGATCTTGATGATACATGCATATATTATAAGTCTGATCAAAATTGGATCACAAATATGGCTTCCAGAGTGGTAACAAGCTTAGTCAATCAGATGCAAGATTACATCATTGATATATGTGGATCTCTCTCATTATCAAACCATTCCAAGATCTTGATGATGTAAGCCCAAATTTCAACATTTATCAAAATTGAATCAGAATATGGCTTCCAGAGTGGTATCAACCTCAACCAATCAGTTGCAAGATCAACTCATTAATATGCATGCATCTTGCTCATGATCAAACTTGTTCAAGATCTTGAGGAAAAAAGCATATATATTCCAAGTTTGATCAAAATCAGATCAGAAATAGGGCCTTCACAGTAGTAACAAGTTCAGCCAAACAGATGCAAGATCAACTTATTAATATGCATGGATCTTGCTCATTACTGAACTCATTTAAGATATATTCCAAGTTTGATCAAAATTGGAAAAGAAATTTGGCCTCCTGAGTGGTAACAAGGTCAGTCAATCAGATGCAAGAGTACTTCATTAATATGCATAGATCTCACTTATTATCGAATCCATCCAAGACCTTGATGATATAAGCCCATAATTCAAGTCAGATCAAAATCGGATCAGAACTATTGCTTCCAGATGGCAACAAGCTCAGCCAATAAGATGCAAGATAACCTCATTAGTATGAATGGATTTTGCTCATTAATGAACTCGTCTGAGATCCTAATGATATAAGCATAGATTCCTAGTTTAATCAAAATTGAATCAGAAATATGGCTTCCACCTATAAACCCATATTCTAAGTTTGGTTTAAACTGGATCAGAAATATGGATTTCTGAATGCTAACAAGCAATTGCTGATGGACATATGATGCACAATGGATGCCACATGACACATGGAGGATGCTGGGCCATACCATAAGCTCACTTGGCCTTTTACAGCTAAAAATTGTAGAAAAATATTTTCTGATGGCATGAAAATCTAATTAGGTTATCTATTTATGCACACAAACATCCATACCAAATTTCTTTTGTCAACTTCATATGATTTTTCCTAAATTGTGCTCACAAAGTTTTGATAAAACAAAAAGTCCAAAAAAGTTCAAAATGTGTTGAGAAAAAACAAAACCAGAGCAAAAATTGGTGTAATGGCCCGAGAATCTAATCAGGTCATTTACATTTATATACAAATATGCCTGTCAAATGTCATTTGTTGCACGATTTGACTGTTCTTTGCTTAATTGTGCTAATAAGATTTTTGTCAAAAAGTTAATATATATATATATATATATATATATATATATATATATATATATATATATATATATATATATATATATAAATAATTACTGTAATGGGCTGAAAATCTAACCTAGTCATCTATCTCATGGCCTTGATACTACAAGTCCAGTAGGTTCTGTGATATTATGCTAAAATGAATTTGGGACAGACATACAGATGGACAGCAGGAAAACAAGATGTCCCCTTCAGCTACCGCAGTGGGGGCATACAAATGGAAAATTGACTGCAATTTTGTTTTTCTTGCTTGCAACAATGAATAGTGTTGCCAGTACTGCAAATGACCATAGTCTGTTTAATTATTCAGCAAAGGTGGGAATGTAAATGGGAGTGTTTTGGTACTTGTGGAAGGCCACAAGACAATAGTAGATGAGTAAGCTGTACAGTCAGTGAGCACTTGGATTTTGATTTAGTGACAAAAGCTTACTCTAGGGCATAGGCAAGTTGCAATGTTTAAAAAATTCATGTATAAAGAGAGATTTATATAAAATTTATATTAAATGGTTTAATATATTATTTCTTTAGATCTCTACATGCATTTCTTCCCACACATAAATACTTGGTACTATGATACATGTATCTGAATAAACTTAGCACATATGGAAAAGAGACATACAACAATAACAAGAGATCCAAGAAGGAAACTTCTACTCCCTTTCTATGAAGTGACTGTCTCTGGCTCTTCAGGGCCAATGTTTTGTTACCAGCATGGTGGAGATACCTACTGCATGAAATATTTGAAAGGGACAACATAATGTGCAAAGTTGGACCTCTTATAAACTATACTAATAGCTGGGTTGACTATTACTCTATGATGATACTGCCTTGATGTAATTAAAGAAAGAATTTTACTTGCTTTTTCTTGTAAATGAAGGAAATGCCATAAATCAACTTTTTGGCTCACCTATAATGAGACCTTCATCCCAAAAGAAGATGCAAATATGTTACTTGTGTGGTTACACAAAAAATTTGTAATATGCAACTTGAAAAAAAAAAAATATATATATAGAGAGAGAGAGAGAGAGTGAGGGGGGGGGGTAAAATATGTTTCAAATACTTTATACTTCTGGGTTTCAATTATTGTATTTTGTAACAAGAGTACCGTGAACATCACATTATACACCCACCTTGTATTTAACAGTCCTCTATGTAGGTACTAATGACTTTGGTGCAGGTATGCAGTTTTTAAGTAAAATTACTGTGCAGAAACCATTATTTCCTTATCAGACATACTATGACTGTGCCCTCTGGCCTTTAGATCCCAGAATCTATAGATTTATTTATTACCCTAAGTGCAAGCCATCCACTAAGTTTGGTCAAAGAACAAAAGTTATATTACAAAACCATTTTTCTTTGAGCCATAATGACCCTAAACTTTGACCTGTTGACCCCAAAAGTCAATAAGTCTCTTCCATATCTTCAGTGCAAGCCCTCTACAAACTTTAGTTAAGGTACATGGTATAGAATTAAAGTTAATATGCAAAACCCATTTTTTCTTAATTTAGTCACAGTAATTTTTACATTTGACCTTTAGACCACAAAATCAATAGGCTTCTTTCTTACCCAATGTAAATCAACCACAAACTTTGGTGAAGGTACAAGGTCAAATACTAAAAACTGTATGCAGAAACCATTTTTCTTCTTTCAGTCACAGTTACCTTCACCTTTGAATTTCTGACTCCAAAATCAACAGGCTTCTTCCTTACCCCAAGTGCAAGTCATCCACAAAGATTGGTCCATGTATGTGATATAAAACAAATGTTATTGTGCAGAAAACATTTTCTTCTTTCAGTCACAGTGACATTGATCTTTGACCTTTTGACCCCAACATTGATAGGCTTCTTCCTTACCCCAAGTGCAAAACACCTACAAAGTCTGGTCAATATGTGTGATGTAGAACAAATGTTATTGTGTAGAAACCATTTTTCTGCTTTCAGTCACAGTGACCTAGACCATTGACCTTTTGACCCAAAATAAATAGGCTTCTTCGTTATCCCAAGGGCCATCCATCCACAAAGTTTGGTAACTGTAGATGGTGGAGAACTCGAGTTACTGTGCAGAAACAAAATTGGCAACAGACAGACAGACAACATCACAATACTCTCTAATTTATGGCGAGTGTATAAAAACTATTTTTGTGGGTGCTTAAATTTGTGGAGCTAACTAGCGTATCTGTTTTCTTTAAAGGCAAAGCAACTTTTGTTGGGTCTTAAATTCATGCTCTGAAGCAATCATGAAATCCATGGAAATCGGTACACGACACATAAAACCATACTTAAAGTAATTGGTGTGGATAAATAAAGGCTCATTTATGATTGTTAGTTTTACCATGAAAACAGTCAAATAGTACAAACTGTGATTAAGAATGCCTTTGGATTATCATATACTCACTTATAAGTCGTGTCCAACTGCAAACAACATCAACACTGATTACTCCTAACATACTGCATAGACCCAGATCTGCCTGCACAATATGCAGTTGGATTCAATTTATACGCAAGTATATACTGTATGTTACATAATGACAACATACTGTAAATCAAGTTTTTGCGTGTACATACTTTTGGCAAATCTGACAAAGAAACTACAGCATATTTGCAAAAATATTTTTACCAATAATGATGTGATAATGTATTAAGCATCAGTTACTCAAGAAATATTTTTTTTGTTAACACGCTTAGCTTATAGTATTTGTAAAATTGAATGATGCTAAATATTGTGATGTGTAGTATTTCACAAGCAAGTTTAAAGTCAACAATACAAAATAAGTTTCAGACCTAACATATTGATGACATCATATAGAGGTGTTTTTGTTGTTTACCCTGAACACATTTGGAAGATGGCTTAAAAGAATCAGCTTTAATACTGGCAGATGATTGTTTAGGACAGAGTTAGTTCCCCTGTCTTTTTAGAGTTATCTCCCTTTGTCATGTCTGTTTTTTGGGCTGGTCCTTGCCAGCAGCAACATAAGAGAACACACACAGAACTGCATAGCATATCTGGTCAGCCTGAAAAACAGAAAAATTCCATATGATATGAGAATAAGAATTGTTAAAAGTTCAAACTGGTTTCATTTAAGGCAAGATTTTCACCTTCCACAAACTCAAACAAAAATTGTTACATGGAGATCTCTGAAATTACAATAAAGTAAGCCATCAGCTATATAGGTTCCATGGGAAACTGGGAATTTTGTCTGAATAAATAATAACATAAAAAATAAATTGTAGGTCAAGAAGAAAGAATATATTGGTCTGGATGAGTCTGAAGTACAGATGATTGGTGTACATATAAATCAATGTTTTAACTGTATTCTTCGTTTTTTTAAATCTATTATAGTTGTTTTCAAATGGCATTGCAAATGGCATCTTGTGCTGCATCTAAAAATATATGAATGCAGTCAGACTGAAACATGGATGAAAAAAGTTTCTCTTACATGGGTTTTATTAAATTCCATGCCATTCTTTCCTCTGTTAATGTGAACATCATATATTTAACTGATCCTCAAAAAGTCAAGGCACTCATAATGTTAAAACTGCTGCCATGTTGTCCCATGTCTTCCCCTTGCATGGGTGTGCAGGCTCCAACTTTCCAGCTATTTCTGGTCACTTACTATGTCACCAACTTGTTCCAAACATTTTACTTGATTTCATAAAAATTCTCCTTATTACAAAAGGATCTTTGATTAACTATTTTCAGGCAGAATTATGATTGCAAATTATGACACAGGTATGTGATTGTTCAAGGGCAACCACCTATTCAGTGTTATACCAACTTCTGGCCACTCTTCTTGGGTGCTGAAAATTTCCATTACAAGAACCATGAATTTTTGAGGATGAATTCTATGCATACTGTATGCATTAATGGAGAAAAGAACCATATGTAATAATTCAAGTACATGTAAAAGAAACTTGTATCAATTTTTCAGACTGTTTGCAATGATACAGTTTTAGATTCAGCATTAGATACTATTCATGATGCCATCTGAAACCAATTATAACTGATATTAATGGTAGCTAAACTGCTTATGCTTCCAATATCAGAACTGTCAGTAAATGCTGGAGTTTGGGTGATTAATTAATCTTCTACTTTTTGTTTATTAGCCATTTTAAGCTTCTAATTTGTGCATATAGTATTTGAACTAGCAGTACAAAATGCGAAATAACTGTCATTATAACCTTCATTGAGAGCTACCATCAGATCAGCTTGGGTCGGTTACCATGGTGTGTCCTTGGGCAAGGCACTTTACTCCATTGCCTTGGTGCTTAATAACCAAACCAAACCAAAATTCATTGAGAGATATCATTTAAGAAATTGATCATGAACATTTTAGAGTTAAAATACTGTACCCTACTTTTAAGTCTAATTATGAGTTTCTGTTATAAGGCAAGTATTGCTATAAAGCTTCCATGAACAGTGTTATAATGAGGAGTACTGTAATTATAGTATAGAATATTAGTCCATGTAACTAGTTACAAAGTCAAGGCTTTAAAGATATAGTTCAAAGTGAAGTAAATGTGCATATATTTGTGCATTGATATGAATTTTACCTTTCTGATTATAAATGGTATATGTTTGTTATCACAGAACTGTATTCTGTCACCATAATGTAAAGCTAGTATGAGTTGTATAAATACAATGCAGGTATTAGTATACATGTAGTTCAGCATAAAGTCAAAAGTTAAATAATACAAAATTTGCTTTAAAAATATTGTAATATTTATAATGGCCTCCAATGTTTTAATTCAAAAGATTACAAATTTATCATTAAAATTAACAGAAAAAATTACACAATCATGATAATAAAGGGTAAGGAAACATGGTTCGTACAGCCTTGGAGAGTTATTTTTTTATAAATAGAGTTTTCATATAATTCCAAAAGTTTTCATAAAGTATTTTTTTTCTCATTTTTTCTTACAGAAATTAAATTTTCTCCATATGTGACTTTATCACTGCATAAACAGGTACAAGCATAGAAGAAAAATCACAAAAATAATTAGCTCGCCAAAAGAGCAAAGGGATACTACTCCTTGTGGTAACTACCTGTGTCAGATATCATTTGATCCACCCAAATTTACCACATTTTATTCACTATTATTTTTAGAAAATACATAAATAACAAAATTTCTGAATTTAAAAAGTGGTATATATTTAATTCAGTTTTAACATTTCATATTCCTTCTGATAAATTAAAGAAGTTTTGCGCTAAATTCAAGGAGTTTTTTGACAAATTCACAGACTTTTCAAGGATATAACCAATTCTTTCAAATTCAAGGAGTTTTCAAGGTTACCACTCAACTTCGAGGATTTTTCAAGGTTGTATGAACCATGGGAAAAACATTGAAGAAAAGTTAGATTGCAGACATTAATATTTTTGAAGTTAGGATTGCCTCCTTTATACACAGTTATTTCTCTGGGATTTTCATACAGTTCCCCATCAGGCATTTCTGTAAGGGGGAATTTAAAATTTTTAAGAGGAGCAGTTTTTATATGAGAACAGTATCTATGAAAAGACCCCTTATTGTATGCTTTAACAAATGTGAGTGTGATAAATAACTTTTAATGAATATAAAACTTACAGTTATTTATCTTAATTATTGGTAAAGTGGCAGCAATTGTGTGTTGCCATGTGCAAACTGCAGTTAATAATAAGATAATCAATGAAAGCATCTCATTGCTCAATTGCAAAAAGATCTTTTTTTAAGGGGGATTCATTACATTTGGGGAATTTGCATAATTGCACATCTTGGACAAAACACTGGCTGCTTAGCTTTATTCCCCAATTTTTTTTGTTTTGAAAGTACTACTGTAAATGCATTTAAAGCAAAATATTTAAATCTGCAAGATTTTTACAATACCCAGTGTAAATACAGTAAAACCTGTCTTGAGCAACCTCTGCTATAAGCGATTATGTATCATTAATGACCACAATCTTCATTCATGGATCGATTTTTTATTATATAAATGCACTGTTGTGAGCAACCACCTGCAGAACACGACCAGTGACCCCAATTTTTAGGCAAAATAAGCAATTTGACACTGCTTTGAATGACTGCATCGCAAAAACAGAGAAACACCACTGACCTTTTTTAATCCTTCGTAACCATGACTGCTTAGGCGGGTCTGCAGGCAAAGTGCAGATTGTTCCAAACAACACTGCTATGAACAACCACATTGCAGATATGAAGATAAACACACTGACCTTTAAATTTAATGCTTTGCAAACATGACTGCTTAGGAGGGTTTGTTCTCAACAAGATAAAAGTTGAGTCTGGCTACCAGATTTTTAATACCTACAGGACATGCAGGTAACATTGTTATGTTAAAGACAGTAAACCAGACTCAAATACATGCCACTAACCACCATTGTACTGCCGAAGTCATGTAAATCCTAATTATGATTAACCATTCCTTATTCAAATGGAGCAGTCAAAGATACACCTAGCCAGGGTTCAATGGTTCATATTGTTTCTTTATCTCTGGCAAAAAACGCAAAACCTCAATAATGTTATCATTAGAAACCTTCTTAAAGGGCTTCACTGTAGTAGTCAAGTACGTTGTTTGTCATTGGAGTCAATCCGTAATGCCTGGAGTGAATATGATCTTTGTCTTTGTCTTTAATATATGATTATCATATTCCAGATTTGATTGTCATTGTAAAAGGTTCATGTTGTTTGTTGCTTGTTTGAATATACAGTTATTAAAACCCAGACATTAAGCCATCATCTGTTCATCAAAGTGCAGCTGGTTAAACCCTTTATTTTTCCAGTCAATATCTTTATATTGTCAGTGAATTGAGACTTTGGCTTTTGCCTCTCAATAAATTTATTTTGTTTCTAAATGGGTTAATTGTTTTTCTATTTCATTAATTTGTACATAAATATTGTAATATTGACTCAAAGCCTGATTAAAACCGCTAATTCATACAAAAGATGAGTAAGTGTTATCATTGCTAACTGTGCAATTCTTATGCTACATTTGAAGTAACTTGTAAATTTAGAGACAAGTGAAGTTAAGCTTATGGACAAGATAAATAAATATTACCTTAGTTAATTTTGCAATCCATATGCTAATATATACTGTTATGGCTCTAGGTCTTAAAAAAATGTAACAAAAAGAAAGTGAAACCAACAATGTAAGTAAAATCAACAAGCAATTTATTTCTAGACAATTAAAGTGAAAATTCAAAAGACACTTATAGTAATGTGAATTGAAGTCCAAATAATCCAATAATCCCAAGTGTCCTAATCACAAGTCCTAAATATAGAATATTCCAAATCAATTCCAGTAGCCTTGAATGCCCTAATGTACCAGTAGTCTTGAATGTTCGGATGTGTTAATATTGAATGTCCTGATATGCCTGAAAGATGTAATCCAGAATATCTCTGAATGAACTCACATAAATCCCAAAGTCAAGTATTAATCCAAAATGAGAATGAGCACCTTTAGTAATTCCAATGAATATTTCAAATAAATAATTGCTCTCTCTGATTACTAAAATAAATTCCTTAAGAGACTGATCTTAACAATATGAAGTTTAGTATAGGAATGAAATTTTGTCCACCAAACCTGTATAAATATAAAGATAAGTCACCTGACAGAATATTCCAGAATATGAGCAACTCCAATTGAAAATCACATTGCACACATGACTTTTCTCACATCAAGCGAAGGAAAATTCCAATCTAATTGTTAAATGCTATGTAAACAAGACTGATCTTGAACTCAAATGCTGTAAATATGTTGTTTACAAAATGACTAAAGTACAACTTACCTCATGGTCACATATTATAAATTCAATATGCATAACAATATACACCTAATCTTCAGATATAAATGTGAATGTTTTATGATAGATGTAAATTTCCATTCCATAAAAAATTATTTTGAGATGAAATTAATGTAATATTTTAACAAGAACTATGAATTACAAAAATGCATGTACAGTAATTGTGGGTATTTTTAGTTCTTAAGCTGTGTTGAATTTTGAACTTGAAAAACTGATCATATTGGACAAACTTGTTATAAGAGATCTTGAGACCACTTTTTGTTGGCAGAAGTGATCTCTCAAGACATGTTTTACTGTATGACAGGAATTGCATTTTTAAACACATGCAAATTTACACCATGTATGCATGTATATGTATGTATGTATGTATGTATGTATGTATGTATGTATGTATGTATGTATGTATGTATGTATGTATGTATGTATGTATGTATGTATGTATGTATGTGTGCATGTATATATGTATGTTGTATGTATGTATGTATAGGGTTTAATAACCCATTGGCACAGTTCTAGCTATATAGTGCTGGGTCAGTTTAGGTATCCCAAGAAGTCATAAAAAACAAAGATAAGAGCAAAAAAATGGTAAAATCCTTAAATTACAAAGTTACATTTTTTTATACAAACTGCACTCTTTTAAAAAGTCAGAGATCATGACAGCTGGAACATTATCATGGGATGCATTCCGGGGCAAAAGGTTGTCTCCATTAGTCACCTCTTACAGCAGGGGTAACCAACCTTTTTGTGCCTACTGGCACATTTGTGATTTTATGAGAGAGTGGCGGGCACCAACAAATTAACTTGATCCATTTTTAAATTTTTTTATTATTCATTATAACCTCTTCCGCGGGCACACAAAAAAACCTTAGCGGGTGCCATGGTGCCTGCGGGCACTGCGTTGTGGACCACTGTCTTACAGCATACAGGAGGGTACATCAGGCCCATTCTACATCCCCAACCTGACAGGGAATAGTTTTTAAACTACTTTAAGGCAAATGCTCAGACCCAGCTCTCCTAATTTATTTTTCTAGATGTCCAATTTCTTATCAAGGTTATATGACAAGAATCTGATTTATGATAAGAAGCAGAAGTTAAAGATGTTCAAACTGGTCATGACCTTGAAATCATAAAACTTTCAAAACAAAAACGGAGAGTTAATTCCAAACTTTGATATAAAATGTTTTGAAAGCTATTGATTTATATTTATATACAATTCAGCCCAGGCTACTCTTTACCATGCAATATTCCTGAAAAATTTGAAAGTGTTTGCGTAACTGAACTATGATTTCCAATTCATGAGTTTCTTTAGTAAAAACCAGTCTTTGATATAAATGTTTGATAATTCCAGGCCTCTTCATATATACATAGTAAATATGAATAAAGAGAAGTGGAATGTTTAATATATAGAATACAGATACACTATATTCAAATCAAAACACCCTGTCTAACAAGTTACACAAAACCTTGAGTCATGCTAAAAAAATATTTCTGATATTAAATGCAGATCCCAATGGACACATGCTTTACTAAAAAATATAAACTATCTTGATATTTGTCTTCATTTTCTAAAAGTAGCAGTTACCTTTTCATATAAGAAACCTAATACCGTATTTGGATACTGCTCAACACATGTAACTAGGCTACCCTCCCATTCCTACTATCATTTCTGAAACTTACTCGCTTTTAAAGTAAACTTGTAACAATATTTTAGGTTTCTTGTCAAAATATGTAAATCAATGCAACAAAATTGGCAACATTTATATTCAATTTGTACTCAATGACACATAAACTACTTTGTTGTGAGTATCACTGAGGTAAAAATTATACACAAGGTTTAGTTTGTTTTTCTGAGAGGATAAAATGTCTTCTAAGAGGAATTGTTTGGGTAAGATTTTCAGTCTCAGGTAAACATCTGAAAGAAACTCTCTATGACAGCAAAGAGAAGAAAGAGTTGCATTAAGTATAAAAATCGAAAGCATTCATAAAAAAGCCAAGGTACAGGCATAAACTTAATGTATATCAAACTATAGTAGATACTGTGTTCTTTACAAATATAGTTAAAGTTTGTCAGTTTCATAATAGCCATTTGAACAATACTTGTCAATAGAACTCATTTCACATTGGTAGTGCAGTAGTCCCTTACAATCAAAAGCAATTCCATGTAAAAAAAATGTATAAAAAGGTACTGCTTATGAAATGATCTCCATCCATAAACATTTTGTTTGAGTCTTCCCTGTGACAGTTTCTTGACAGGTTCAGAAAAGCACCATGTTTGTTTACCCACACCATTGTAATGTTAAAAATCAGGGAGAAATTTGCTGAAAAATACATGTACAGACAGTTGGATCATGGAAGGGTGAGGAAAATGCAGAGTAAAATAGTGCAGAAAACTGCAGAGTTATAGGCACAAGTAGTTCAAATACTGGAACTAATTGCCAAAAAACAATAGTTTTTTCTCTTTTCAAGAAGTGATTATTTCCCACTCAGAGCCTGATCCTTACCTATCTTTGCTTGTTCTCAAAACAAGAACAGGGAAACCAGTCTAATGCATTTTTTGGATGGGTTTTGTTTAGAATTCACCTAAATTTATAAAAGTGCAACTGGCTACAGTAACAGACAAGAGTATCAGTCGAGTATAATGAAATCTCTCACTGCCATAAATTAAATCTAATATTTAGGACCCTCTTTAAAGATCATTCCACTCTTTAAGTGTTATGACTGTACCTCAGTTTTTTTTTTAATTAATACAAAGACTACTCAATAAAGCATGAAATCAAGCAAGGAATCATACTATTATCAACTGATTCAGTCTTGGTTTCACAGTTATCCATTTTCTCCCTCATGATTCGGGCCATCTCAACAGCAATGATACGGTGCAGCATGAGAACTATATTAGAGGCCTGTTGGGAAAAAATGAGGCTACAAGAGGGGGCAAAACATAAGGATTCTGGGTTAAACAAAACAAGAAACAGTACCAAACACTATTGAAGAAAAAATAAAAATTGCCACACACGCAAACAACGTAACATAAAAACACAGAAGACAAACTCTACATTAATAAATAATAAAATCTAAAGTGAGGAAACTTAATAGAATCTCTACACACATTCTCAATAGCCTCATCACCCCCATTGCAAGTTTGGGTGTAAAATGTTTGGTCACAAGCAAATACAAATCTCTTCAAAACCTTTTCTAATCTTATCGAAACCCTTTCTTAACCATAACACAGACTGTACATACATGTAAAAAGTTTGTGAGGACAATGAAGACATTTTGCTCATCAGATGAAGATCTTGCAAATGATATATTAAATAGATTGACTGCTTTTGTGACTAAACTTGATTTCAAAATTATGGCAGCTAGAATATGACTATTTGTGACTGTTTCAGTGCAGTATGTATATAAACTGGTTTCGTTGAATGTATACTAATTAACAGATAAGCTCTTCAAGTATTGGCAATCCCATAATTTTTAATACAGCTTAGTCCAAATTGGCTGTTATTTTGTTTTTTTCCTAATACAGATATTGAAGGACTTCTATTTTTTAATTACATACATCTGATGATCTTTTTCATTTGAAGGTGAAAATTCTTACATCTAGGCCCCATAAATTCATCACAGATATGAACATAAGCTTGGTAAAACTGCTTCTGTATCAATGTCCAGATAAAAATGTGACAATGACAGATTATTTATAAAATTAATGCAGGAGTGAAACAAACAATCATCAACTTACCATACTGGATATAAAACAAACAATCATCAACTTACCATACTGGATATAAAACAAACAGTTGTCAACTTACCATACTGGATGTAAAACAAACAAACATCAACTAACCATACTGTTTATAAAACAAACAATCATCAACTTATTATACTGAATATAACACAAACAATCTTCAACTTACCATACTGGACATAAAACGGTGCTGAATCAGTTTCCGATTTTTGGGATCTGAAAAACAAGTAAAATATGGTTGTAAATCAAAGAAAAAATAAAGTGTAATTAATGCACAACATTCTTAACTTTACACGTTTCAAAGTAGTATTTCAAAACAATGACCATGACTTTGTCCAACTGTGTGTGTGTGTGTATATATATATATATATATATATACACACACACACACACACCCCCCTTAAACTGGTAATTTTACCAAATGTGCATTTTGTTTGCATTTCATTTGTGTTCCATATGCATTCTCTTTGCATTCCATTCACATCTGCATTTCATCTATCATCTCATAACATTTCGTTTATGGTCTCAGAAATGCATTCAGATTGTGTGTTTATCACTTTCATCCATCATTTCTTTTTATTTTTTGCTCATCTGGAACAAAAGGAAATATATTTACCAAAGTCTGATTTTCTGTTTTAGAGTGTTAAAGGGAGAGAATTATAGCCTTCATATTTTGTCTTATTAAAAGCGTGCTTTAATGAAATAGCAGATGCAAAAAATGAAAAGACAATTGAATTTATGATAAAATATAAATGCAATAAGTGTAATGTTATGTATGATGTTTACATACTTAACTTTTGTTTATGATTGTCAGTTGTATGGTTATTTGAAAATACATACTTAAATTTTGTCCATGCTTGTAAGTTGTGAGAAGTGTCAGGTAGGCCAGTATTTTCATAGGCATTTCACAATTAGACTTTTGTGACATATGTCAGGTAGGCCAGTATTTTTCCATTAGAATTACTCATATTCTGATATGACATAGGTCATGTACGGATGTGTATTTATATATAGATTTTGGTAAACAAATTCATTCCTGTTCTAGAATTCTCGCTCTAAAGATCAGTCTGTAAGGAATCTATTTTAGTAATTACAGCTGTGTTGTTGAAATCATATAATTTGAGAGGAATTATTTACAATATTCATTGGAATTACTAAAGTGCTCATTGATTTTTGGATTAATACATGATTTTGGGATTTATGTGAACTCATTCAAATACACTGTGGATTACATCTTTGTGGTACATCAGGACATTCAAGGCTATTGGAATTAATCTGGAGTATTCTATTATTTTGGAATTGTGATTAGGACATTTAGGACTATTTGGAATTTAAGTCAAAAACTGTAAGTGTCTTTTGAATTTTCACTCTGTCTGGAAATAAATTGCTTGTTGATTTTACTTGACATTATTGGTTTCACTTTCTTTCTGTTACATATTTTAAGACATAGAGCCGAAACAGTAAAACAAAAAAGTTGTAAAGTATCTGCCAACAAATTTTATTTCTTAGTTTCTTTCGTTCAAATAAAGATTATACAGATCAAGCCAAAAGTGGTTATATGATCACATCATTGACAGATGTTTTTTTTTTTTTATCTCTGCCCTGATAAAAACGTCGCAGCTTTTAAAGGGGTGAAAAACTCTCAACTAGTGTAGTGAATCTGATCGTAGATACCCAAACAATGTAATTAATGAACCCAAATTATATCATTAACATTTTTCCCAAATGGTGTTTTTTTTTAGAAAAGGAGCTACATCAAAAATTTAACCAGATTGTGGAAGTAGGTCACTTTGCCCTTTATAAATATCATGAAAAAAGTGTAAATAAATAAATGCATCCATTAAGTTTCATGACTGTTTATGCGATGATGGGTGAGATATGAAGTTGAATGTAAAAAAATTAATGCAGTCCAGGGCTGGACAAATCCACTTGCTGATGCCTGGGACAAGCTCAAATTCTGCTAGGGCTAGTCCCAAAAATTGAGTGAGTGATTGAGTGAGAGATAGAGATAGAGAGATTTATTTAGCATTTATATGTACCATATGCTTGTTAGATTAATTTCATTCATCTATCCATCCTTTATTTCATGACACACTGTCAAAGCCTCTCACTTCCATTTTGAAGTCAATGTCAAAGGTCAGTCTCACATTTTCTCATGCATGACATGATAATGCATTTAATTAATAATTTGCCATACAAGCTGGCTCTTTATGGTGCAAAGACTTTGGATTAGAATAATGTTGGTCTTAATCTGTGCTGGTGTGGTTGTCAAGTATTGTTGTAACCTTGTATGCCCATGGACATTTTCTCGTGGATAAACCTACTACAGTATTTCCTAATTGTAAATAATCTGGTCCTGCATGTGTCAGGCATTTTTAGCAGCTACAATACTCCGTTTGAAATGAGTTGCAGTTTTATGGGTTTTTTGTTAGTGTAAAATTAATATTTGGGATCGATTTTTTTTCTTCAGTTTTTGGAATAGAATAGTTTCAGTTTAATGGAAAAAATGATGGTATTAAAGAAGGACAAATTAGGCCCCCCGCCAAAAGTTTGATCTTGAGGGGTTTTTCAGTATATCAAGAGTTTAGTTTAGATTGGGTTTCACTGTATTTCAAAACCACTCTCATTTCCAGGTATTAGTCTGTTAGTGTATCAAAGCAGACAAAGGAAACTTTAAGTTTCCACAAACAAATCTAAGGAATCTGTTGCAAAGAAAAATAGCCAGCATGATAATACGAAACATGCAAGAAAGTTCCAGTCATTGTGGATGACTGAGTATAACTGGTTAGAGTATGATTCAGAAAATGGTTAAATTACTGCAGACACTGCAGAAAATATCTATCTAGCTGTTTGTCTTTACTCTTATAGCTATCTATGCTTTCTGTTGTCCAGCTATCAGTTGAAACCCTTCTTTTTTTCTCACCTACATATCTATCAATTTGAATTATTAATATCTTTTCTGATAACTTTCATTACTGGCACCAGTATACAATAATGCAAAAAAAGATCAAAAAGAATACAAAATAAGCTCTTTATTTGTAAAATAAATATAACATAATTTCAATAAAACATCATATATTTCATTTTACCTTATTTTAAAACTTTCATTGTGATAATATGCTGTCATATATTTAGGCATACATCTCCCAGGGGCAAGTTTAATTTATATAATTTGTCCAGTCCTGCAGTCATTAAAATACAAAATGAAGGTTACTATGATCTAGTTTTGGGTAGTACATTTAATGATTACTACTCATTCATATTCATGATTACTGTATTCAATAAATATTTGTGACTGTTCATGCAAAAGAATCACAGAAACAAAGCTAATGCAAAATACTGGTATTATTAATAATACAAGATATACTACAACAATAAGGTCAATACTGGTGTAAAAGTAGTACCTAATGTTTCATGTATTATTAATAATATAAGATATATTACAACAATAAGGTCAACGATGTTGAAAAGTAGTACTTAATGTTTCATCAATGTTTTGAAGATGGAAGACAAACAAAATTACATCCAAACAGTTTGTGCTGGGAAAGTCAATAATTAAGTTAAAATATAAAGTCCAAAGAAACTATAACATCATTAGTTGCAAAAGCAAAACTTTCAGATGCTGAGTTGAATTCAGGCCTGAATAGTCAAAGTAAGCTTGTTGTGTATTTGGTATATAAAAAGAATGGCTTTTTACATGACATATTGTAATGATAATACATGAACTCGCATCTTACAAAATACTTCACAAGACAATTACAGACAGGTAAGGACAGTCACTTCACACTGAAAGCATAATCATAAAGCTGATTTCTGTCATTTTAATAAGTTATTATAAAGAATAATGACCATAAAACTCATGTTTTTGTTATTTTTATTCTATCTATACAAAAACTGAGAAAACCATCTTTTTGAAATATGCAAGTTGGAAGTGAAATTTGTTTTCAATACAAAGTCTGCTACAGTCTCTACTACATGTAAAAAGCTAAGTTAATAGCTAATTTAATGTCAGTAATTATAAGACACTGTTGTGACAGGTTTCAACATAGAAAAATAATTATTTATTATTTCCTTCAGTGGGAGAACATTTGTCAAGCTGCTCTCATTCAAACCATCAAATGAAAGATGACTACCAGTAATGATTTAATTTTTGTTGGATAAAAAAAATCTGTGCTACCCATGGCATATGTAATACATTTTAATCTGTAACAGTTAAATTCTAAAGCTGTCAAAAGTTAAACAGTAATTACAAAGGAAGACACTCAATGACTGTGATAAAACAATGGAACAGTACAGTATATGTTATAGGCGTTCTATAAAAAGCAAAATGAAATATAGGTCATAGTGACCTATTTTTGGTGGAATACTGTACACACCAAAACACATCAAAATATAAATGTCCATGACACAGTGGCCAATAATAAACAAGAAAGTGACCAAAATGTTGAATAGAAACAAAGTCATTGAAGCATGAAATCTTGGCTGAACTGATCTACTTTTGGCAATTTTGTATTTTACCAACATGATGTACCCATGAACTGCATTGCATGACTCCCTAAGAAAAGGTACATAAGAAACTGAGGTAAATGAAAAACTTATACCAGATCCAAGAAGAGTGAATTGCACGTCACACTGATCTGCTTGGTGTTATACACATAAAGATGTATCTACATAGCAAGAAAGACGACTCTATGGGCATCTGTATTAGAAAAACTGACTGTATTATTGAAGCAAGAAACGTGACTCTATGGCCATCTGTATTAGAAAAACTGACTGTATTATTGAAGCAAGAAATACGACTCTATGGGCATCTGTATTAGAAAAACTGACTATTATTGAAGCAAGAAACATGACTCTATGGCCATCTGTATTAGAAAAACTGACTGTAATATTGAAGCAAGAAACATGACTATGGCCATTGATATTTGAAAAACTGACTGTATTATTGAAGCAAAGTTAAAAAGAACTTTCAAATTAACATCCAGGTTAATCTCAACCCTAATATGCTACAACTCGGAAACCGTAGTGTAATCAACGATTACATAGCTTAATTGTAGAAAGCTTTTAGTAGTCTCCAGTAACCACTGTAAGCATTAATTATCATGCAGAAAATAAATTCAGAGTAAAGTGATCTTGACTGATGGAATGTTGAGCCCTCTTCTAAAGTTTTTTATTCTTCAACTTTTAATCTTTACATTTTAAACTTTTATCTTTTTAAAACTGAAAATTTTAACTTTTAATTGGCAATATATAGTCAGTATTGCACAGACATACCATTAAACCATACTCATACATACATACACACGATACTGAAACAGGGCATAAAAGACTAAAACAATAAAAAAAAGAACATTCTTTTCTATGATATCAAAGTAGAATGACTATCATGAGTTGACAAAAATTTAGTTTTTTTGGGGGGTAAAACTAATTTTAATTATCCAATACTTACCTGTCGCTATTGCATAGCTAACCTATTTTCATGCCAAAAAACCACCGTCCATTTAATGTGAATACATCCTCCTGTAGAGTGGAGAAAAGTCAGTATGACTTTTGCACTCCAGTCTTGTAAGGACCACGGGTCAAGCACAGAACTGTTATCTTTTTCATAGATGACGATTATGAAAGACATCAAAGCGGGGTGGGAGGAAGGCATTTGGCAATACCGATGGGTAAGTATTGCATAATTAAATTTAGTTTTACCCCCCCCCCTCAAAAATACTACATTTTAATAGCGGCAATTATTTATCCCATCGCTATTGCTTAGCTGAATTTGTTAGTGGGGGGGGGGGGGGGTAGGCTGATGCTCTCATTAAACTGATAAAAAAACAGAGAAAATGTAATGTACTCGCCGTAGTGGGAGAGATCCATCTTATAGAAGGTTGGTGTCTCTGAGCCACATGTTGTACCATAACAATGGGCCCCAGAGAAAAAATGCCTGCGCTCTGTTGTGCTAATGAGTGGAAGTAAAAGGAGGAGAAGGTAGTATGGAAATGCCAAAAAGCTGCCTTCATGGTGTCCTCCAAGGAGGAGTGATTAATGTAGGCCCATGACGCAGCAATGGCTTGAACTTCATAAAGATAAGTTCTCAATCGGTGATGGACTGATAGGCTCTTTTGATAGTGGTGACAATCCACTGGGAGATAGTGGCAGCTGAAATGTCTACGGAGCACTTAAGAGGAAGGAAAAAACGTTTCTTACCCTTCCTTTTCCCTTTGAAGGCATTAACTCATTAACCCCTGCCGCCACAATAACTCATCGCACTTTGCTTCCCTCATCTCCCGTGTGCCACGATAACGTGGCGCAGTTTACCTTGCTTGAATCCCGGGCACCTCGTTTGAGTGGCAGTATTAGTCTAGGCCTGTATCCCGCACGACGAGTTAAAGCGACACAAACCATTGATTGATTCCAGACCATTTCCTAATTATGCAGGCAGTTTAACCAATCAAATTTAAGCTTACATAGATAGAAGAAACATTGCAGCACAAAGGGAAAAAAATTTGACTTCGTTAGCGCCAGAAATAGTGGAGTTATTTAGATTTGAAAATGATGCAAAATGACGAGAATCAGCCACTGGAAGTAGAAACATACCTTACAGACTTTGATGGAGATATATTCATTTATGTGTGGATTAAACCATATAATGTAGATCTTTTGAAGAATCGGTAAATAAAGACTTGCTCGTGTTTGAGAAAATGAATTTAGTTAGTATGAGTTTACATAATTCAGAGTTTGTTCAAAGTGTTTCAGTAGTTTTTAAATGTTTAGTGGAGAATTCTAAGGAAGAAAGGTAAGTAAAGTGTGAGGAAAATATGCAGTTTTCACACGAGGTTAAAGTTTGCAAGAGAGATGACAAATGGAATTTCTAAGAATTATTTCACATGTTGAAGGTTTTAATTATTCAGTGTGAATTCATAATGAATTTTATGGATTATTAATGACAAAAGAAGCAAATTGGTAAGTAAATCATTTTTTTTTGGCCTTTATGGACGAGTTTTATTTCTGCATGCTGCATGAAATTTATACCATTATCTACATAATTTTATTGAGAACAGCTGTGCCAAACTTTAGCTTAATTGAAGGAATACAAAGCAAAAAATAACTAATTTATTTCAAGTAGCCCCCTCTGTAAAAATCAGCAAGTCAAGTACTGTCAGTGAGTCTCAGGGATACAGCTACTGGTAAGGCTAACACTGCTCTAGGTAATCCCTCTGCAAGTATGCTGTAGGGGAATACCTAGCTGTTTGGCTCAGGGGTTAATGAGTTAAGATAGAAATGGATTTCCCTCATGGGGCATAAGAGTCTATCCTGATCATCCCCTGCACAGATCTGACTTAGACTGGGGATCTCTATAGGTAGTGTAGCTACTGAAGGTAATTGATTTTTAGCTAGCTAATATCCAAGTTGACAAAGGAGGGAAATGGAATTGTAATTCCCATTAACTCATTCAGCCCCAGCACTGTTATCAGTATCACTGCTGCTATGCCCCAGCAGCACTAAGCTGTGTCTAGCTGCTTGTGCCCCAGAGAGCTGTTACCTATTAAGAAAATTTTGTAAACATCATGCACATGCATTCATTCTTACCTTAATTTCTCTTCTTGTATCCAATAAAAATCCATGAAATTTTCACCAATTGTTCCAAATAAATTTGTCTACACAGTCACGTATTTTTTGTGCTATTTGTCCAAGTCTTTCATAATTTATTTATACACTATTTACAAAATTATGTGCAACATTTTTAGAAATATCATGTCATCAGACATTTATTTCATTGAAATGAACCAGGAAAGTTTAATCTGTGATATGTTTTAAAGCATTTTACACATAAATTTACTTGACATTGTTCACATCCAGTTAATGGTTCAGTTCAAACTTTGTTCAGTGAACACATTTTGCAGTTTTTTTTTCTTTGGCATGACCACTGGCCAATGCTGTCCTTGCTGAAGCGGGGGTTGAACTTCTACTTCTCTTTTCCTTTTACCCACAAATCCTCCAAGTAGTTGATATGCAAGATTCAATCTGAACTCCAACTGGGTTCCAGCTCTTTCCTTGTTGTTTTTGGCTATGATCTTATGGTTCTGTGATTCTTTCATTAGCAAATATGAATTTACTATTGAAATGTTGAAAAGAAAAAAACCCCAGATACTTCCACCAATTCAAGGACTTTCTACCAGTGCTTAAGTTGCTCGCATTTGATCCGCATGGTCCACTCCATTCATATACATGTTGTTCAGTTTGATTGGGAGTGGACATGGAACCATCTTTTTGTTTCTGGCTAACAGATGTGGCCTCACCATCGCAGTTGGAAGACAGTACAGTGATATTCTTCTTGTCACGCCAAACTGCAACTCTCATGTCTCCTTTCTGTTTAATTATGCTTTGGCCCTGCTCCTTCAGCTTTACTTTGTGTAATCCAGATGGAAGACCCTTTCGATTTGATCAAACTGTTCCACAGCCATACGTCCCTTTCTGTCGAAGCTAAAGGAATAGGTCTGGAGATGTAAAAAAACTGTCGGTGTAGACATGGTGTCCAAGACCAAACAAAGGTTCCATCAAATCAAGAACTACCCTTTGTCCAAGATTCAATTCTGGATTGTTGTCAGTCCTTCCAATACTAACCTGAAAGTCCCCAACATAGCCATTATGGGGATCCGCTCAAACCCATACTTTGATGCCTCGCTTGGTGGTTTTAAAGGCACATACTGGTTAAAGCCCAATCGTCCTGAAAAATCCAATCATTGCTTCGTCAATGGACACCTCACGATGTGGATTGTATTCTCTAGTGCATGTGGTGCGAATACGCTCCAATATTGGTTGAATGTGGGCCAGTTCATTGTGACCAGGTGTTCTTCGAGGTGGGTTATTGCTGTTGTCAGTCACATGAAAATATTTCTGTAGATTTTCAAATCTAGTGCGGCTAAATTTCAGTTCAATGCAGGAAGGATGGAAAAGTTTGTTCTTATACCAATACATATCTTGGGCTGATGCTGGAAGGACTCCCATGACAACATGAGCCCCAATAAGAGCTTTTATATCGTCTGGCGTTTTGTTGGATACCACGTTTTGTTTGGTGATACCAAGATGCATTTTTGGGCATATGCATTGGTTTTGATTGCAATGTCCGAGTACAGTTCTTCTGGAAATAACAAATGAAAAAAATCAATTTCTCTTTTTTCCTTGTCAATGTTCATTGTAGGTCCGGGATTTGATCCACTAAAATCATCGATTTGGACAGGCCGAAGATGATCGTTCCAGTTTGCTAGATCCGCAAGAACTGTATCATCATCGTTATCAGCATCCTCTTCTTCTGACGATTCAATCTCAGAAACTTCTATGTCAGAGTCTAAAGATCGTAAAATATCCAACTGCCGAACATATCCTTCCTCTGCTTGCTCAATATTTTCTAGATCAAACATGAGAAACTCCTCGTTTTCGCTCTCAACATCATCAAATATCACTCTTAAGTCCGCCATTGTTTACGATTTTTCATGAATGAAACATGAGTAGTAAAACTACTCTAAATTAGTAACCTTGGCTCATGAATAGTTAAAATTTACACAAAGGAAAGTAAAATCATTTCTGATTGGTTTAATATCGTCAGATTCTTGGAAAACCCCCATTTGTAACCAATCTGAGACATTGTTACTAACACACATCCACCATGACTGTAGGTGGGATCGGCCATTGAATGCAGTAAACAAACCACGACTACAGGCAGGATAGGCCATTTAATGCAGAAAATGGATCCCTCCTATGGGATTGGGGCCGAATGAGCTAAACCGGATACAGCCAGTGTCAATAGCGAATAAGAACACAATCATGAGTATGAGGTCCTGAAAGGAGGCTTCACTCAAAGGTTCATAAGGGGTTTTGGTTAAGGACCACAAAACACAAGAAAGATTCTATCGGGGTGTAAGAGAGCAGGAGACAGGTCTCTGGAGCTGAAAATACTTAACAAGATCGGCAAGGTGCGAATCTGAGCTGATTGCCATGCCGAGAGAATTTAAGTGCATTGGAGATGGCAGCTTGAAAGCCTTTGATAGTGGATACTGAACATCTTTTGGTCTCAAATAGGAACAAAAGGAAATCAGCAATGGAAGTTACAGAGGGGCAGATAGGATCAACGTGTTTCCTACTACACCAATCACAGAAGATTCTTCACCTTTCATCATAGCCCTTGGATGTAGAAGCTCTCCTGGCCTGAGTGATGCAACTGGCAACTTGGCCTGAAAAACTGTTCTGGTGGAGAGATCACTTGAGATGAGCCAAGTGTGAAGGTGTAGAATGTGTGGGTTGTGGAGGAGGTATCCCTGGTGTTGTGACAGGAAATCCCTTCTGTGAGGTTGAGACCTGGGTCGATGGATCAACAGGTCTAGCAGATCATTGAACCACAATCACTGGGGCCACAGTGGGGCAATGAGAATGATCTGAGCAGTGGAAGTTCTGACTTTTTGCAGAACTTGAGGTAGCAGTTGGAACGGTGGAAAGGCATATGCAAATAGCCGATCCCACCGGAAGCTGAATGCGTCCACTGCCCATGCTCTCTGATCTAGGACAGGAGAGATGTAAAAGGGAAGTCTGTTGTTGAGCCTGGTCACAAACAGGTCCACCAGGGGTCTTCCCAGAGTGTGAACAAGGACTCTGTTATGGAGCAGTGAAGAGGCCATTCTGTGAGGACGGCTTGGCCTGTCCTGGACAATCTGTCTGCTAATACATTTGTCTTGCCCGGAATGTGGTGAACTCTGAGTGTGATGTCCTCTGAGGCTTTCCATAGGAGGATGTTCCAGATTTCCATGCAGAGAGAAGGGGCATGTGTGCCTCCCTTATGTCTTATATATGCTATGATGGAAGTGTTGTCTGAGGAGACCATGACACATTGACCCCTTACTCGGTCAATGCATCCTTGCAATGCCAGAAATACTGCTTTCATTTCTAGGTAGTTGATGTGGAGGGATGATACGGACTGAATCCAAAGACTCTGGAGAATTATGCCCTCTGGCTTTAAATGAGCACCGCAACTAGAATCTGACACATCTGTGAACAGATAGGAGTGGGGGTCAGGTACATGCATTGGGACCCCAGCCAGGAATCTGTCCCAATTAATCCATCAGTGCAAGTGGTGGTTTCCACCTTGCGAGGAGGAGGAACTTTAGAGGGCGCATATGTAGATGTGCTAAAGGAACCAAGTCGGCAGCAGCATTCAAGGTTCCCAAATAGAGATAGATAAGTCGAGCAGATAATGGTGTTTTTGATCGTAGTGCCTCTAGGTAGGAGAGCCAGGATTCGATCTACCCAATCCAGTGGAACCCAGACTAAATTCATCCCCATGTAAACAAAGTCCTGTGAGGGAATGAGTTCTGACTTCTCAAGGTTGGGTAAAAGACCCAACTGAGTTACGGCAAACCAAGAATAGAACAGATCCTAATGAAGGGACTGGACCTGGAGATTGTGGAGAATCTGCCTTCCCAGTAATCGAAGGTAGGCCACAACCACTCCCATAATTCGTGTGAAAACTCTGGGTGCATTAGCGATTCCGAACGGCAGAAACCAGAACTGAAAAACTTCCTGGTCTAAGCAAAACGGAGGCATTTGCGGTGTGAAGGAAATATTGGGCTGTGCAAATAGGCATCCTGAAGGTCAATGGAGACCGCCCAATCAGATGGACAAAGTGCGTTGTGGATTGAAGAGGTTGTCTCCATCTTTAAGGTTTCCTCCACAAGAAACTGGTTGAGCGGGGAGTGATCGATTATGATAAGAAATTTCCTGCTTTTCTTGGTGACCAGGAAGATTTGGAAGCAGAAGGCAGGAGACTGATCAGTTAGGACCCTCTTGACTGTCCCTTTCTGCAAAAGGGTGTGCACCTCTTCCCTCAATTTTCCCAGACTGGACTGGGGAAAGAGAATGAGGTCCTTGATAGCGGGGGTTGTTCTTGAAACTGGTCAAGAACCCTCGTTCGCAATGGAGAGGATCCACCCATCATCCATGATGCTTGATGAAGCCTTTGAAAAGAGGCCTAGGTGAACACCTACAGGGACGTTCAGGAGGGGGATGCACGGCAGGAGAGTGGTTGGATCCCTAGGACTGTCCCCCCCATTTCGTCTGGTGGGAAAGGAAGGAGGATTAGAGAACTTCTTCTTTTGGGGTCTGCGGCGACCTGGGGGTCCGTGGACCCAACAGATGAGGAGATTTAGTTTGAGGTTGTGGATTGGACTGGGGCTGCGTCTGCTTGAAGAACTTGGCGGATGGCCCCGATTGCGATGGACCAGGAGTGGATGTGAAGGATTGATGTTGATGATCCAGCAAGTCTTGAGAACCCATGGTAGGTATGAGACCCCCGAAGAGGGTCTCAGCTTCTAGCAGAGCAGCCCTTAGAAGGTCTTTACTGTGGTTAAGTAAGATCTTTGAGGAGTTGGATGCAATGTCATGGCGGATGTGCAGATGTATATTCCACCAATAATGCCACTGCAACAGAAAGCGCATGCCGGGACATCTTGGCCACAGCTTCCAGCATGTGTTGTAAGGCGGCTGGATTCATCAAGGCCTTTCTCAGCATACTAAACAAAGTTGCTGAGAAGAGGTTGGCATGTGATGCTATGGTTACAAGTAACCAGGTTTTCTGCTCCATGGCATCAATTGTTTTGATGGGAAGGAATGTCTGGCTCCCTTAGAAATACCGACTTTGGTTGCATTGGTGTCCCATTGCGGAGGTTTGGTAGGCCACTTCGGGGAATGTACCTGGTAACTGGCGAAGAGACCAGGGGTCTCAACATTGAGGGAGAGATGGACCACCCTCAATGCTGCCGAGCAATGTTTTGTCCTAGCAAAAACCTCTGCGAGAGTTCCTCAATAATGGAGGAATGTGGGAGAAGCAAGAGATCTGGGTGTAAGGGTAAGGTCAAGTAGCCCACGGGGGCATAATGGACCAAGAACTCTGAGGTGGAGGGCCCCACATCCCATAAGGGTTCATTGGGATAATAGGGAAATAGGGGAATGCCAATCCATTCCCCTTCCCTAGCCTGAGCCCGGTGGACAGACTCACAATCCTGCACAAGATGGGATGGTAGAGGGGAGAACTCGGTCCGTACCCTGTCCCCATGCCGTAAGGCCAATGAGTAATAATCGGAGACCTCATCTTGAACTGATACATCACTCAGGGGGGTGCAGTGCTGATCCCCTCACTCAAGGGGGTGCGACATGCTACCTTGGAAGTGATTGGAGTGGTGCATTACCTCCCGAGTGGAAGGGAGCAGCATGCTGCCATGAGCATGAGATGTGTTGCAGTGTTCCACATCCCTAACGGGTGGGAGCAATTTGCTGTCATGGTGCTCCACCTCCCTAATGAGGGCGCAACCTGCTGTTGTGGTGCTCTACCTCCCTAACGGGAGGGAGGAAACTGCTGTCACTGTGCTCCACTTCCCTATCAGGAGGGTGCAACCCGCTTTTTCGGTGCTCTACCTCTCTGACAGGAGGGAGCAACCTGCTGTTGCAGTGCTCCACCTCCCTAATGGAAAGGAGCAACCCACTACCTGGGGCATACATCTTGTCTTGAACGTGAGAAGTGTTCGGCTTCTCCTCCCTGCCATGGGAAGGCGATCGACTCCTCAAATGTCCAGTCCCTCCTTTTGGAGAGGCCTCACAGGCTGCCAAAGAAGTTGGTCCCAAAAGCTGAGACCTATGAGAGAATCCATAAAAATGCAAAGATGAGGGTGAGGTAAGATTTCTCCGACCTCGATAAGTACGTCTGGAATCAACTAGATTCCAGGTGCCAGAAGGCCATAAATTGCAAAGTGCACAATGATTTTTTCGTGTACACTTGGAGCACTTTATGCAGTTTGGGTGAGTGTCCCAAGGGCCCTTTTTATGGTCACACTGTCCCACAGACTGTCCTGACATTATTCTGAAAAAAAAGAAAAAATGACAATATTTAATGAATGTCATACTAAACTCACCTGGTTGTGTCACGCTAAACTCACCTGGTTGTATGCAGTGCGTACTGTGTACACCACTGTGTATGCATTAAGTACACTGTATGCACGAGGTAAACAATAGATTTGACCTTGCAAAATTTACCTATCTTTTTCCTGTAGAAAATGAAGATATTTCACTGTGATCTTTATTAAAGAAACATGCAGACACATATGCAATGACAACGCGAGCGTGGTACGGACATTAATAATATATAACTTGAAAATTTACCGATAATTGTCACTTTTTTGAAGATAGAGAGAGGAATACGCTGTCCTCTATGTTAGGCAGGGCCTGTTGTTATTTTTCAGAACACAGGGGCTTACCTGTACTTCAGTTGTATATCTGTAGAAGGGCAGAATACACGAGGTAGCCTTGTAGGCCCCTTAAAGAACTAGGTTCTAAAAGGGGGAAAAATTTCCTTACAGAATAAAATATTTAACAGATAGTGTAACACCGAGAGTTAATTATAAACTGCAGAAGGAAACCCCTAATGTGGTAAATTGCTACAGGAAAAAAATTTCTCTGGTGATGATTCAAGGCAAACATTTACACAGCATGGCATTTGTGAAAAAGATGACAGTTCTGCACATGACCCATGTGACATACAGACTGGAGTGCCAAGGTCATAGTGACTTTTCTCCACTCTGTGGGAGGATGTATTCACATCGAACAGATGGTGGTTTTTCGGCATGAAAATAGGTTGGCAAAGAAATAGCGACAGAATAAGTAATTGCTGCTATTAAAATCTAAAACTAATGTTATTTGGGCATTTTTAAAAAAAAATCACTTCTTAAAATTTGTTTCAGAAGCTATTATCATTGTCCATCCCTAGAAGCCAATTTTACTGAGTGAATGTCTCAGGCTTTGAGTAACCTTTAGGGATGCATTCTAGGAGTTAGTAAATTTGGGCACTGTAATCCCTTTATGTTGAAAAAAGGGGGGCCAATCTGGTCAAAGTTGGGGCCTTTCAACAGGGCATAAAAAAGTCATTAAATATGAAAAGAAAACAAGAGTGAGTGTTATAATGTATCCCTTTTTTTTAACTGGTATTAAAATATGAACATGAAAATCCATATTCTCTTTTTTTAGCTCATGTTTTACAGTTGTTTTATTTTTTTACACTTGGAAGTAAAAAATCGTAACCAGTCTGCATTTTGATCATACAGTCAATCACTCATATCTCCATCCTTAAGTTTTGAAACGGCACTGAATGCCTGAACTTTGCAGTCACATGAAAGTACAAATGAAATAAAGAATCTCCAACAACACATCCAGTGCAGGCTTGTTCTTTGAAAGTGTAGCAAGGAATTGTGAGTCAACATACAGCTGAATATCATGTATAATGCACTGGCATTACTATCATCAGTGTCCAAGTCAATCATTCAAATTCATCAATAGAACAAAACAGCATAGATTAAAATCTGCTGGTGCCTTATTTGATGGTAGTCAAACAATATAAGACCTCAACCCTGATATGTTGTATGATGGGGTGTGTATGACATCTTACTGCCATAACAATCATTGCCATGGAGCTCTGTTCTGACAGTGTCAAGAGGAAAAGTGCAGGCCAAATTTTCCAGAATATCTCACATACCGGTAGCTGGCAGTCCACACTGACACTGTTGCACAGCTAACTGTTTTATTTGCACTACATTAACTCTGATGCCTTTTTTCTTATTGAGTAATCCAGCCATAATCTAGTGGTTACATTTTTCAAACTGTTGACTGCAATTTCAGTTCTTTGAAGAGCGAAGGTATCTGAGGAATGCTTAAGTTGGTTGAACAATGTAGTGTTGTACATAGGATCCCAATGACCGGGGACACTGTGATTCCACCCTCTAAATCTGGGGGACACAACACTTTGGAGGGACACATGAAAATAATAGTATATAATGTACTAATACATGTGGTGCTATAAAAATATACTGTCATATTTTCCTTGAACACTTACATTATTGCAATAAAAGTTTTATGATGTACTCAAGTAACTCATGAAAACATTATCTCGTTAACCTGAAATGAGCTGCACCATGGTATTTTCCATTCCAGATCTTGCTCTCTCATTTAACTTTAGTGTACACTCATTATCTACCAGCATTTATTATAATAAATATCCATGTTTTTTGAATTAGTATTCTTTCCAAACTAACAAATCATTAATTAAATCACAAACTGTATTTGCATAAATTAAGTCACTTCTGTCGACCTCAAATAAATTAAATCTTCCTCACTGTAGGGGTGACTTTAACCTCGAAAATACATTACACTAATGGCCGTCAAACACTTTACACTGCAACTTGGCCAACTATCACAAACTTTTAATGATTAAATTGCCAGATACATTGTTTTAATAAATGATATTCATTGTCATCTCACAGTTTTATCACCTTTTGCGACTTTGGACATTGCTTGCATCAACAGGGACATGTGTGGACATCCACAAATGAAAAGCTGAAGGCATATTTTTTATTTATTTTTTCTGACGAAAAAGTGCGCCCTTAAGGTCAAAATTTGGAGAACATAGGACAAAAAATTTTGGGAAACCCACGAGCCCATGCTCTATGTGCAACACTGATGGGTACAATTTCTTTAACGAAACAAGTATGTCTAAACACATTCAGCCTAATGTCATCAGATATGTTTTTTTCATTAAAGAAACAAAATAGTAGTTCAACCAAATTCGGCATTCCTTAGCTACCATTGCTCTTTAACCAACTGAAATGGTGATCTGCAATAGCAACACTGTATAGAAGCAAAATGTTTAATTTCTACTTTTCTTGGAAACAATGCGCGCATGATTCATGAAAACATGTGCCCAAGCCTTATTATTCATGTGATTTTTCCTGCACAGATTCTAAAACTTTACGCTAAATTTTCAATTTGAGCTGGGATTTTCACAATCACGTGTCCTAGATGCAACCTTGAACCTTTGTGTGACAGTCAGTAGTAAAAGCATAGTTCATGCATCAATAGTTACTTTGATTAGCCACCACAGATTAAGGCCTCACATGAAAAGCATGCAGAATGCCATCCACTCATCTAATTCCAATAATCATCCACTCATATAACCCATGAGATTTCTTTGACAGGTGTGTTTGGAAATAAAAGGCACTTGTCTCTAACCATTAGCCACCTGAGAATTTAGCACCTACAAGTGTTGTTTATCATGTACTGTTTATGTGATTATTACAGGAGACCAATATATACTGTTGTTTATGTGATTATTACAGGAGACCAGTATATACTGTTGTTTATGTGATTATTACAGGAGACCAATACATACTGTCATTTATGTGATTATTACAAGATCCGATACATACAGTTTGGAAAATAATTATATGCATAAAAATAAGTGTTCTCAAATCATTCTCAAAAGTCAGTTTGTCAAAGACTGTTTAGATGCATGTTGCCAATTTCAATGTGAAAACTGGATGATGTGGAAGCAGAAGCAGACTCCACACTCCCCAGAAAAGAGCAAAGAATGAATTAATTGACACTGGAATATTTCAGTGAGGGACTCTGTTTGACCTTCTTTTCTTACCGAATTTGATACTAAAATCTGCATGATCAAATGAAATTTAATTGGAAATGTAGGTAAAGCAAAATGTTATTATGTATTACAACATGATTAAAATTAAGTCAACACAGTTATGTTCTTGGCTGTTTAATTCTTCAGTTTAAGGTCTTTTACCTAAATATCACTCTCTTAAACATGTAGCCATTTCCAAAAATTTATCTATCCATATATCAATTTTTTTTACATATATATGTCTGTCTTTGCTCTTCTAATTACATCTGCATTCTAATCCTTTGTTTTCTTTCCTCATCTACCATATCTATCAACATTTGCTATTTACATATATTTGTTTTGATAACTTTAATTACTGACATATTGTTTTAAGGTGCAAACAAAAATAACAAGAAGATGAAAGTTGTATATTTGTAAAATAAATATAATGTATTTTCCTTAAAACATCATATACTTTACAAAGCTTGAGAAAAAAAACTAAAATAAAAATGTCAGAGTGATCTACTTTTGTGATGAAGGTGTAGTACTTGTCAAGATGCATCCCCTCACCAAGTTACATGATTCCATGTATAACAATATGTATACACAGTGCAACCAACATCAGAGCTAAACACAAAAACTTAAGCAAAAATATATGATCAATGTACATATACAAAGTTAACCCCCATAGACCCTCCCCCAAGGGGTAAGTGCTAGAAGACCCATTTCAAACTGCTGCCTAGGACCTAGAAAAAAAGAATAAACCAAGACAAAGCAGCAATATTATTTTCTTCTGAATGTTTTTAAAAAAATGTACTATTATGATTAACATTTAAAAAAGAATGTAAGATCAACTTTAGAACAAGAATAGTGTTTTTGGAAACTCCTGGTATGTCCCCAAGATGAGCTGTTGATGTATCTATGGGACTAATCCCACGACCCCATGGGCCCCCAACCAGAGACTTGACCCATGGGGAGCAATATTACTGGGAGAAATGGAATACAAGTTTTTTTTAAATAATCCAAATACAGTGTAATCTGGATAAAGAACTACTCAAATACAAAAATACAAGTTATGGACTAAATGGCCCTACCCAAGAACACAGCCCATTAGCAGGAATGATGCAATACATGCACATCATGATGTTCTATTCTAAATAAGCATTTAATTGAGACTTTATTGAAATAAAATGATGAAAATAAATAATCCAACTGTGTTCTACCTCTAGACCCCATCTGCACCACTCTGGAAGCAACAGTGGTTGATGGAGAAAGGAAATATTGGGTCATATAAAATCCAAAATATGAAGTGAATTGAGGGGTTATTAAAATATTACAAGAAAAAAAAAAACCCAACCAAAACTGTCCTACTTCTTGACCCAAATAACTCCATCCAGGGACAGAACTCAAGCAACAGCAATATAAGGAACAAGGGTATTTTGGGATTATATAATATTCCAAATTTGAAATGAATTGGGTAAATGTTTATTACAACATAAGAGATGGAATGAAAGTTTTAATAACTTAAAAGTGTCCACATATTAAACAATGTGGCCCCACCCAGTGACATGACCCAGGGGTTGGAGTGGCAAGGGGAGGAGGACAATGTGTAATATTACGTTCTCATTATGAAGTGAATTGGGTAAAGGATTTCTTAAAATACAAGTGATAAAAATACTTTAACCAAAGAGTATTCTACATGTTCTTCTTGATTCTTGATGCTATGACCCCACTCAGGGACATAACCCAGGAGCAGATGTGGTAAAATCCAATAGGTCTGTGTGTGTTGATGTTTTTTTCTTAACATGAAATATTTTGGTTATGGGGTTATGGAAATATAAGTGAAGGAATTTTTAAAAACCAAAACATATCCCCAACATAATTCTGGACCCTAAGGCAGCACCCAAGGGCAGAATCTAGGGACAGGAGTGGTACTATGGGAAGCGGAACATGTGGTGATATTATATTCCAGGTATTAAGTGAATAGGATAAGGAGCTACAGAAACAAAACGTAATTTAAAAACTTTACCCAAATCTTTCACAAAACCCAGGGACAGAGGTGCCACTGAGAGAAAGGGAGTATGTGCTGATATGGGGGCATAAAGAGGAAGTGATGACCAATAAAACTTATTGTGCTTATACCAATTTGTGACAATATAACTTACCCTGCAACACCATGTAAATTTTTATAAATTCTGATCAGAGCTACCTGTTACATGACTCTACATTCCTATCTTGAAGGTCTATGGCATATGCCCTAGTGATGCTGTGATTTAAGTACAAGTGATTGTAGTTAACAAGTACAATATTATAATTACACATAAAAGTTGAGTTGTAACTTATTTATCCACCTCCTGCCCCGCAACTGACACAGGTGATCACATCAGGTGATAAGCTTCATCTGTTGATCATGGTGTCAGGTAGTTATCCAGGGCAATCAGTTAATCAGATCCTGACAAGGAGCAACTGTCCTCAATGGCAGCTAAATTCACACTGAGCCTAGATGAAATCTTTCCCCTTATATGTGACAAGTTTCAGTCTTTATACCTTTGTTTGTTTTTAGACTCTTTATTAACAGATCCTACATCATGCTGCATGAAGCAAGAATATGACATAGTCACAGTGGCATTTACATTAGCTTTGTGGTCCACATTCATTAATAAAATTACATCATACATTTTCTTTCAAGATAGCTGCTTTCTCCATAACAGATATTTTTGCATGAAGTCAACTCTAAGGCAATGCAATTACACAGGAACTCACTCAGTCTATCCCAATTAAAAGCGAAGTGCAAAGATCTTTCCCAAACCAGAAAATACAAACAAATTAGTTAAATCATGAGTTTTTAAAAAAAATATATTTATGTGAAGTTTTCTATCAAAATCTTTAGTCATGGGAAATAATCATTTACCTTGGACAATTTTACAGTCATTTAATTTCATTAGAATTTATGTTCAAAGTTAACAAAAAAGGCCTAAAATAAAAATTTCATTCTTATTCACAGCTAGAAATATGCATATATTGCCTATCAAAATCTGCAAAGAGGACTCACAATACTGACTGTAATTTCAATTTACCTGTTCACACAATGTACCATATACAATACCAACTTTGTGAAATAACAAAATATTGGAATCTGAAACATCTGGAGATTTGACAGACACATATATATGACCTATGACATATAAAATTAGAAAAAGATCAAGAAAAATGATAAAATAAAAAAACAAAAATTTGCAATTTCTTACCAAATTCCTCAAGAATAAATATTCCTCCTTTCTGCGTGAAACATTTCCTGATACGACCTAGCTCTATAAATGACTGAAAATAAAATCAAAAGCAAAAATAACTATGCAGTAAAGTGATGTACCACTTGTGACAAAATTGGCAGCACCAGTAATGGGTGTGGAAGCACAAAGGAAGCCCAATATTAAATCTTGAAACTTTGTTTATTTGATATTGTATAATGCCATCCAAATGCAACAGTGCACACCCATATCTGCTGTCATGTAGTGCCTTAGAAGATCAGGGCTGATGATGTCCATTAATGATAATTTCAAATGAACAGTATAGACTCTAATCTGACTGTGCATTATGGGATAGTTAGTCTGGATCTATGCTGTTTGTAGTCTGGTATGCCTTATGTGCAGATAAATATACAAATATTCACATTGCATATTGTATATCATTTGCAATTATTGATATATCATGAAAGAATTTTGCTCCAAAGATTAAGCGAAAAGCTTTAGCATTGTATATTAGATCTCAATTTATTGTTCAAATTAACACAATAGTCTTTACACCATCACAGAACAATTCTAATTGTCAAAAATGTTACAAATGTTGAGCTTGAGGGGAATGGGAGTATTAGAGAAATAAATTTGCAGTTCCTACCAGGAAGAAGAAAATAATTTGAGCATTGTGGGCATTTCTATTTCAGATGGAATGGGGTAAATATTTTTAAGATTAGTAGATAATATTTTTTTTCAACTTGGATTCTTGTATGCCATCAAACAATAGATTTGAAAGGAAAAATGAACATAGGGTATGAAAATTGGGGATTGTTAATATTATATGACTTGGGTCAGAGTATTCAAACCTGATCTAGGTGTACCTTCACAATTTTCTTATTGTGTGTAATTTGTTCATAGCTATTATATTCTTTCTTTTGATTAAAATATTGATAAATATTATTAATCTTAAGATATGTCATCTTTTTTTGTGTAATGACATATGACTATAGAAGCACAGTGGGAAAAAAAACAACCTGTCCCCTTGAGGATACTGATTTGTCTTTCCAGCACAAACTTTTAAACAAACGTTATTTCATTCAATGTCTGAAGAGTCATGGCTTACCTAAAAGTCAAAAGCCCCAAATCCATTGCTGAGAAGTTCAAACTATGGCAAACAACAAAACCATGCCTCTAGTTTTAATTTAAGGTTTTGAGAGTAATTAACTATAAAAGGATTAACTGAACTACATGTACTAATAAAACAAGTTGGTGCCAGACTTGATTGAAGTATTCTTTCAAATGTAGCAGGTTTAGCAATAATATAATTCTTAATTCTGTATATATATAAAGAATCTGTTCCACACCCATGGTTGATATTAAAATTGGGACTTCCAATATGGCACATGTGGTATGCAAACTTCAAGATCTATTAATAGTTACAAATAATAATAAAAAGTGTCTAAGAAAAATTGCTAGCTAAAGCAACTAAAATACCAAATGGGAAGGAATGAAGCAACAAAAGATGGACAAACTAGACAAACAAAAAACAAAAACCAGGACAGATTAGTAGGTCACACACAAGATGGTCAATTCAAACACAGTACCATACCTCAAAATCCTGAACCAGAGGGGAGAGCATAGTAGGGAAGAAAGAAAAGATAAAAATTAAAATGCCATCACTGTAACAGCTGTACAACATGGCAACATTCCAGCACCAGGGGATATTAGAATAGGTGTACTTATATAATTCATGTATTCATGAAACTTTCTGGGCACACATATCTCAAAATGAGGCTTAAAGTTACAGAAATTTGGTTTTAACATTGTTGGGTGCTTTTTATTTTTGCTTGCTAAATTTTCATCCATCCAGTTATTGTATCTAAATTTGACGATTCTGACCTAGAGTCTGAGTTTTGGTGCTCAAAGTTTGAAGACTACACAAGGCCTTATCTTTATACATAGTAAACAATCAATATTTTCAACCATGATCTTAAGATGCAAGAAGTTTTGAACTTCTTTTTATACAGCTTGACAAAGCTTGCCTGATGTATGGATAATCTGTAGATTGCAACCATATTTATCCATGTGTAATGTGCCTGATGTATGGATAATCTGTAGATTGCAACCATATTTATCCATGTGTAATGTTCCTGATGTATGGATAATCTGTAGATTGCAACCATATTTATCCATGTGTAATGTTCCTGATGTATGGATAATCTGTAGATTGCAACCATATTTATCCAT
This sequence comes from Margaritifera margaritifera, assembly GCA_029931535.1. Lineage (NCBI taxonomy): Eukaryota > Metazoa > Mollusca > Bivalvia > Unionida > Margaritiferidae > Margaritifera > Margaritifera margaritifera. The sequence continues at coordinate 2,390,169 of JAQPZY010001623.1, forward strand.
GTGTAATGTTCCTGATGTATGGATAATCTCTAGATTGCAACCATATTTATCCATGTGTAATGTGCCTGATGTATGGATAATCTGTAGATTGCAACCATATTTATCTATGTGTATTGTGCCTGATGCATGGATAATCTGTAGATTGCAACCATATTTATCTATGTGTAATGTGCAACAAACCGCTTACAGAAGAGACTTGTATCTGCCATCCCAAACAGTGATCATTTAATACAAGGTACCTCAGTGTAACACTGTTCCTAATATAACACTAGTATATTCATGGATACCTATGCTTTATAAACAGCCAACTGTGAGCAGAGTAGACAAGATGTGCCAGTGCATTTCCGGGCTTACACTGTTGGCTTGAAATCATAAGTATGCAGTTCCTCATAAAACATGGGTATATTCATGGAGCCTGTCTTTTGGATAAATGTGTTTTATATTGAACCTCCCTCACTATAAAGCAATCTCACATATAAGGCTGTACAGTTTTATGGTTCCTCTAAATAACATTATAGTGAGGGACAACTGTAATATGCTGGCAGATCATTCTACTATAAAAGATTTTAAATGAGCAGCATAGACCCAAATTTGCAGGTGTATTATATGAAAGCAGATCTGGTTCCATGTTGTTCATGGTTGTGTGTTATGTACAAAACAAGAGTATGTTGAGGGACTGACACTATACTAGTCAAAAAGAATTTGTAGGAATTCATAGTAAGTCTGTTTCTTCACTCCAGTTATCTTTTGTAATAGCTGAGTATTGAAATCATCTCTTCTTAAAAAACTCCAACATACCCAATTTGGTAACAAAAATATTTTCTTATATGTTTGAGAGTAGTGGTAACAATTGTGAATGCGTGAGAAGCACAGTGCCATCACATAAACTTATTTGGTCTTTGACCAGTAGAGATAAAACAATACAGTATTTGTAAGTTTTGCTGGAAACACAGTCTATTCTTATTAACCAAAATCTGATTATTCCCATGATAAAATGCCAGAAAAACCAAAATTTAAAAGGATTTTCTTTTAATACACCATTTATGTATGCAAGTCTGGTAGGACCTGCCACACAGTTTTGGAGACTACTCAACTAGCAAGGTGAAGTGATCAACCTGACACTCCCTGTGCTAAAGCACGAAGGGATTTCTAGAGTTAAATGTAACATCTATCCCCACAGGAAGGGTTGAATACCACAGAGTCACCTTAGGTTGGTGAAGATGAGTATCCAAAGGAAACCAATATGCCATTGGTGGATTTTATAGATATGTCACCTTTATGCTGTCTGCTGGAATAAGCCCAGAGAGTTGCTTCAGTAAGTTGGAGACTCACCGCTTATACCTACTTCTTCATCAAGACTCAAACCCACTTAGCCATCAAGGCTTACACCCTTATGGCCATCAAGGCTTACACCCACTTGTTCATCAAGGCTTATATCCACTTGTTCATCAAGGCTTATATCCACTTGTTCATCAAGGCTCAAACCCACTTGTTCATCAAGGCTCAAACCCACTTGTTCATCAAGGCTCAAACCCAATTAGCCATCAAGGCTTAGACCCTCATGGCCATCAAGGCTTATATCCACTTGATCATCAAGGCTCAAACCCACTTTTTCATCAAGGCTCAAACCCACTTGTTCATCAAGGCTCAAACCCACTTAGCCATCAAGGCTAATACCCTTATGGCCATCAAGGCTTATATCCACTTGATCATCAAGGCTTATATCCACTTGTTCATCAAGGCTCAAACCCACTTAATCATCAAGGCTTACACCCTTATGGCCATCAAGGCTTAAACCCACTTCTTCATCAAGGCTCAAACCCACTTAGCCATCAAGGCTTACACCCACTTGTTCATCAAGGCTCAAACTCACTTAGCCATCAAGGCTTATACCCTTATGGCCATCAAGGCTTACACCCACTTGTTCATCAAGGCTTACATCCACTTGTTCATCAAGGCTCAAACCCACTTAGCCATCAAGGCTTACACCCTTATGGCCATCAAGGCTTAAACCCACTTGTTCATCAAGGCTTAAACCTACTTGGCTATCAAGGCTTACACCCTTATGGTCATCAAGGCTTAAACCCACTTGTTCATCAAGGCTTAAACCTATTTGTTCATCAAGGCTTAAACCTACTTGTTCATCAAGGCTTACACCCACTTGTTCATCAAGGCTCAAACCCACTTAGCCATCAAGGCTTACACCCACTTGTTCATCAAGGCTCAAACTCACTTAGCCATCAAGGCTTATACCCTTATGGCCATCAAGGCTTACACCCACTTGTTCATCAAGGCTTACATCCACTTGTTCATCAAGGCTCAAACCCACTTAGCCATCAAGGCTTACACCCTTATGGCCATCAAGGCTTAAACCTACTTGTTCATCAAGGCTTACACCCTCTTGGCCATCAAGGCTTATACCTTCTTGGCCATCAAGGCTTATACCCACTTGGCCACCCTACACATTTTGAAGCAAACTGAATTTGACTGAGGTCAGATTCATAAGACCTGACTGTGTCATACTCCTCACAGTGGGATACCTTTCCTTACAGCATGGATAATGCCACTACCACCACAAGCTGAAATTTGCAAAGGCATTTTCTTATTTTAACCTTGCTTTCAAAAGATTTGCCAAAAGTAATGGATAATATAAAACATTTCATTCTTAAGGTAGCAGATGTAGCACTGTCATAGTAAATTTATCAATCTTTATCTAAAAAATTAATCTCTAAAATTACAGAAATGACATTTCAAAATGAAGCTGACCATGGGGTTAAATGGTTTGTGCAGGCAGTGGCACTGTTTATGACATAATCTTTGGGCAGTTGTTGACCGTGTATCACAGCAAGTTGTGTCTTATCTATGAATAGCAATAACTGTATAATTCTTCCTGCTTTGAAGGTTATTCCTTCTGACCTTAACAGCTGATTTTCTTAGCTCATTTAATATGGATCTCTCATATTCCCTGGTAACTGAGCTATGTAATAGATGCAATGGCCAACCATTGATGAAAACAGTAAATAAAGCCACTGACAAAACAATTCAAGCAAAATTTCATTTAGGAGAGTCAGTAGATGATAGAAGATAAGCAAAAAGATCAGATAATTGATAGAATTTTTGATGCACAGTGTCTTTTGAGTCTTTAATACTGTAAACTTTTAAAGAAAACTTAAAAACTACATGCGCATGTATCATGGCCAAAGAAACAAGCAACGCTGTTTGATGAATAATGATGTGGCCACAAAAGTATCTACAAACTGGTTCTTTCCATAAGATTACATTTTTTTTTTTTTTATATTATGGTTGAAAATGTTCAGAAAGTTAACAAAACAAATAAAAAGATTAAGGGGTGATATGAAAGATAAAATTTACATCAGTTCAAAGTGGCTTGTTAACATTACAATGTCAATACGAAAGTATAAATAATATAGTATGTTCAATAACTGTAATTGTATAATTAGTTAAATGTATGTTCACAATACATTAAAAAAAAAAAATTCTCTAGTAAGAATACCATGTATACTCACTTATAAGTCGAGTCCAATTGCAAACTGCACAGACTCAGATCTGCTGTCGCATAATGTGCTGGCAGATCTGAGTCTATGCAGTTTGTCAGGAGTAATCAGTAGAACAAGGACTACACAGATACTGATCTGCTGGTGCATTATGCGACATCAGATCCAGGTCTTTGTTGTATGCAGTTGGACTTGACTTATAAGGGAGTAGATAAGGTATAAAAGAGCACTTTATACCCTTAAAAAGTATCCTAAATCAGAGCTACATTTATTTCACAATACAAAGTTAAGATGAGATGACATTATGAAATAACCTGATATATTATATCAGTATCTACCCGTTAAACCTACTATAACAAATAATCTATACCTAACTAGATAAAAAAAATATAATTTATTCTGATCAGGTACTCGACACTCTAGGTCTATATACAGACTTTAATATGGGCATTAACTAGATCTATTTATACAGACTTTTATATGAGCATTAACTAGGTCAATATACAGACTTTAATATGAGCATTAACTAGGTCTATATACAGACTTTTATATGAGCATTAACTATTATAAAATATAATAATCAAGTGTCAATTATTATTTTGAAAAAATACATGCCACATATCTGTAGTATAAAATGTTTGCAAGCTGAAAACTATTTTTGCAAAATACGTTTTCTTGCTAAACTGAAATAATTTTATGTTTGTATGCTTGTGATCTATTGTACAGCCTAGTACTCAAATGTAAAATATCAATACACCCCTTATCCAGGATTTTCACTTGTCCAGACCAATAAAAGGTTCCCTCAATCTATGATTTCTTCTTTACAGCATTATTATTCATTGAGATGACAATATATTCTGATGAAATCTGTGTTTTCCAAAGGAGTCCAGATAAGTGATGTTTGCCTATCTCTGTTTATGAAAGGAATTTGAAAAAGCAACCAACCCTCTGTACATCTTCAAGGATTGGTTGATTCTTGGTTTATTGGTACCTGACAGCAGATCCAAACATGAAAGTTATATCCTGCTCAGGCAACTGGAGTAAAATGTCCTGCCTTGAGACATGCCAGGTGGACAACTAGGCCTGGTCTGGGCAGGATTCAAACCTGCACCCTTCTATTTGAGAATTATTAATGACATGCTAACCTTGGAGTCATCACATTTTCAAGTAACTTGGAAATTTGATCCACCTCCTCAAGATAAAGTCATTTGGGGTGATGGTACTAACAGGAGTGTGGTATTATTGGTAAATAGAGATAAAGCAATAACATCTTATGCTGTGGATTTCCCATTAAACTGAACTACACATAGGATTTTGGATGAAGATGTACAGAAACATAGTAATTAGTTTTACCCAAATTAAGGGCATCTGTCTGTAAGACAGATCTTCACATGTGAAAAATGTTTTAGTGAAGATATTGTCATCAATGAAAAAAATTCTGTTTTAGAATGTTATTCTCGGGCTGAGAACTCACACCACCAATGAAGTGGAAGTGAAGAGAACAAAAATGGCAGAACATGCCAAATGTGATGCACCATGTTTGTTGTTCTGAGATTAACTCTAGGCATTTTTTGTATCTTCATCTGTATTTGATGACTCTTCAGCATTATTTTTTCAATATTGAAAGACCTTTGTGCCAATAAGCTTTCTTTTAAAGGTGGTCAAATTATGTTTAGCTTTTATTTAAACATTAAAGTTGTTTAGATGTTTTTCTATTTCTAGTCATGGTGTTCATATTTGATGGCAGATTGGTATAATTTGCATGAATATGAAATACCTTCAGTCTATGAAGTTTTTGTAAAATTTGGTCAAATTCTGTTGAGCAGTTTTTGCAAACAAGTTTTTAAAGGTTTATCTATTTTTAGTAACAGCAGCCATACTTGATGGTGAAGTGGTATCATTTGTTAACAAGAGGCCCACGTGAGCCAGAGATTGCTCACCTGTCTGACATCTGCCTAATAGCCAAATGCCAGAGCAGCTGGAAGAAATCTGGGTCAGTAGGATGCTTTGTGTTGAAATTTCTTCTAATACCGCTGATTGCATATGTTATGAAAACAACTATTTCACGGTTTCTCTAGTTTTTTGTATCTTCATCCATAACTGATAGCACATCAGCATCATTTGTCCAATATTGCAAGGTCCCTATGCCAGAATGCTTTGTATCAAAGTTGGTTGAATTCTGTTTAGCATTTTTTAAAATAATAAACTTGTGTAAATGTTTTTTCTACTTATAGTGGTGGATTATCATCATTTGTACAAATCTAAAAACCCTTTATGCCTGGATGCTTTCTGTAAAGTTTGGTCAAATCTGTTGAGCAGTTGTTCTTCAGAAGTGATTTACCTCTATATGTTTTCTATTTTTAGCAACAGTGGCCATAGCGGTTCATGCGACGAAGTCATTTAAAGTTTTTTTTTGTTTCTAGTACTGGTGGCCATATCTGATGGCAGATTGGCATCATTTGTATAAATTTGAAAGGTCTATATGCCAGGATGCTTTCTTTGAAGTATGGTCAGATTCTATTCAATAGTTTTGGAAGTCATTTCAAGTGTTTGCTAATTTTAGTAATGGCAGTCATATCTGATGGCAGATCAGCATCATTTGTACAAATATGAAAGGTCTTCATGCTGCCATGCTTTCTGTCAAAGATGATTAAATTCTGTTCAGTGGTTTTGGAGATGTTGGTTAAAGGTTGTTCTACTTTCAGTAACTGTTGACATTTTCTGGTGAAAACACAATGTCTATATGACTTTCCATTCAGAAGGAGAAGCAACACCAAAATTTTCAAGATGGTTACCATATTGGAAGTCAGATCAGCACCATTTTCATTTAGGACGAACTAGACATCACAAGAAGTCCTTTACTGAAAACCTCATGTTGATATGACCATCCATTCAGAAGGAACAGGAATGACAAGACTTTCAACATAGTCACTGTGGTGGCCATATTGGATGTCAAAGCAGTATCCTTTTCATTTAGGAACAAATAGACATCATAAGAAGTCTTCTGGTGAAAACCCCATCTCAGTATGACTTTCTGTTCATGAGAAGCAATAACAAGATTTTCAAGATGGCTGCCATGGTGGCCATATTGGATTTAAGATAAGCACCATTTTCATTTAGGACCAACTAGACAGCAAAAGAAGTCTTGTAGCGAAACTACCATGTTGATATGACCATCCATTCAGGAGAAGAAGCTGTAAGATTTTCAAGATGGCTACTGTGGTGGCCATATTGGGTGTCAAAGTAGTACAATTTTCTTTTAGGGCCAACTAGACATCATAAAAAGTCTTCTGGTGAAAACTCTATGTTGATATGAATTTCCATTCAGAAGGAGTAGCAATAACAAGATTTTCAAGATGGCCACCATATTGGAAGTTAGATCAGCAGTAGACCATCGATTCAGGAGAAGCAGCAAAAACAAGATTTTCAAGATGGCCACTGTGGTGGCCATATTGGGTGTCTAAGTGGTACCATTTTTATTTAGGACCAACTAGACATCATAAGAAGTCTTCTGGTAAAAACTCCATGTTGATATGAATTTCTGTTCAGGAGGAGTAGGACCAACTAGACATCATACGAAGTCTTTTAGTGAGAACCCCGATGCTGATTTGACCATCCATTCAGAAGTAGTGATAACAAGATTTTCAAGATGGCTACTTTGGTGGCCATACTGGACTAAGCAAACCTTGGGATGAATGTGTGTGTAAAGTTTCATGGCAATCCTCCAAGTAGTTTAGGAGAAGTAGCAATAACAAACGTGCAAATGGATGGATGAATGTCAGACAATGAACAACAGGCCATCCCATAAGCTCTTCTGGTCTATGACCAGCAGAGCTAAATATTTTGAAAGACCTCTATGCTAGGATGCTTTCTGTAAAATTTGTCAAATTCTGTTTAGCATTTTTTGTGAAAAAGTTGTTCAAAGACTTTTCTATTTTTAGTAACAGCAGTCATATTTGATGGTGGAACAGAATCACTCATATATTTTTGAAAGCTCACTATGCCAAGTTGCTTTTGGTCAAATCTGGCCAAATTCAAATGAGTGGCTAATGAGACGAAGTCGTTTGAAGTTTTTTTCTAGCTTTGGTAAATGGTGGCTATATTTGATGCCTGATCAGCATAATTTGTGTAAATCTGAAAGGTCTTCATGCCAGGATGCTTTCTGTTGCCATATTTGAAGGCAGATCAGCATCAGTTGCAAAAATTTGAAAGACCTCTATGCCAGGTTGCTTTCTGGTCAAATTCTATTGCGAGTTTGGAAGTCTTTGATAGCAGATCAGCATCATTTGTACAAATCTTTAAAGTCTTCATACTGACATCCTTCTGACAAAGATGCTCAAATTCTGTTCAGTGGTTTTGGAGATGCTGCTCAAAAGTTGTTCTACATTTAGTAACTGTTGCCATATTTGATGGCAGATAAGCATCAGATGCAATAAATTTTAAAGTCCTCTATGCCAGGATGCTTTCGGTCATATTTGGTCCATATTCTATTGAGAGGTTTTTGAGAAGCCTGTTTCAAGGTTTTTCTATTTTTAGTAACAGTGGCCATATGTGACAGTGGCTAGGCATCTTTTGTATAAATTTGAAAGGTTTTCATGCCAGGATGCTTTTTATCAAGTTTCATCAAATTCTATTCAGCGGTTTTGGAGAAGTCAATTAAAACTTTTTCTATTTTTAGTAATAGTGGCCATATTTTATGGTATATCGGCATCACTTGTACAAACTTGAAAGGTCTTTATGCCAAGATACTTTCTGTCAAATTTGCTCAGATTCAACTCAAAAGTTTGGAAGAATTCGTTTTAAGGCTCTTCTGTTTTTCTTTTTTGTAACAGTGGCCATTATTTAATGGCAGATTGGCATCATTCTTATAAATTTGAAAGGTGTTCATGCTAGGATTCTTTCTGTCAAACATGATCAAATTCTATTCAGTGGTTTTGGAGAAGTCATTTAAAAGTTTTTCTATTTTTAGCCATGGTGGCCATACTTGATTGCAGATCAGCAGCAGTTGTAAAATGTGAAAGCCCTCTATGACAGGAAGCTCTGTGCCAAATTCTGTTCAGAGGTTTATGAAAGTTTGTTCAAAGGTTTTTACATTATTAGTAACAGTGGCCATATGTGACAGCAGCTAGGCATCCTCCGTATGTATTAATTTGAAAGGTCTCCTTGCCATGGATGCTTTTTATCAAGTTTCATCAAATTCTATTCAGTGGTTTTGGAGAAGTTAAAGGTTTTTCTATTTTTAGTAATGGTGGGCATATTTGATGGCAGATTGGTATCATTTGCACAAACTTTAAAGGTCTTCATGCCAGGATGCTTTCTATTAAGGTTAGTCAAACTCTTTTTACATTTTGATGAAGAATTCATTTAAAGGTTTTTCTAATTTTAACAGCAGTGGCCATATTTGATGGCAGTCACATCATTTTGTACAAATTTGAAAGTTGTTCATGCCAGGATGCTTTCAGTAAAATTTGGTCAAATTCTGTCTAGTGGTTCTTGAGAAGTTGTTTAAAGAGTTTTCTATTTTTAGTAAAGGTGGATATACTGTATAGCGGATTCTCATCATTTGTACAAATCTGCAAGCCTTTCAAGCCAGGATGCTCTCTGCCAAGTTTGGTGAAATTGTTCCAGTGGGTTTTTATAAGAGGCTGAAAAAAGCAACTGTGATGGATGCACCATGGATGTGGCATGACAGATGCAGGGCCATACCATAAGCTCATTTAGCCTTACAGCCAGGTGAGCTAAAAACCAAACATAATACTGTAGTGATTGGCAAGGTAATCTAGGTTGAGAAGCATTTTGGCACTGCGTAGCTATGAAAGCCAAATGGTTGCTCTGTAGGTCTTCAAAAACTAAACAGTTGTAGAACATGTAAATATGAATACATGTATTCACACCAAGTTTTATTCCAATTGGCCAAAGGAATTGGACATGTCTAATTATAGAAACAGTTGCTAGGGAAACCAACAAAACACAACTTTCCTAGAAAATATCATAAGGAAAATTGCAAAAGTTGTATCAACTCTGCATAGTAGTGTTAGAGATGTCAAAAATAGGTTTTCCAGCTGGTTAGTACTGTAGCTAAATGATAACTGAAGCCACTAAAAAAAAAATTATAAAAAACTGTGGTAGCACATGTTATAAGAAACATTCCTACCAAGTTTGATCAAATGGGCTTAAATTATTTCAGAGAAGATATTAAAATTACGTTTTAAACCTATATGCCATGGAAACTAAATAGTTGCTTGAAAGGCTCCCACAAACACAAAACTGAAAGAACATGTTACATGGAACATTTCTTTTAAAGTTCGATCAAAACTGAATGCAGTGATTTTTGAAATCTACAGTACATGTATGTTACCAAGAAAGCCACAAAAAACAGGACTTTTGTAGAATATGTCATAACAAATGCTGATCAAAACTGGCTCAATGGTTTTAAATAATATGCCAAAAATGTTTCCCACTTCATTAATATGGAAGCAAGACAGTTGATAGGGAAAATACCAAAAACAGAATTTTTGTCAAAATAACTTCACTTTTTTTTGGGGGGGGGGTGAGAGGGGGGTAAAATCATGTCACTAAATTAGATCACGTAGTGCAGAACACTACATAGCAGTTTAAAAATGGAGAATGACATCTGAAACACCTATTACTCAAAATAAATAACTTCTTTTTTTCATAATTCCTGAAAAACATTTTTCTTGTACAATAATTAAAGTTTTCTTTTAATTCCTTGGTCAGATTAAATTACTGTCCATTGACCAATTTATAAATAATGGACAGAATTACAGTCAGATATAAAATTTCTGCTCTCTGTTTACTTGTGCTAGTGAAACAAACATCCAAATATTATCATTACTAACATGCATCTAGAATAAATTCTGACTGATCTACATTCTTTTGTCCATAACAAAAGATGGAACTGTGGAAGATAGCAAAGCTTGCCTGCTAGGATGGTCACCCGAAAAGAAAAAAAAAAGGTGTACATTTGCTAATGCCAACTCTGCTGTCACCATGGATGACTAGGACACAACTGGTACAACATAAGCTCTCATGTACTTAGTGCATGTCAGGTAAAATCCAAATCACTATCTGTCAAGCCCAGGTTTGATACTTGTACAATACAGTCAACACTAATGGCGAAACGTATGTAAGTGCAATCATGCCATTGATACAGAATAGGGCAATTATTGAGGAAATACAATTTGGCATATTTAAGTACTTGGTATACTCATCAATCTTGCAGCATTCAAAAAATGTGTATCACTTGTGCAATGTCCATTTTTTTTGGTCAGTTGTCTCTGAATTATGTTGTTTTTTTTTTGGAGAAATGGTTCCTAAATGTACAGAAACAATATTGGCATATTTGGCCATGAAATAGTGCTGTTTTAATTGGACATTTGTAATGCCTCCCTCGGGTGAATATCGGGTGATTTAATATGCTAACTTTGCTTGTAATTCATCCCTGGGGTGAGTATTGGGGGATTTAATAAGCTAACTTTGCTTTAATATATTTGATACTTTAGAGTTACAGTGTACTTTAATGGAGCATTTTGTTACATCAGCCATATTTCATTGCATATCAGTATTATTTGTTAAAATATGATAGGCCTTTATGGCAAGATGCTTTCTGTCGAATTTGACTAAATTCTGTTAAGTAGTTTTTGAGAAGAAGCCATTTAAAGTTTTGTAGCCATACTAAATGATGGATAGGTACTTTTTATACAAATTTAAAATGTCTTCATGCAAGGTGCTTTCTATCAGATTTTGTTAAATTTTGTTTAGTGAATTTTGAGAAGAAATAATTTAAAGGTTTATCTATTCTAAGCAATGGTAGCCTTATTTAATTGAGGATTTGCAGTATTTATAAAAACCTTACAGGCATGTCATATTTGGTCCAATTCTATAGTTCTTTTTTTAAAAAAAGTTGCTTAAAATCTCTTCTATTTTTGTATTTTTTTGGGCCATATTTGATGGCAGATTGGCATTATTCGAACAAACTTTAGAGGTCCTCATGCTACGAGGCTTTCAGTCAAATCTTGCCAATTTTTTTTGGTAATGGTGGCCATATTTGATGAAGGATTAGGAAAATGTGTATACAATTGAAAGGCCTTAATTCCAGAAATTCCTGTCAAATTTGGTCAAATTCTGTCTAGGGCTTTCTGTAAAGAAGTGGTTAACAAAAATTTTATTTTTAGTAATGGTAGCCATATTTCATGATTGATCATGGAGCCATGGCAGCTCAGTTGGTTGAGCATCAGGCTCAGAATTCATTAATTGACCTGCTTCAGTGCATCATTGGGAAAGGCAGTTAGCTCCCATTTCCTCAGCATGATATAGGCAATAATGCATTCAAAGTGCCAATAAAACCAACAAAAATAAACAAAAAACCTGATAAGCCTTCATACCTGGATTTTTTCTGTCAAACTTGGTCAAATTTTGTTTAGCAACTTTTGAGAAGTTGTTTTTATTTTTAAGCTTTTTAGTAACTGTATTTGTACAAATTTGAAAGGTCTTCATGCCAGTGTGCTGTCTGCTAAGTTTGGGTGAAACTAGTCCATTGGATTTTAGAAGATGAAACTAGTCCATTGGTGTTGAGTGATGATGGATGATGCACACAAGACAAAGGACCATACCATAAGCTCGCTTGGCCATCTGGACAGGTGAACTAAAAAGGGTCAGTGCTTCTTAGAATCACTGTGAAAATAAATATACTTTTAGTTACAGATTAACAATACATGTGCTATAACTGTACATTTGTAAGGAAAGTAAAATCATTGTTAAATCATTTTTCTGTACCTGTATTAGAACTCATTTCCTTCATGTAAGTACATGACAGCATTTCCACTGTGATCATGACTTGGGAAAATTGCAAACCCTTGCTTGGCTTACAAAAAGTAACTTTTCCAACATTATTTGAATGCTCATTATATAATTATAATCAGTACAAAACTTTGCATAATTTTAGTTATCAATCAAACCTGCTTAGTATATGCTTATCAAATTACAAAAGCTAACAGCATGGTCATTGTGTTAGTAGCTGGCATCATGTTACATACTGCCTATGTAACGGCTAACAGCATGGTCATTGTGTTAGTAGCTGGCATCGTGTTACATATTGCCTATGTAAGAGCTAACAGCATGGTCATTGTGTTAGTAGTTGGCATCATTTTACATATTGTGGGTCAATGTTTGAAATGTTTCCACAACCAGGACTAAAATATAGACAATATATAGTAACTCTGATCAAAAATATCTCAGAAACTGCTATTTTTATTTGACAAATTCTTAACTAGTCTATTTTTTAATTTGTGTAATACATCTGTATAATTTCAAATATTTTGATGCATTAAGTAAAATTTTCTTATAAAAATAACCATGGGCAGTTTTACAGCAAATTTCAGAAAGGTTCAGTAAATTCTTGTTCAAATTCTTCTTATCTGCATGACCAGGGGCTAAGACTTAGTGACAGATCCTTTTACTTCTTGTCCTAGTACCTATTTTGATAGTTTACTTCCTAATAATTTGTCAATAATAATTCTATAAGCGATAAAAGTTTTCACTTAAAATTACAACTTCAATAACAACAGAGAAATCTTGTCTTGACACTTGCTGCAAGGAATAAAACATTTTTTCAATGATAGTTTGTAGCGAATTTGACCCATAATGGTATCTGTTATTTATCAAATGTTTTCAGTAAAATTGAGTCCATCTTTATTAATGGATGTATCAAGCCTTTGCTGAATGAGTACAGAATTTTACATCAGTTTTCCTCATTTAGCTTCTGTTGTATACAATATACTATGGATTTTGATTGCATTGTCCAATTGACCCAGATGCCACTTATTGTTATGAATTGTGACTGACAATGATCTTTCCTGCTAGGTGATAACTAGCAGTCATGCAGTGTGTACCAGTAGCCAATGCAATCTTCCCATAAGCTATTTATAACGTCACTGCCGAAGGTGATTAATAGCACCTGAACTTGTGAGCACGCCTACTAACTTCCCTTATCTATGCCTATGTGTCGAAAACCTTGTACTATTTGTGTGCACGTGAGAGAGAGAGAGAGAGAGAGAGAGAGAGTGAGAGAGAGAGAGAATTATGTTCTCTCTCTCAAATTTACATTCTCTCCCCCCTCCCTCTCTCTCTCTCTCTAAACAAGAGCCACATTTAATGCACCTTTTGACACATGCAATATTATTAACATATTTTAAAACTTTAATTTTTCTCATGATAGCAAACAGTTCTCTCTCATAAACAGAACAAGGTTCTCAACACTTGTCAAGTATATGTCAATGTAGACATGTAGACACCTTTACTGCTCTTAAAAAAAAAAAATTAATTGTTGTTCTAGAATTTAATACTAAAGTAGTTTTACCAGTCTGTTCAATCCTGATCATTGAGTAATCTGCACCTTAGTTATCATCACAAAACTTCCATCTGAAACTTATCAATGGCATCGACTTTTACTATGGCAAACTGGCACTAAATTGGGTCAAGTAAAGAGATGTCGTGTTTAATCATTACCAGTGCAAGGGGTAGTTCAAATGTTTCCGATATGCAGTGCTTTCATTGTGAATTCCTAGTGCAACATTCACTCCAGTTTATACTGGATCACACCTCTTGGTCTGCTTTGTGTACAAATGTCCATGTACTTTAACACTGATTTTGTTGTATATTTTTCTCGGGGCATTTATATCATAATCTTCTATGAAATATTGACTGACAAGAAGTGAAATAATGTGAATAATCACCATTTAAAGGTATGTGTAATCAAATTCTCAAAGATGTCATCTATAGCTGAAATAGTCTGTACTGAATGCCTACAAGACCTGCAATACTTGTAATAGACATAAACAAATAAGGCAAGTTAGCAGGCATACTCACAAGATCATGTGCAATAAATACCTCGGCAGTGATGTTATAAAAGGTTATGGGAAGATTGCATTGGTTACTGGCACATGCTGTATGTAGTTACCAGCTAGCAGGAAAGAACATCGTTGGTCACAATTCATAACAAATAAGTGGCAACCAAGTCAATTGAACAATGCAATTGAAATTCGTAGTAATTTCATAGTAACATGTCCAGAAAGAGTGGACAAAGTCAAGAGCAATGTAACAATGTTTGGAGGATTGATCACAAAGGAAACACTGTCTGTAAGCAATGAAGGTATAGCATTCCATGAAAAAATACAAAGCATTTATAAAAGCAACAACATACAGACTGCTACACAAGCTTTACACACATGCTGGATGTTAGAATAGACTGGGTCCCTACCTTACTATTAGCAAGGAGTAAACCTATGCCTTCCATACAAACTTGAAGTAACCCTCCCTGTCCAGACTTAAGGTCCTGCACTGGGAATTCCCCACCCAGTTCCGGGCCTGAAAGGAAAGGGTAAAGGTGAAAAGGCTAAAGGTTACAATGCAGGAGGTCGATAATCATGATTTACTTATATAAAAGTTTAGAAGTTTAGCTGTTGGCCCAAGGATGAAGAACTGCATTTTTTGTGTGGATACTGACAGTAGATAGTTTCATGTCGTTTTTTTCCTTCTAAAATGAAATCTGGAACACAATCTGAATCTCTAAGAAAAGAGTGAAGGTAAAACATATTTATGGTTGTATAGAAGATATTCAATACATGTAATGTAGTCCTACTGAGTTTCTTCACTATTTAATTTAGTTCAAATGAGGAATTTTGATAGGGTGGTAATTATTATCTGATTTTCTTTTTTTTTTAAAGTGACTGAATAAAAGGCAATCAAACTATTATCAAACCTATAATTCAGTTTTCAGAAAGATGGTAGAAAGAGAAGGGAGACAAAAGAAAATTGCCCATCATCTCTAATATATAGCCTGAAAAAAATGGATTAGTGGGGAGGGGGGGGGGGGAGTCATAAAAAGTCCATAAATCTTGAATCAATAAAGTTACTTCTAGATAAACCAACTTTATATTTTTCTAAGATTAATAATGGAATATGATGACTTTTGTGGACTGGACAGACATGGATTTCTCCTTGCCTGGTTGAATGGCTGCTGAAAACATGGTTCTACTACAGTACTCTTAAAATCAGGTTTTAATTGTAACATATTGTTCATAAAAGAAGAGTACCATAAATGGTACATTATATGCCTACATGGGTACTTGTGAACTTGACCTTTAAGATGTCGAACTCAACAGCTGTTGCTTATTTCCCTCCCATATGAGCAAGTCATCCTCATAGTTCAGAACTGAAGTTATTTTACACCAAATTGTTCCCTGGTTTGTGTAAGTGACCTTGATCTTTAACCTTTTGACCACATGGATTTGGGCCATAATGGCAGGGATCGGTAGCAGAGTGGAGGGTAGAGGGGCTCCACTTGTTATGGACATGACATCGGAGGAAACTTGCCAGGATGGTGTTGTGTACCCGTGTCGTGTTCAAGCATCAGTACCAATATGCAAAAAAAGGAAGGCCAGACATGGCATAACATTGATTCGTTAAACATTTACTTGACTATCACTGACATTCTATAACCAGATAAGTATACACAAGTTTAATTCTTGCTTGCTAATGACAAATGCTAACCTGCAATATTAAAGTTCTATCAAGTCTGCACCTAAAATCCACCCACAGCGAATCTGATTGATCAATTATAGGGTAAAAAGCATTTTATGATTGTTTTTTTCCATATTAAAAATTGATGAGGAAAGACAAAAAGTCATATATTTTATCAAAATTGTTCAGATGTTCTGTCTTTCCTTAGCTTTTTATGGTATAAAAAATATTATCACATAGTTGGCACACTTTACATATAGTGTGTGCAGTTTAATGTTTCTGATATGTTAACATGTTAACATATCACTTTATGTGACTCTGATTGATCCAAATATGCCCATGAAATTCTTGCACAGTATTCTCTTTACTGATTGGCTGCGACCATAGGAATTTTCTTTACCCCACCTTCTGGAACTTTTTTAATATTACCCTCAACATCAAGGAGTCCATTTTTTGAATCAACTGCTCAAGGGGAATTGAGAAAAAAAGGTTATCTCTGTTGGAATAGGCACAATTTAACCCACTGGGGCTCATTATAAATGAAATTATGAGTATCAGTCAGTTAATAGAGCTGGGGGGTCAAAACCTGTTGCTCGCACCCCACCCCATAGCAAGTGTGGTTTAAATGTCGACCTATAGCACAGTAAATAAACTCTGGTATTCCAACTGACAGAAAGTTATATAACCACAGCATTCTTCAAAATCAAATAATGTAGATATCCAGTCACAGAAACATCTAGTGAGTTAAGAAGTACAGCCAAGTAAATGCAAGTCAGTACCGGCAAATCTCTTAAATTCTCAGCAAGACTTCTACATCTAGTACAGTTTCTGCATCCAGTAATACTCCCTCCAGAGAAATATCCTACAACTGGAATACTCTTTCTTCTGCCAAATCCAATACTGCATCTATGGTGAATGTCCTTGGTGGAAACTTTTCTGTGGAAACTTTCTAAACAGCCACACACAATTTCATGTATATAGTGCTACAGTTAGTCCTTATAGCTGACCTAACCAAGTGAACTATGTAACAACACATAGGAATTTCCAGCGGCAGTCCAGTTTTGAAAAATTATCCTGTTCGTGACAAATGTTCTATTGATTAAAAGAACATTTGCTCTTTTAATTGTTATTTATAAAAATATATACTTCTAAATGTTATTTGTTATCAAACTGTTCAGTACTGCTTCAACTCGCATCTGGGAATTTTTTTCACATGCAAGAATTTAAATGTGAAAAAGACGTGTTCTTCTTTCTATTTCTTTCCACTCTAAATAAAACTAAGTGATAAACAGAATCTCAAATGGGTAATGATTTAATATTGAATTTATGAAATTAACTGAATAATTTCCAGCTTTTACTTGCCAAGGCTTGCAAAATCTGAAAATTATTTAATTAATTTCATAAATTCAGTATTAAATCACTACCCGTTTGAGATCCTCTATAAATGGCAAAATGCTTTTTATAAATGATCAAGCTAATTAGCTGTGGACAGAGCTCAGGTGTGAACTTGATTTAGCTTTCATATTGCAGGGGAACATTAATTGTTAATAAGCAAGAATGAAACTTTGTGGACAAGATCTGAAGTTACTGAACAGCAGTGATAGATAAATCAATTGATGTAAGCTGTGCCTTGCCTAAATTTTTATACTTTTTTGGTACAGATGTTAGAACATGACAGCGATAAGGAATACCATTCTAGCAAGTTTACTCCCTTGTCCCTTGTCATTTCTGTCACACACAGACCCCCCCCCCCCCCACACACACACATTACCAAATGCTCCCATTATGGCCCAAATTCCTGTGCTTTTGACTTCAAAATCAATCTTTTGTTTTTGCTCCATGCATCTGCAATCTATCAATAAAGTTTGGTCCAGATATGTTGTCCTATACTAAATTTACTATGTGGAATCTTGCTTTTTCACTGTGACCTTGACCTGTCTCCCCAAATCAACAGGTGGATCTCTTAATCAAATGCAAGCAAGCCCAAAGTTTGGTACAGGAAATTATTACAGAATTTATGTTATTGAGCATAGACAAATTTTCTTATGAGTCAGTGACTTTGACCTTTGCCCTTTTCACCAAAAATCTATAGGCTTCCACCTTACCCAAAGACCAAAGCCTAAACAAAGTTTAGTCAAAGTCTGTGGTCTAGAACAAATGTTTTGATGCATAAATTAAAACTAGATGGGCAGATATGTGGACAATGTCATAGCACATGTATAATAACCTCAGAGTTAGGGCAGGCATACACAAATTATTTTTTCAAATCTTTCAGCTGAGATAAAAAGAACAAGTGAATGATTTACATTCCACCCACCCCAAGCCATGAAAAGTTACGTCTCACCCACCAAAAAAAGTTCTTTGACAATTACTTGATAACAATATTCTACAATGTCCCTGTCATGCAATCAATTTTACCTGTTGACACTTCCAAGTTGTCCTCGAGTGAAGCAAATAGCAATACCCATTTCATATCATGCAATAACAAAGGCACGTTTGTTACCACAAAGGTGTGACAGATGGATGGACAGACAGACAAATGGATCCCAAGTACTATATCCCTGCCAACTCTGATAAGAAAGTTTTCCAGCCTAACAACTGCCGAAATTTTCAATTTAGAGGTAAAAATGTCTTCAGTGCAAATTGTGAGCCAGGAGATATATTATATTGATTCTTTACTCAACTGTCATTGCTATTTTTTTCTTTTTCCCAATAACAGTCTAATCATAAATTATATTTCTAATTTTTCCTTTCTATTAGAACAATTTTTAACTACCTGTTAAATCAGGGGTGTCAAACTCATTTGCTATGGTGGGTCAGATTTGATATAAATAATAATAAATAATAATAATACAAAATGAGTTTGGTGGGCTGTATGTCTGACACCCATGTGTTAAAAAGACCATGTTTTCAGCAAACAGCAATGTACATTGGAAATTCACATTAACAGGATCTGGTAACACAACATAGGGGATCATGCCTAGGCCAGTCACAATATGATATTAATAGAGCACACAATCTGAGTCATACTAAAACCCTTAGCACAGAATTTTTATCATAATGCAGAGTTCTAAATAAGCAGTGTATTTGCATATTTCATGCAGACAAATTGACTAAAAAGGCATACAGATTTTTTTTTATATATGTTCAATTTTTGTTTCTTCGATAATACTTACCTGATCATATTACCTTAGGAATATGACCACAACCTCACAAATCCAGCCTTACCGAGTTAACTTTTAGCAATAAAAATGCCAAAAGTTCTCTGCCCATATAGGCTGAAGTCAGACTAGAGTGATCTCCCCATGGTAATACTATTACCAAGGAGAGATCACTCTAGTCTGACTCCAACCTATTAAATAGGAATTGGCACTAAATCCTGTCCATACTTCAGTTACTACTGGAGTGGAATGCATGATCTGCCAGTAGGCTGTAACTGTAGGGGTTATGATCAATTAGGTATTATTGAAGAAATATATTTTACTCCAAAAATTGGTTTCTTCTTCAGATATGTTACTCGATCATATTACCTTAGGAGCAGGGCTATTGCTGGACAAACTGGCGCCCCGGGCGAGCATCGCCATCAGCACACCCCCTCCCTCGGAAAAAAACAACGCAAACTGTTTATTTTTCAATGTATTAATAGTCATGAGAATAGTAACTAAACTAAGGTATTTTAATAAAAAATCTGTGCATTCATTTAAGTAAAATAATAGAATAATTACAATAGAGCATTATAATGGAACCTTTCATGCCTTCTTCATGGCAATGCCCTCAATACAGTCTGAGAGATTCAGGGAGTGAGCAATATCATTTTCAATGGACAGGATGGCAAGTGACGTCAATCTTTCTTAGGCCATCATCGACCTAAGGTAAGTTTTAATGAGTTTCAGTTTTGAGAAACTGCGCTCACCGCTGGCAACGGTCACAGGCAGCGTTAGCAAGATTCTCAGCATGACCCACACTTTAGGAAAAACATTGTTCAAGTTCCCAGAGCGTATAAATTGCAGAACTTGAATCGGGGAGCACACTTCATTCCGCAGAATGTGGCAGAGGTGGTCCAGTTCAGTGCAAAGATCCAACCCTTTAATGTCAGAGTGGTCTCCATCTGTCAAAGTTGGTCCAAACCCATGCAGTGCTTCAGTAGCATGTCCTTCTCCGGAATACAGTCGAGTTTGTATAGAAACCCCCACGTTTTTTGGTGTTCCACTAGCTGTGCGAATTTCTCCATCAGGCTGTCTACAGTTAAGTCGACAGGCTTGTCAAAGAAATGTTCTTTGAACCTTTCCTATGGTGCAAGTAGCAGCATCTTCGTCATCCATGTCCTCATCCTCGTCATAGCCTTCACAGTTAAAATGCATCTTTTTCTAGTGGACGCGAACCTTCTCAAATTCTGGCTCAACTCCTAGCTTTTCTGCCATTTCCTTTGCTGTGGTGAGAGCTTCTTCATATCCAGCTTATTTGTAACGTCTAAGAAAGTCAAGGCATTTCTCCATGAGTCCAGTTGCCAATGCTATGTCCATTTTATTCAGTTTGGAGTTTCTTAATGACGATGTTTATCTGGAAGAGGACACTGTACCAAACCACAATCAATAGGAGAAACTGAAAGCTCGTTAGAGTGTTTGCAAGGCATTGCACCTTGTGCCGGATTCCAGCATCAGCTTCCTTCCTTTTAGCCAATTCTTACAAGGCGGCCTCAACCTCAGACAACTGAAACCTTACTGCTTTTACGCTGTCAATATGACTCTCTCATCGTGTGTCAGAAGCCGCAAAAGTGAAATTCTTACATTAGTTCGTGAGAATCTTCCATTGATTAACAGAGGCAGCAAACATCACACAGATCCTCTGCAGCATCCAAACAAAGTAACCGATGGTATAGATGACGATGCTGCATCATATACAATAAGGCTGAGTGAATAACCACACGGGACAAAGAAAGCTCTAGGATTCAACAAATGGAACCTAGTGTGGACCCCTTGCTCTATTACCTTCATATTTGCACCGCACCATTATCGTACCCTTGGCCTCTGCAATTCTGGACACTTATGTTATTTTCTTGAAGAGTCTGAGTCAGAACGTCAATTAGGGCTTCAGCAGTGGATGAGGTCACATTCTTGAATCCAATGAAATGTTCCTTAACACAGATTACACCACCATCGTCATCCACAAATCTCACAGTAAATGACATCTGTTCATTATGACTTATGTTGGGTGTACAGTCAAGTATTATGGCATAATATTTGGCTTCGTTCAGCTGCATCAATATGTCTTCAAGGACTTCTTTGCCCATAAGGGTAATAAACTAATTCTGAGATTCCAGGCTAGAGTAATGGGCAGAATGGATGCTTTTTTCGGGTGCAACAGCATGACGTGCCTGCTCACGCATATCATCAAACCGGCCCAGGAGCTGGACCAGACCAAGAAAATTCCCATTGTGTTCTGTGAATAACTTTGAAGAGCCACGAAACGCCAAGTTTCTCTCTGACAGAAAAAGAGTAACAGCAATAAGACTCTCTCAAAACATTCTTCCAATGTTCCGTCTCCAACATAATAATTCGCTGGTGTTGAGTAACGATACATTTGTCAAGCTTGAGCCTTCTCTCAGCTTCAAACCATTCAGAATAAGCCTTAAAATGACTTGGTGATCTTTCATGTTGCTTTAAATAGTCTGCTATGTGTTTCCAATTGTTGTGACTGGATTGCACAAGGAGCGATTTAGAATTCTTGTCAAAAAGTTTACAAAACACCTTGTCAGCAGAATAAAAAAGCCAACGCTTGATAAACTTCTCACCATTGTCGAGTTGTCTTTCTAAAAGGTTGGACAAAAATTGGTGCTTCTCATGATTCACTGGAAAGATCATATCAGCATCGATTCTACCAGGCCCTTTTAAAATAAAATAATCTTTCAGCACAGAATTTGTGACTGCGGGCCACAAGGCAGGATCTGATGCATGGATAGTGGGTGTGTTGTCCTTCGTGACCTCCTTATCTACATTTAAAGGTGTGACAGATTCAGCTCCATTACCACACAAGCATTCCTCTTCACCATCAAGAGAACTGGCATTAAGCTGTCCGTGAAATTCATTGCCTTGGCCTTCACTGACTGTAGAAGATGATGAATTAGTAGATTCTACGAGCAAATCATCAACTCTTTCTTTTATTTCTTCTGTGCTATGCTTAGGATGGTCAGAAGTACTAATACTGCTGCTGCTACTAAATGATTATTCCCCAAGGCGAAAATATTTCCCTAGGAAGGCTGCTCCTTTCGGCAACATTTCCTCACGCTCAGTCAAACATTTTCTATTTTGCGCCCCAGAAAGCTTCTTAGATGGCATGCTTGGCTAGTAGTTTGTACCTGAAATTCAGAAAATATTTTACAAAAAGAGAAAAAGTCAGAACGATGCAAACATTCAATTCGAATAAACTGAGTAACAGTTGGGTGTTGAGACTACTTGACAAAAATTATTAAAATACTTTCAATTTAAGCTTTAAACTTATACGGATTAAATCCAATTTCTTAAATAATTGAATGTAATAATTTATATTTTATTCTTCTTTACCCATTTTTTTTGATGGCCGAGATTTTTAAATTAAATTACCCCAAAATCTAATAACCCAGGCTCTCTTTGGCAAATGAAAAGTGAAAAACTCAAATTATTAAATTCAAATTTAAATCACACCTATAAAAACTGATTTCATTATTTGTTATGAATTAAATCTTGAATACTCTAGTAATAAAACTTCAAAAATAATTCCTTTCTAATAATGTCATGAAATTCTTAACTTACAAATTTCAAACATATTAAAAAACCAATAATTTCTTTTCCAGCAAAACAAAATATCATTGAAATGGAAATATTTCAATAAAGAAATATTTACTTCTAAAAGAGAAAAGACCATACTAAAAAATATACCACAAGACTTTCAATTAAAAAAACAATGTATTCTCTTTTTCTATTTCAATTTAAGTTCTCACACTCTACCAATGCACTGTAAACAATAATAACGAAAGAAGTACTTACTAGGATTTGTTGTATTGGAGTTTATGCCAGCCAGGGACGACATCTGGACCAAGAGTGACAGCCGCATGAACCTTCACTGGTTCTACTAAGCCAACTGCGCGCCCTGCAACATACACTATGATGTCATCGCCACCATGGAGTCGGTGAAGGAAGAGGTAGCAGTTTCTTGTCTGACGCTAAGAGATGGTTATTTATTACTAGTCACACGTCCAAGGTCCAACACAAGATACTATCTAAACACAGCACACGCCATTATCACATTGATTGCCCGCCTGACCTGTGCATTGTCACCAGAGAGTATGTAAAGTGCTTCGCAAAGAGTGCCCCCTGAACCAGTTTTCGGGCAATTGCTAAAGAACTAAACCCAGACCGAGTAGCACTGTCACGCCAACGGGTGCCATTTTGTTTTAAAGAACATGCTTTGCGAAATGGTGCCCACCCAGCCTTGGCACCCCAGGCGGTCGCCCATGTTGCCCGCCCCTAGCGACGGCTATGTTTAGGAGAGTAGGTATGAGGTGGAGGAAGTTACATCCCATTACCCTAGAGAAGGCCAATCTCCAGTTTCCCAAGATATATAAGGCATCTTCCAACTCATAAGAAATATACAGGCTGCTGAAGTGTCTCCATATGCCCAGGAAAGGCTGACTGGAAAAATTTCCCCCTGCAAATCCAGCAGAAGTCAATAGGCCACGTCACTCAGAATCTGCTGAACAACCTGGGAAGATAACCTGCTGCAGGGCTGCTATAGGTTCCACCAGGTAAAATAGCCGTTTGGGATCTTGGATGTAAAAGCTAGAGAAAGTCATCCCTGTCCTCCATTCCACAGCTTATATAATGTCTGTTAGGGAACAGTTACACTCTAATGTTATGCTCATGGCAACTGCCTTAACCCCATGAGCCGAAATGCACAATAACTTCATTTGATCTTGTGTTAATTCTCTATACACAGAGCAAATAACCCATTGTATTCAGGACGATAGAGCTTGAGCTGACCTTTCCGTCTTTCAAAGGTATAAATAAACAAGATCTCCCTCTTAACAGTGGCTCAGTTCATTTTAGGTACCACTTCAAAACCCTCACTGGGTCCTGTAGATGACCCTGAGGCAAAGAGTAAAAAAACAACAACAGTTTCACTACAATGAATGATTGCCCATGAATGGGAGTCTGTTCTTAGGAATAAAAGCATGGTCTGTCATGAGTGAAATCAAACCATCACGACAGATCTGTAGATAGTTCCAACTGACCAACAAGGCATTTATTTCACTGATTCTGCCTGCTGTAGCTAGAGTGACCATGAAGCAGATTTTATATGAGAGATAAGCCAACAATGCTTTACATAGTAGTTCAAATGGGGCCTTATTCAACCATGTCAGAACCCACTGCAGATTCCATTTGGGGCACGCTTTCCAACAAGGCCTTCGGTTGTGTTAGATCAAAGTTTGCCAGAAGGTTGGAGAGGCCCTTGTTTGGTCCTATATCCTCCCATCCATGATGCCAAAATGTATCTGGGATTGTGGAAAAGTAGTGTTTTATAGTGATGGGTGCTAACTTCTCTTTACCTGAAAAAGCCACAGGAAAAAGTTAGCTAACTGGGGTAATGATGCTTTAAGCAGCGTGATGTGTTCCTGCTTCCACTACTGTGAGGTAACTCTCCACTTACCCTCGTACACTTTCAGAGTAAAGTGGTGGGCCTTTTCACTCAAGTGATTCTGTCCAACATTTGTTCTGAGAAATGTTTGCCCCTGGGGGCTTGTTTGATATGATTCAGATGTGCAGGTTCAACAGATCTAGATTTGGATGAAATGACTGCCTTGGGGTTATTTGAGCAGGTGTGGAAAGATCCCAATTTTCCTTGGGATTTCCACTGCCAGGTTTAACAAGTCATTTGTCCATGATTTTTCCCACCTGAAGGGAGCAATCAGAATAAGGCAGCACTTGAACTTCATCATTTTTTGCAGGATCTTTAGGATTGCAGGTGTTGGAGGATAAGAGTATGCAACCATACTGTTCCAATCTATAAAAAGACTGCCCAGGCCTTCGGATCTGGGACTGGAGAGACAAAGGCTGGTAGTTTTGCATTCCACTTTGTTGCAAATGACATGCATCTCTAGGAGACTGATATTCAAAAGTCAGTCCTGAAGAGGGCTACAACCAGCTGGTTTCCTGAAATAGTGGCAGGAGGTGTGCACCCCAGTCCTCTGTGCTAGCATCTGTACAAATCATGATTCCTGGAGGCTTGACCTGTAAGGGAACACCTGCAGTAAACCAAGTGAGATTCTCCCATTTGCCGAGATGTGTTTTCATATAATCAGGGACAAGCTTTGGTTGCCACTGGGATAACAGGATAATTTGCAATGGTCTCATGTACATGCGACCCTGGATTAAGAGATCTGCTGCCGCATTGAGGAGACCCAGTAGTTGGAGGAGTTCACCGACTGAGATGCGATTCTTTGCTTGTATTGAAGACACCATCAAGATGATCCTCAATGCTCATTCCTGTGAGTGACAGACTGTGTTCACATGTTTTGAACTCAATCCCGAAGTGGGTGAAATGTTGAGATGGGATGATGTTGGATTTGTCCTTGTTGATAAGGAATCCAAGGTGGAGAAGTGAAACAAGGGAATTCATGTCTTGACTTAAAATATAGATCACCTGGTGATTTTGTTGTATATCATCCAGGTAGCTGGATGTCACAGATGTAGAAACGGTCCTGATGTAAGACACTACTCTGTCCATAATGTTTGTGAAGACCCAGGGACTGATGTTGAGTCCAATAGGGAGTGCCCTGAACCAGAATACTGTATCCCTGGAAAGCGAACCTCAGGAATTTCCTGGAGGACTTGTGTAATGGAACATGGAGGTATGCATCTTGCCGATCTAGACTTATTGCGTCTCCTTCCTGAAAGGTGTTTAGAACCAGTCTCAGTGTCTCCATTCTGAACCATGGTGCTGATATGAAAAGGCTGAGGAAGTTCAAGTCGATGACTGGCTGAAGGGTGCTGTTGGCCTTTGGCACTAGGAACAGTCTTGAATAAAAGAATTAAAACCCAGTGACTCTGTGTTTGGTACAATCTCTACCACCCTTTTTCTGAAAAGACTGTCTATTTCTTGCTGCAGAACACTGACCCGGAAAGGATAATTTGGGATATCTATAGCAGTGGGGGCCCAGAACAATGAGGTAGGCGAGCTGAATGTGATCTGGTACCTTTCCGAGACAACTTGTAGGATCCATGGATTGTTGGGGCAAAGTCTTTCTCATTCCATAGCAAAGAGACTGGAACATGTGGCAAGGTTGGCATGAGCATGTCATTTCTTTTGGAAAGGAGGCTTGCATGGAGAGTAACCAGGGCAAAATGATCCTCCTCTCTCTGTTTCTTGTTGTCACTATCTCTTGAAAACTGTCTTGCTTTTAAATGCATATAAGGCCTGTAAGGCTGTTTTCCTGATGGGTGTGCTCTTGGGAGAGTCCTTTCTGTTTTTCTGCTCCATGTTCTGGAAAGATTGCTGAGGTCTCTGATGATGGCCCTGTGCAAGATTTGTCTCCTTGGAGGCCTGCTTACGGACTTCCTCCACCTGGAAACTGAAGAGCAGTTTTGACAACAATGGCTGCAATCTGATACTGACCTTGAGATGTTCTCTGAGGAAAGTGGAAAAAGAAGAGCCATGCATCTCTTTCCATGAGTTGTAGATTACTGCCACTGTCATGGCATTGGCAAGTGTGTGCTGTGTAGCCCTGTTCAGCACATGCGCCATTTGCGAAACTGATTCCCAAGCATGACAAGCAGGCATAATAGTGGATGAAGCTAGGCTATTTTTTCCACTTGCTGGACGACTGATATGGGTACCAGGTGAAGCATCAATCCTATTGCAACGACATTCTGAAGCAACTGTTGAGTGTCCATGAAGTGTTTCCAGTCCATCCATACTGAAAGTAAGGTCTTTCAACACTCGGATCTTGTAATTGTTTCTCTAAACAATACAGTAAGTCTGCCACTTGAACATGGGCTGATCTTTTTTCGCCTTGAAATCAACTGATTCTGGGACTTACACACCTCTGTTGATGGAGCAGGAGGGGATGGGAAAAATTCAAGTGGTAGCAGGTGAAACAAGTCCATGATTGATACATGGAAGGCAGAGTCTTCTCTAGTCATCATCAGGTCAAGCAAAGACGATGGAGCTTGTGAGTGGAGTTTGCTGTATAAGGAAGAGTGGAATGACACAGATGCCTCCTGCAATAACTGAGATGGTGTTGGCAAAGCTTGCCAAGACTGAATGTAAACCATACTTGAAGTCCATTCAGAATGTGATATCATAACTTGAAGATGATTGCTAACTGTATCGTCTTTGGTCCAATCAAGGTTTTGGCATCAGGGAATGAAATGTCACTGAAGCCGGTACCATAATAATAAGTAGTGAAGGGCCATCCTGTACCCTTTAGATGTTAATTGGTGATGGCACTGGGGTGAACTGGAGTCGTAAAGGTCCCAGGCCTACTTGGATCCATCATAGATATGGACCACTTCATAGCTACAAACAGCCCTGGATCTGTAATAGAAACCAGGCACTGTAGCACCTAAATGGCCATAGAGTAAGTTCTGTCCATTGTGGCACCATACTGAGTGGGTTCTTGCCTCTGAGTGCCAGAATTCTGCTGTTGGGATGAGACATATAATATAGGATCACCGTGAGTAGTCCCACTGGGCATCAATGTAGGCTTGATCAGATTCGGTATTGACCATGAGTGATCTATATTTGACGGCAGAGTACAGTCTTGGTGGAACAGGGCCATATTTTTGCCCTATTCTGTGCAGAGTTCATGCTGGGATGGCATTGGGGATATTGAATCCCCATAACCGGTCCCTAAGTGCACCAGATTAGGCTATATCAGAGCTGGTGCTGACCAATGTCAATCTGTCTCACATGTGATAGGAAGTGTAGATGGACTGTTGTACCTAT
Source organism: Margaritifera margaritifera (assembly GCA_029931535.1). Taxonomy (NCBI): domain Eukaryota; kingdom Metazoa; phylum Mollusca; class Bivalvia; order Unionida; family Margaritiferidae; genus Margaritifera; species Margaritifera margaritifera. The sequence continues at coordinate 2,418,203 of JAQPZY010001623.1, forward strand.
TCATTATTAGACCTAATTGTACTGCTGAAAACCATTTTTGCTTGGATCGAGGTGATGGCGGAGCTTGGGCTGTATGTGACACCTTGGTTTGCCTACTTTTCTTCAAATTTCACATTTATGGCCTGCATTACATCGCATATATTCCAGACATGTCATACGAGTGTCCTCCGCCAGCTTAAGCTGCTTGTACCAAACTCACTTTGTCCTGCATGTTGTTGACACCTGTAAATACTGTGAGCTAACAGAAGCATTTATAGGTGAAATTAGTCAAGCATCACCTAACTTACTGAGAAGTGGATGCTAGTGAACAATATAAATGACTATATGAATTGCTTACATGACCCTCTGGTCTGTAATTGCTGAGTCAGTGACTGAAAAGTGTCGCATAAACTTACCATGAAGTGGACGCTAATAAATTAATAAATGTCTATAGAAATTGTCTGCATGACCTTTCTGGTCTGTTAATTCTCAATCAGTGACTGCAAACATGTAGTAGGTCAGTACACATTGCTGAATGAATGTATTAGTGACCAGGATAGGTTATAACAAAATGGCACAGGCATGTGTCTTGTATGACAAAGTTGTTGTTCTAATAAAGATGGAAAAACTTCATCAAGAAAGAAAAGAGCAAGGAACAGTTAGAAATGTGATGGAGTATACTTCCCTGATCTGAGAAACTCCTTCAATTCTCTGTGTAGTGAGGAAATTATCACTTGATACAGGATTTTTGCAAGGTCTCTAAAAAAGCGTGCTTCCTAGCATGAGCTGAAGTAGTAATTGGAGTATGGATGTTAATCTCACACTAATCCTATATCCAAGGAAAAATCACTCTAGTCTGACTCCCACCTATGTAGGCAGACAACTTTAGCTTTTTTATAGCTAAAAGTTGATTTTGAAGGGCTGGATCTGTGAGGTATTGGTCATACTCCTAAGGTAATATGATCAGGTAATGTATTTAAAGAAGAAACTGCACAATGAATTAAATAAAGTTATTGGGTTAGCTCAAAACTCTAAGACCTGTTCCTTTACACCTTTTCCAACCAGAGTTCAAATGAAGTAACTTAATTTATTAAGATAATATAATTTAATGTTCTTTATTGTGAGCAAGAGTCCCTCAAAGTGACTGATGTTCTACTGGCTGAAAATAATTACCTAGAATCTAAGATAAGTCCATTTCTTCTTTTTAACTGCAAAGTATCTGAACCATCTCTGATATGCTTGAGAAACTCTAACATCCTGAATTTGTTAACAAAACTATTTTCTTATACAAGAAGAAACATGTTCAGAAGATACCTGTAAGTGTAGTACAAAATTCCTTATCAAGGCCTTTGACCTTGAACCTGATATCATGAATTGAAGATCACTGAACTGGTCTCAATATCAAGATATAAACACATGCTAAGTTTGGTTGAACCAAGAAGTAATATTTGAGAAGAAAAAACAAAGTTACTGCCGTGGAACAATTCAAGGTTTTCTTTAGACATATTAACAAACTGAGTAAATGATAAAAGTCCATTCATACTTGTTTGTTTTTTCATGTTTAGAAGCCAGTACAGCTAAAAACCTAAGCGAAGACCCTTGACCTAAAATTAAATTTTAGACTGCTGATGATTAACTTGCTCACAGAATGCAACTAAATACAAAGTTTGGTTAAAATGCACCTGTATATGTGCAAGTCGTTGTATTAATAAGCTCAACGAAGTACAAAACCTTTGATGTGAATGTAAAGTCAATTAAGTGTGGTTTTCAAAACTCCTTCACAAATGTGCAGATAGGATGGTGGTCAGATCTGCACCATTTTCATTTAGATCCAATTAAATATTAAATACTGCAAGTGTTTTTAAGGAACACCATCTAATTGCCACCATTCAGACAAGGGGAGTAGTGATAATTTTTTTTTAGATGGCTAGGGTGCCATGTTGGAGGTCAGATGAGCAGCATTTTCATTAGAACTAGGTACATAATGAATACGACAAACTCGACATCATAAGACATCTTTTAGTGAAATCCCCATGACAGTATGACCATCTAATCAGGAGAAGTAGCAATAACAACATTTTCAATATGGCCACCATGGTGGCCATATTTAGATGTCACATTTGTAACATTTTCATTTACAACCAACCTGACATCATATGAGGTATTTTAGTTAAAATCCTATGTCGATATGTTCATCCATTCAGGATGAGTTGTGATAACAAGATTTTCAAGATCTCCATTGTGGTGGCCATATTGGATGTCTAAGAACATGTCCAACAGCATCATTTTCATTCAGGACCAACTAGACATCATAAGAAGTCTTTTAGTTAAAACCCCATGATGATATGACCATCCATTCATCAGTTCATCAGGAGTAGTGAAAACAAGATTTTCAAGATGGCCACCATATTTCACTTAGGACCAATTTGAGATCATAAGAATTTTTTTTAGTCAAAATCCCATGTCAATATGACAACTGGTTCAGAAGGAGTAGCAATAACAAGATTTTCAAAATGGCCATCATGGCCACCATATTGGATATCAAACTGGTATTATTTCATCTATAAAGTCTTTTATTGTATACCCACATAACTATTCGACCATCCATTCAGGACGAGTGGTGATAATATTTTCAAGATGCCCACCGTGTCTGCCAATTCTACCTCATAAAAATTCTTCTAGTGACAACCCCATTTCGATACAGCCATCCATTCAGTAGTGACAAGATGTTCAAGATGGATGCCATGGCAACTATACTGGATGTAAGAGAGGCACCATTTTCATTTAGGGCCAACTTGTAAGGCTGCAACATTTACCAAAATTTCTAAATGTGTACCCAGTATGCAATAACCGAAATAATGCTGTTTAATTGAACCCATTCAAAGCTCATTGTTTCCCCCGATCTGCACATTAGGATTACAGCTGACAGCTATTTATATGCAAGACACTGGCAATTTACATGCAATACCTGGCTTAACTTTAAATTTTTTCATTTGCTGTATGTCTTTTACCTCTTATTATGACATAATTCAGTTAGTCAACCATGTCTTTGTTGAATATATCTGACATTTTAGGTAAAACCTCTAGAGGAATGTGGTGATATTGTTTTGTACTGCTTCATATACATACTTGAAAATTGATAAAGCAACTGGATGTACTGCCTGGACATGTGCCTAGGAAGCTTTTATAGGACCAACAATGATAAAGAAATTCAGCAGTGACCTACCAACCTGAAGTGGTGTTTCTTTAAAATAAAATGTTTCTCATCATATGTTCTGTTAATGAATGAGTTTTTCAAAGATTAATAAAGTACAGTCAAACCTGTCAATAGTGGCCACCCTTGGGAAAAGGCAAAACTGACCTTTGTACAGAGGTGACTTCTGTATACAGGTTCACCTTTCAAAAGTGGTTTTTGAACAAATACCATGCACCAAATATCATTATCATTATTATTATTGTTACGTTATCAAGATTGTTGTATGTGCACTATTTATCAAAATCATAAAATACTTGTAAACAGTGAAACCCTGCTATAACACAATGGTCAGGGTACATAGATCATGATCATGCTATGTACCATATCATGCCATAACTAACCAAGTCAGTTAGCTGAAGAAAATGATGCATGCAACAACAACAACAACAACAAAAAAAGGGGGGGGGGGTAATAGAAATGGGCGCAAAACTACATGCTTCATTGGCACAGTTAACCATCTGAAATCAATGCATATTAAACAAGAAATACACATGATACACATGTAGTGCAAACATAGAGATTACATATATAATATTTTACTTTATTCAGAGAAACATGCATTGGTACATATTTATGTACATGTCTAATGTATAGTGTTATGTATGATGTTTATATAATATTATAAATATTTTAGGAAATTATAAATGTTTCTTGACTTTAATATTTGCTTAAACCTTAATGTTAAGTATAATGTTGACATGTTAACTGTTGTCCTTGAATTAGGTTGTTTACTTAGCATTTGAGTTCAAGGACAGTTTTGGTAAACAAGTTGTTGATTCAATTTGAGGTCAAGGTTGATTTTGTTTACAGATAAAACCAGAATTTCCTTTAGAGTTATGTGTAAAAAATCACATACACCATAATATTTGAGAACATTCTGTCAAGTGACCTATCTTTATATATACCATGTTTAGTGGACAGTTTTTCAGTTTTTGACCTTAACATCAGTCTTTAAAGAGCCATTATAGTTATGAAATATCATTCCAAATTCACAGAGAGGAATTAATTTAAAATATTCATTGGGTTATAAAAGTGCTCATAGATATTTGGATTTTGGATTTTGAATTGATGATTTTGGGATTTATATGAACTTATTCAAAGATATTCTGGTGTACTTCATTTTGGCAGATCATCACATTAAAGACTACTGGCACATCACAACATTAAAGACTATTGGCACATCAACACATTCAAGGATACAGTCGTTCATTTGGAACATTCTATATTTAGGACTTATGATTAGGACACTTAGGATTATTGGATTATTTGGATTTTAATTCACGTTATTGTAAGTGCCTTTTGAATTTTCACTTTAATTGTCTATAAATAAATTGCTTGTTGATTTTTACTTGATTTGTTGGTTTCACTTTCTTTCTGTTACATTTTTCTTAGACCACAGAATTGTAACAATAGCACGAATAGTTCAAGTATCAACACATGTACTCACCAATCAATCTTACTGCATCCATAAGAGTGAATCCATAATAATTCCATTGAAAATATACACACAGAAGTATAATATTTAGTCATTTTGTCACAGATCATTATGTGTCTGAATTCAATGCAAAAAAATAATCCAAAAATTATGTAAGGAAAGATGAAGCACATTTACGGTTCAGAAAGTATGTATGTGTACATCCCAAGGTCATTAAATGGTGTCTGTATAAATTTCATACCATTAGAATTTTCTCTGTTATGAATCAGAATACACTTAATTATTTTGTAAAAAACTGATTTTTTTTCAACTGGTTCCTCCTACTGTCATGTTTGCTCTTAGCAGTGTCAATCATATTCCTCAACTGAAGAATTCGAACATAGTCAATATCCTGAGTCTCCATCCATTTTATCGCACATAGTAAAAGCTTTACATTTCTGTGTACCGTTATCCACTGTAAATAACCACTAATGAACACTTTGACACCTATTTGTTTGAACAATTAAAGCAAGAATAATTGGTAATTAACAATGGGTCATTTTATAGGGAATGGACGACATTATTCACTGGTCAACTTATTGCGTGACGATTGTCAGACAACACCACCAGTGGCTTTCTTTTTTTGATGTTTTTCTAAATCATTGCCCCTTAATTTGAACGACCTTTAGCTGAGGGATTTACTTTTTTATGATTGGCAATTACTTTAAAATAATTGATTTCTAAATTCTGGTGAGAATCTTTTATCAACCACCGCACTGTTTGATTCTTGGCTGTGTATGCCAGTTGAATGAGCATACATGTGTCAGCTATTGTTTGAGCAATGATTTTACAAAGAATGCATTGAAGACAAACACACAGAAGACTTAATGGATTTATTGTCCATGGGTCAATAATAATAAGATTAACACTTATCAGCTTTTTAAAGCACTGACATCTTTCATAAATAAGCTAAGATTAATGTGCAGTGATTGACTATTGACACAACTGAAATGAACATTCACAAAGAGAAACTTTTCAAATCTTTATTCATATAAAGAAAGACACACATTTTTGCTATAAGAACACAACACATCTTACCAAATTATTAAAACTAAACTCTTGTTTATTTTAGCACTTAAACTTTGTATAACTTCAATAAACTGCTTAAATTATTGTAAAATTTTCGGGATATATCCACATTCATGTTATAACAAGTGTGCTATAGTGTTTCACTGTATGTTGTTCTCTCCCAAATTTATGTTCCACACGAGATTACTGTATCCTGCTCACTTTAATCCATCCTATAAATTAAATCATCACTGACTTAAAATAATCACTGATCTTGGTTTGTTTTGTGAACTATGACAAAACACTAATTTCACCTCTGATCAACAGATTGCATATGACTGTAAAACAGAGGACTGACTCTTTGGTTGGTCAACTTGTATAAATTAGGCTTCGAAACAGCTGTTCACGCTTCAAAAACTATATCTGGATTAGCCAGTTGCTCAAGTCACCGAAATCAAAAGACAGTTGGCTTATGTGAGAGCCCCGTGATCAATAGGGAATCAAAAGAAGCCGTATATGTGACCCAAGAACCGAAACTTTGCATGCCTTTACAGACAAGTTTTAAATACTGAATGACCCCTGACCCTAATGAAAAGGGATGTAACTCATATCTCTTCTCAAAGATGAACTCTTTTCATCAGAGCTGGCTTTAATTCACATGCAAATAGATGAAGATATCGAACTATACTTGTCACTGGCACAAAAGGCAACTTCTGTTTCTGGTGCGATAACACTACTATGTTACCCACAATCCAGCAAATGAGTTGCTTTGACACTCTACCCAATGAAATGCTTTGACCCTCTACCCAATAGTAAAAACTGCCCCGCTTTTGAATTTGATATATTGATACCTTTTAGTTACATTGACAATGTGACTGGAGTACGGTGAGTATAAGCAAGATAAGAAATGTTTGCACATCAATTTACATGATATTTCTTTATCTAAACAATGCCTTACTCAAGAAGCAAAAGTTTTGTTTGCTTAGACTGAGCGGTCACTGTAGATATACTTCTGTGAATGCTTAAGGCAGGGAGAAACTACTGTTTGGTCAGGAAACACCTGGCCACTGACCACATAAACAGGTGACCACATTACATTTATATAGGAAATTTGCCAGGGGAAAATTAGAATGGCCATTGTGACCAGGTGACTGTTGTGTATAGGTGACCGTTATGACAAGTCTGACTGCACTTTAAATAAATTTTTATTGGCATTATCAGTAAATCAATGTGTAATGTTTGCAATGTGTGGTACAACCAATTCTCATCAACTTAGACTTTTTCCTAGTGGTGCCACATTTTATGTGAAAATCATCCATACTTTAAAAGAAGTAACAGAAAAATCCTACTAAACAGTCCTCTTAAGCAAAAATACTGAAATATAGAATTTAATAAAAAGAGTTCTGATCAAAAACACGTTTTGTCTTTGGTGTTTTAATAGCACTTTTCACACATCAATGGCTATATCACACCAAGGAAATGGTAGTTAAATACCTTTCCCATAGACACACTGAGACTCAAAGACACCAGAATGTAAAAATCACACCAAATCCTCTTGGGGTCATGCTACAAAAACTAATGACATGAATTTCTGATGAGGAAAGGCCAGCTGTCAATGCTCACCTGGAATCTTTCCACTGTTCCGGGCTGCAGCCTTTTCCATGGCCTCCTTCACACATAAATACAATTCTCGGCACTGAAAAATGACAGTATACTATAACCATTCAGTACACGTAATGCAAACTGACAATCCTACAACAAACTTCTTTCAGCAACTAATTAATCTGAACATAAAAGTGAAACAAATTCCTTCCATATTTTACCCTTAAAGTAAGGAGCTTTTTCCAAGATCTCATTTTCTTTCTTTTTATACATCCACCGATCCATCCCAGCATTTTAACTATCACCTGTTTGCCTACCTTGTATATCTATCCACAAAAGGCTTGAAATTTATGAAGTTCACACTGTGTAAAGAATTTAAATTAATTATGTGTCATTCATGATAAACCCAAGCACAAAATTATACTATCTTTATGATTTACAAATTGTATTCCACAGTAATGTAAAGTGCAAACATTAAAAGGCTGTTATTGAAAAGCATGGTAATATACAGCTGTTAAAGAGTACAATTATTGCAAAGTGCTTTGAAATGTACCAATTATACATTAATCTACAGTACCAACATTCAAATATTCAAAATATACTTTTTTCTTTTCATATGAACTCACCTTCTTAGTATAAAACTGGGTTAGTTGAACCTTTTCTCCATGTTTCCTCCATAAGCACAGTACTTTGGTCTTTGGACAGTATGTCATATTCACCAGCTTCTCATACCACCAACGATCACATATTGCACCAGTCACACTCCGCAGAATTATACAATCATCACACACCTGGATGAGAAAAAAGAAAATACGTAATTTTTTAAAAATAAAAATAATAATAATAATAATAATAATAGTAATAATAATAATTATATCAAGAGTGACCTGAAGGGACTGATGCTCTACTAGGCAAAAATAATTTACAGGAATTCAAGATAAGACTATTTCTTCCTTTTAACTGGTGACTGTTGAAACCATCTCAGATATTCTTCAGCAATAACAAGATTTTAAAATTAGCTGCTGTGGTACACATATTGGATGTCAGATTGGCACCATTTTAATTTAGGACAGACAAAGTAGACATCATTAAAAGTATTTTGGTGAAAACCCCATGTCATGATGATCATCCATTCAGGGGGAGTAATGACAACAAGATTTTCAAGACAGCCATCATGGCAGCCATATTGGATGTATGCACCCTTTTCATATAGGACCAACTAGGTATCATAAGAAGTCTACTGGAGAAAAGCCCATGTTCATATAGCCATCATTTGGGAGGAGTAGAGATAACAATATTTTCAAGATAGCCACCATAGTGTCCATATTGAGGGTTAGACATTTTCATTTGTTACCAACTAGACACCACAAGAACTCTTCTGATGAAAACCCCATGTCAAAATGACTTTCCATTTAACAGGAGTAGCAAAAACAAGATTTTCAAGATGGCCCCTTATTGGCCATCAGATTAGCACCATTTTAATTTAGGATCAACAAAAGAGTATAAGAAGTATTTCAGTGAAAATCCTATTCTGATATGAGCATTCATTCAGGAGAAGTAGTGATAGCAAGATTTTCAAGCTGGCCACTGTGGCAGCCATATTAGACATCAGATCAACACCATTTTCATTTAGGTCAAACTAGACATCATAAGAAGTCTTCTAGTGAAAACACCATGTCAATACGACTTTCCAGTCACACTGACAGAAGGAGTAGTGATAACAAGATCTTCAAGACAGCCACTGTGGTGGCCATACTGGACCTCAGATCAGCACCAGTTTCATTTAGGAACAATTAGACATCGTAAGATGTTTTCTGTGAAAACCCCATGTCAATATGACTTTAGATTCAGGAGGAGCAGCAATGACAAGAGTTTCAAGATGGCTGCTGTAGTGGCCATATTTGATGTCAGATCAGCACTATTTTCATTTAGGACCAACTACACCTCATAAGAAGTCTTTCAGTGAAAACCTCATGTTAATATGACCATCCATTCAGGAGGAGTAGCAATAACAATAACAAGATTTTCAAGATGGCTGATGTGGCAGCTAAATTGGACATCAGATCAGCACCATTTTCATTCAGGACCAACTAGACATCATAAGAAGTCTTTTAGTGAAACCCTCATGTTGATAAGACCATCCATTCAGGAGGAGTAGCGATCAAAAGATTTTCAAGATGGCTGCTGTGTGGTGGCCATATTGGATTTCACATAGGCACCATTTTCATTAAAGACCAACTGGACATCATATGAAGTCTTTTTCATGCAACCTCCACATCAATATGACTTTCTGTTCAGGAGGAGTTGCGATAACAAGATTTTCAAGATGGCTGCCATAGTGGCCATACTGGACGTCAGATCGGCACAATTGTTTTTTAAGACTAACTAGACATCATAAGAAAGCTTTTTGTGAAAACACCATGTTGATAAGACCATCCATTCAGGAGGAGTAGCGATAAAATGATTTCAAAATTGGCAATTGTGGTGGCCATATTGGATGTCCAAGCAGCACCATTTTCATTTAGAACCAACTAGACCAGGGGTGTCAAACGTATACGGTCCGCCAGACTCATTATTTATTATTATTGTTTATTATTATTTATTATTATTTATATCAAATCTGGCCCGCCATAGCAAATGAGTTTGACACCCCTGAATTAGACCATGCAATGAATCTGTGTGTAAACTTTCATAACAATCCTCCAGGTAGTATTAGGAGCAGTAGCGATAACAAACTTGTGCTAGCAGACAGATGGCTGATGGACGAAAGACCATCCCATAAGCTCTTCTGGTCTATGACCAACCAGTAGAGCTAATAATACCAGTAACAATAGTAATAAAAAGCATTATATTCATGACAATGATGATAATAGCAATTTTACTGATGATTTACTGGCAATAGTAGTCAACTGAATTATAATGCTACAACCAATTTTTTGTGCGTAAAATCTGTCAAAACAAGAGCTTTTAGCGATGAGTGCATCACAAAGGGCCCTGCTAACTACAACTGGCTCAGCAGCCACTCAAACAGAAGAACTTAATTTGGGTTTGGCTGCTTTTTAACAGCACTTTCAATACAAAATAGGCTATATCATGCTGAGGAAATGGGAGCTAAGAACCTTTCCCAAGGACACACTGAGGCAGCCAACCCAGGCTGGCCTGCATGGGTATTAAACCCAAGACTCTTGGATTATGAATTCGATACTTAATTTAGGAGAATGGATATTCAGGGGCCATAACTCCTCCAAATAATTAGTTGGATTGCCCGATATAAAGCTGCATGCCAAATCTGGTTGAGATCCAACTATCTTTGGTAAAGTAATGCTGCAGAAACCAAAGTCATAACTCTTCTAAATAATAATTTTCAATACTGGAAATTAAATTCATACAAGGTCTCATCAATATAAAGCTGCATGCTAAATTTCTTTTGAAATCCAACAATCCTTGGTAAAGAAATGCTGTGGAAACCAAAGTCTGGAGGAAAGACAATCAGGGGGCTATAATTCCTGAATATGATGTCATAGTATGATAGAAATCAAACTAATTCAAGGTCTTATCAATATAAAGGTGCATGCTAAATTTGTTTGAAATCTAAAAGTTCTTAGTAAACTTGTGTTGCAGAAACCAAAGTTAGAAGAATGGAAAATCTGGGCCAGTAACTCCTCTAAATGCTGTGGAATGCTGGAAATCAAACTCATTCAAAGCCTCATCAATATAAAGCTTCATGACAAATTAAGTTGAAGTCCAACAATCCTTGGTAAATAAAAATGCTGCAGAAACCAAAGTCAGGAGGATGGGTGATCAGGGGGATAACTCCTGTGACTTACTATGGTCTCATCATAATAGAACTGCATACCAAATCTGGCTGAAATCCAACAATTCTTGGTAAAGTTAAGCTGCAGTAACTAACACTAGAAGGATGGGCAATCAGGGGCCATAGTTCCTTTAAATGATGATAAAGAAGGCTGGAAATCAAACTCTTTCAAGGTCTCATCAATATAAAGCTGGGGCCCCCAGGTGTCTGAGTGGTCTAAGGCACTTGCCTTTACAAATCACTCACATTTCAACTCTGTCTACGTGGGTTCAAGTCTTGGTTTGGCTAACGTGGGTATGTGAGAAAGCTTGTCAGTAGCTTCATGTGGGTAGGTGGTTCTTCCTGGGGTCAACCTGGAATTATTATAGGGCTCTGCTGATTTCATTGAGTGAGGCCCCAATTATTTATGTAGGTGAAGCTAACTCAATCCTATAAGCAACAATGAACAATCACCTGTCTACAAACAGATGCTGTGGAGAAGAATAAAATCACCACCAACATTTGTCATGTGCTGAAAAATGGCGTTGAACCCACAAAAGACAAACAATACAGAGCAGTGTATCAAATTTGGTTAAAATCAAACAATTCCAGGTAAATTTATCTTGCAGAAACCAAACTGCTGATGGACAGACTGATGGAATTATTATAGGGCTCTGCTGATTTCATTGAGTGAGGCCCCAATTATTTATGTAGGTGAAGCTAACTCAATCCTATAAGCAACAATGAACAATCACCTGTCTACAAACAGATGCTGTGGAGAAGAATAAAATCACCACCAACATTTGTAAAAATAAAAAGGGACTTTGTCATGAAACATTTTAATACACTGAGACAGAATATAAATAATTGTAAGGTATGGGTTTGAAAAAATAAACCAATTCTGGATTTTATCACATGGTAAGAAGAAAACTTTAAGTCAAGAAACTTGGTACTTTACACTAAATGGAGACAAGAAATTTTTCAAAATTCTTTCTGGCAGCAAACTACACATCAGCAACATCATATTATATACATTTTCAACCATCAATAAATGCTTTGATAAAGAGAGCAGTGGCCATTAAAATGTCAGCAATGAAAACTTGACTGTGCTGTATACAAATCAACAGAGGCTTAAAATAATAACAAGAGGAATTTGCTCACATAAATTTACCTGTCTCTCTTGCACCCCACCACTGCCCCATGATGGGGATGGTCTATACTAAAACAAGAGTACCTTGAAAAGACTGACGCTCTACAGGAATTTCCAGGAATCCAAGAGAAGACAGTTTCTTTGTTTTAATTGCTGAGTGTTGAAACCATCTCTAATATTCTTGAATGATAACAAGATTTTTAAATTGGCCAATGTGCCAACCATTCTGGTTGTAATCAGCACCATTTTCATTTAGGACCAACAAGAGATCATTAGAAGTCTTCGAGGTAAAACCCCATGTCAATATAAGCATCTATTCAGGAGTAACAATAATACAATTTTCAAGATGGCCATTGTGGCAGCCGTAATGGATGTAAAATTGGCACTGTTTTCATTTAAGACCAACTAGAAATCATATGAAGTCTTTTGGTGAGAACCCTATGTTGATATGACCATGAATTTTGGAGGAATAGTGACAACATGATTTTCAATATGGCCACAAAAGTGGCCATACTGGCTGTCAGATTGGCATCATTTTCATTTAGGACCAACTAGAGAACATAAGAAGTCTTCTGGTGAAAACCACTTGTCTAAATATGACTTTTCATTTAGGAGGAGAAGCGATAACAAGATTTTCAAGATGGCTGCCATGGTGCCCATATTGGATGTCAGATCAGCACCATTTTCATTTAGGACCAACTAGACATTATAAGAATTCTTTTATTGAAAATCCCATGTTGATATGGCCATTTCTTCGGGACTAGTAGCGATAACAAGATTTTCAAGATGGCTACTGTGGCAGCCATAATGGATGTTGAAGTGGCACCATTTTCATTTAGGATGAATCACAGTAGCCATAATGGATGTCGAAGAGGCACCATTTTCATTTAGGATGAATGTGTGTGCAAGTTTCATGGCAATCCTCAAAGTAGTTTAGGAGTAGTGATAACAAACTTGTGCTAACAGATGGACAGATGACAGACAGATGAAAGACAACAGACCATACCATAAGCTCTTTTGGTCTATTACCAGCAGAGCTAAAAATTGGAAGACAAGTTGTCTTTACAAGATTCTGTCTTACACTGCATTCAGCTGCAAGGGCAATAACTCTAAAACAAATTAAGCGAACAAAGTGACTTGTCAATATGTGCATCTTCAGGTAATGACCATAATATTTACCAACTTTCAAGGCAATCTGTCCAAAACTGCAGGACTAGTTGTGCTAATTCTATGGTGTCATATACTGCATTAAGCTCGAAGGCAAAAGGGTCTTATCTCTAACAAATACTGCAGGAGCAAAGTGATTTGTCAATATGCGCATCTTCAAGTGAAGACCATATTATTTACCACGTTTCATGGCAATCCATCTAAAACTTGGGGATTAGCTGCACTAACAAGATTGTGTCATGCTACAAGACAAAAATGGCAATAACTCTAACAAAATTATGGAAACTTTGTGATTTGTCGATGTGCACATACTCAGATGATGACCATAATATTTACCAAGCTTCGTGGCAATCCATCAATAACTGTTTGACTACTTGCATTAACAAGATTATGCCAGATGGATAGACAGATGGACACGAGGATTACTATAACCCCTGCCTCTACAATAATAATAATAATAATAATAATAATAATAATAATAATAATAATAATAATACTATTGTCTTCATAAAAAGGGTTACCCAATTAGTTTAAAATCACTAATTTTCATACAGCCCAACAATCAAGTACTATTTTACATGCCCTGGCTATAGCAGTGTTCCAGCTAAGTAGGTATAAAAAGGCACAGTGCCCTTCCCTGCAACTCTGCACATCCTGCCCCTATTTCTGGCCTCTGATGTGTGCCCTTTGCCTGTTTCATTTATTAGATTGCTGCCCTGTCTTTTTTTTGGCATTATGCCCCTGCTGGAGCTGCATGTTGTCTCTGTACCATGTTACAGAGCACAGTTTGGAATAAACTTTTAGAATTTGCTAAGAAAAAAATGTTTGCAGTGGTAAAATGGTTTTATTTATAGACTGCAATAAAAAGAATGTGCTATTTAATATTAGATAAGTAACCTGAAAATAAGTGATATATTATTGGGGTTAGAACTTTTTCAAAGCTGGTGATAGTAGATAAGATCAACAATCAACTGGTTTTGTGCCAATAGTAAAACAGTTTGAGACTCAATCCTGAAAAAAATCTCTGCAGACAGTTTGGATTTGAATCAGATGTTTGGAAACTTTCGATATATTAAAAATACTTTTATCAAGCACTTCAAGAGTTTTAGACATTATTAAAAATCCAGATAGTATCTAAACTGTTGCTTACTCATGATGCAATTCATGAAATAGTCAAAACCTCATATATCCAGTGGAAGCAAATGTAAGAAAGTCTGTACAATTAAATTTTCTAAAATTAATCAATAGAAGCCCTATGATATATTTATAAATTGGTAAATTTTTGTAACTGAATATGTCTTGTTTCCTGTTCAATGACACATGCCCTTTTACAAGAATGTCACATTCTCTGTGCCTTTTTTTGAGAACTGCCCATTTCAGATTCTAGCTGGAACACTGCTATAGCTGCCTGAAATTTCTATTTTACGATCAGGCATAATGGAAATGTGTTTATACTGTACTGTACTGATGTCAACTGATTCATTCCACTTTAGTTCTTTACAAGCAAACAGTGTTGTTGTTGTTGTGGGTTTGCCACCATTTTTCAGCACATGATAGGCTATACATGGTGGTCAGTTTTATCTGGTGGAGGAAGAACCCGGGAAAACCCTGGGAAGAACCATCACTCACGGGAAGTTACTGGCAAGCTTTCTCACATACCCACATTGGCTGAGCCCGAGACTCAAACCCATGTGGACAGAGGTGAAATGGCAGTGATAGGTAAAGGCGAGTGCCTTAGACCACTTGGCCACATGGGGAACCAGTGAACAGTGTAGACCCTGCTCTGAGAGCACATTATGTAATTACAACAGATCTGGGTCTATGCTGTTTATTGTCAATTACCCATTTGACATGCGTACATCCTGAAATCTTACCTCCATGAAAAGCATGTCCCCTGTATTATCACTCCCTACATGGACTGTAAAAGACTGCTTCTGCATCAGTCGGCTCCCCATGGGCTTCAGGTCTATGTCATTTCCATGCTGCAATGAAAAATGATCATTTTTATTATTATTATTATTGTTTTATTATTTTCACAGATCCTGAAATGAGTAGTTTTACCAGTGAAATGAAAAAGAAATGCTGAGCAAATGTAGAATAAATGGGAAACAAATGAAGAATGAATGCTAATGAAATGTTGAATGAATGCAAATGAAATGATGAATAATAAATAAAATCAGAATGCAACATGAATGTATTTCATGAATGGATTTAAAAAATCTACTGCTGAATTTCAATGGTAGCATGTTAACTGCATGATAATCTGGAATCGGATTCTTTACATTGACAACAGTTTTTCATGCCTTACAAACTGTGACATTGTTTAAGTCAGACGTAAACATTTGCCATTAATATGATGACATCATCAATAGTGATTGTATCTGTACAACTTTTATTTTAATAAAAAATAAGAAATAAAATTGACTTTACTGACAAATACTTTACAACTATACATATATTGCAGTTACAAATTTATTTTTATTTATTGTAAATTTAATGCTGTCTTCTGCATTTTAGGCATTTGATACTTTAGTAAAGCTCACTCTTAAATGATAAGATACGAGATACTTTAGTAAAGCACACTCTTAAATGATAAGATACGAGATACTTTAGTAAAGCACACTCTTAAATGATAAGATACGAGATACTTTAGTAAAGCACACTCTTAAATGATAAGATACGAAAGCAATAGCTCTCTCCCTTTAACACCCTCAAAAAAGGAAAATCCAATTTCGATAAATGTATTTCAGCTTCATTCCAAACAAACAAAAATGAAAAGAAATGAACAGAAGTAAAAAATTCAAGATCATAAAGCATTTCTAAATGGAAGAAACAAGATGATAGCTTAAACGTGAATGGATGATAGCTGAAACGTGAATGGAATGCAAACGAAATGCAAACAAAACGAATTCAGAATGCAAATGCAAATAATGCATAAATGAAATGCAGATTTGGTAAAATGACCTGTTTCTGGGTCTGTTTTATTATTACATTATTCTGAATTCCCTGCTTATTCATCACATATAGACAAACGCAGAAGACAAGCATGCACATTGAGCATTCCTTTCCAGGCCTCACTACATTAATTAAGTTCCTTATATATATCCTTCATTTTTCTACATTTTATTTTATGACATTCAGTACATTAGCTACAAGTTTAGATGCACCAAAACTATCTTACTTATGTTAGGCACTAACCTGGATGCAACATATAAACAATAGAACTAAGTCAGCCTGACATTGCTCACATGGCTTACATAACTTGACAGTTGACCATTACACTAGATAGATTTTATGTAGTATTTAAGAACATAACCTTTGTACGCTATCTTACAAACTTGATATCATGTTAACTGTACATATTTTAATATATCCTGATATAAAATTCTTTCTAAAGATAAAGGCCTAACTAATATGAATTTTGCTCATAACTGAACTTGTCCAAGATCTTCATGATATAAACCCGTTTACAAAGTTTTACAGAAATGAGATAAGAGATATAGTCTCGAGATCTAGAGAGGTAACAAGCACAGCCAATCTGATGCAAAGTTATCTCATTAATATGCACAGATCTCACTTATTATAGAACTTGTCAATGGTAATGATAATATAGGCTTGTTTACCAAGGTGGAACAAAATCGGATCAGGATTTGGTCTCCAGAGTGGTAAAAAGCTTAGCTAATCAGTTATAAGACTATTTACTCAATATGCGTAGATCTTGCTCGTAATCAAACTCATCTAACATCTTGGTAATATTAGACTATTTAACAGGTTTGATCAAAATCTGATCAGAAATATAGCTGCAAGAAAACTAACAAGCTCAGCCAATCATATACAAGGTCACATCATTAATATGCATGACACTCATTCATAATCAAACTCATCCAACATTCTGATAATATAAGACAATTTACAAAGTTTGATCAAAATCCTATAAGAAATACAGTCCCTCGAGTGGTAAAAAAAAGCCAGTCTGATGTAAGATTACCTCATAAAAATGCATAGGTCTCATTCATAATAAATATCATTCACCATTTTGATTGTATTAGCCTATTTACAAAGTTTGATTAAAACCACATCAGAAATACAGTCTCTCAAGTGGTAAGATGCTCAGACGATCAGATGAAACATCACTTAATTAATATGTGTAGATTTTGCCCATAATAAAAGACATTCTATATCTTCATGATATAAGCCTTTCTACCAAGTGTAATACAAATATGATCAGAAATAGATCTGCTGAAGTGCTGACAAGCTTAGCAAATCAGATGCAAAATCTCTAAATTAATATGCATGACTCTTGCTCATAACTATACTCATCCAAGATCTTGATGATTTAAGTCTATACCTGGATCAGAAATATAGTATTTAAAGTGGTAACAAGCTCAGCCAATCACATGCAAGATCACTTCATTAATATGTGTCTATCCTGCACATTACTGAATTCATGTGAGATCTTGATCATATAAGCCTATAATCAAAGTTTGATAAAATTCAGATCAAAAATATGACTTCAAGAGTGGTAACAAACTCAGCTAATCAAATGCAAGATATCCTCATTTATATGCATGGATCTCGCTCTTTATCAAACTCAGCTAATCAAATGCAAGATATCCTCATTTATATGCATGGATCTCGCTCTTTATCAAACTCAGCAATGATCTTGAAAATATGAACCCATTTTCCAAGCTTGATTGAAATCGGATCAGAAATATGGCCTCCAGAGTGGCAACCATCTCTGCCAATAGTATGTGTGGATCTACTACTGAACTTGTGTGAGAATTTAATTCATCCAAGATATTGATGATATAAGCTCGTATTCCAAGTTTGATTGAAATCGGATTAGAAATATGAACTCCAGGGTGGTAACAAGTGACTGTTGACAAACAGACAACGCATGATGGTTGCAGGGCCATACCGTAAGGTCACTTGGACTTAAGGTCAGGTGAGCTAAACAAGAGTTTCTTGAAAGAAATGATGCTATATTGTCTGAAAAGAATTGCCAGGAATTTAATACATGACCATTTCTTCTTTGTAACTGCTTAGTGTTGATACAATCTCTGTTATTCTTGAATTATAAGATTTTAAAATTAGGCACTGTGGCAGCCATACTGAATGTAAGATTGACACCATTTTTATTTAGGACAAACCTGACACCATTAAAAGACTTCTGGTGAAAACCCCATGTTGATATGACCATCCATTCAGGAGAATTAGTGACAAGATTCTCAAAATGTTCATTGTGGCAGCCATATCTGAGGTCAGGTTGGCTCATTGTAATTTAGGACCAACTAGATATCATAATTAGTCTTTTGGCAAAAGCTCCATGTCGATATGACTTTCCAATTAGGAGCAGTATTAAGAAACGATTTTAAAGATGGCTGCATTGTGGCCATACTGGATTATAGATCAGCACCATTTTTATTTAGTACTAACTAGACAATTTAAGAAGTCTTTTGGTGAAAACGCCATGCTGATATGACTTTCCATTCAGGAGGAGTAGCAAGAAGATTTTCAAGATGGCTGCTGTATTGGCCAGACCGGATGTCAGATTCGCACCATATTCATTTACAAGCAACTAGACATCATAAGAAGTCTTTTAGTGAAACCCCATGTTGATATGATGATCCATGCAGGTGGAGCAGCGATAACACGATTTTCAAGATGAACACTGTGGTGGCCATATTGAATGTCTTGGTGGCACCATTTTTATTTAGGACCAACCAGACATCACAAGAAGTCTTCTGGTGAAAACACAATGCTGATATGACTTTCCGTTCAGGAGTAACAGTAACAATATTTTCAATATGGCTGGATGTCAGATCAATACCATTTTCAATCAAGACCAACTAGACATAAAGTCTTTTAGCAAAAGCCTCATGACGATATGACCATCCATTCAGGAGGAGAGGCAATATAACAAGATTTTCTGATGGCCATGTTGTCCAGGTGGCACCATTTTCATTTAGGACTAACTAGACAACATAAGATCAACTAGACAACATAAGAAGTCGTCTGGTGAAAACCTCTTGTTGATATGACTTTCCGTTCAGGAGTAGTAATGATAAGATTCTCAAGATGGCTGCTGTGGTGGCCATATTGAATATCAGATCAGTACCATTTCATTTAGGACCAACTAGACATCATAACAAGTCTTTCGGTGAAAGCCCCATGTTGATATGATCATCCATTCACGAAGAGTAGCAATAACAAGATTTTCAAGGTGGCTGCTGAGGTGGCCATATTGAATGTCTGAGCAGCACTATTTTCATTTAGGACCGGCTAGACCTTATGATGAATGTATGTGTAAAGTTTCACGGTAATCCTCCAAATAGTTTTGGAGGAGTAGTGATAACAAACTTGTGCTAATGGATGGATGGATGGATGTCATCTGATGGACAACAAACAACAGGTCATCCCATAAACTCTTCTGGTCTCTGACCAGTAGAGCTAAAAATCAGCATAGGTTATGTTGCATTTTCTAAAATAGTTGCATCAAAATGAAATAACTGGAATCTTTAGTGCAAGTGACCTTTCTGGAACTGGCTGAATCACACCTGTTTGCTTTGTCATCCTACACAAAAGCCAATAGGATGAACTCAATGAACATTTTAACTTCTGTTTAGGCTTTAATGTTGCTTTCTGTTGAACTCAGGTAACATTCTTTACAGGTTAGAAATCTCCAGTAACAATCAGAAGAAAAAAAAAATCAAGGATTTTCTTAGGGACAGCAATTCGATGTAATAACAGTTGATTGACTCAATTAGTGTAATGATACTTTGAAGAGATGACAATAGTTGCACCAATTTAATAAATCTGCTTTTTCTGTATCTAAAGCAATACTGAAGTGCAACTGCAACATGTGCCTGCATTTTATCCAGTGTTGTTTGCTCCAGAGTATAATTTATCTTGCAAAACAGCAGTCTAAGTGGATGTGATGCCATAAGTGATAAATGCAAAGTCCAAACACAAGGACTCACTTTCCAAACTCAAAGAATGAAACTTATTTGATATGTTGGAGCTTGATAGAATAGATTTGCCCAAATGAAGATTCATTATTTCACTTGTAATGACCGATTCGATTCAATTTTAGTATATTTTTCTAATATTTAAATTTTTAAAAATGAAAGAATGTCATAATTCTTGACCAAAGTCTCCATGATGTCCCCCAAAACCTAAAATGGCACTTCTGATCTATCAATAAATGGATCTGGAGAAGATATATCATTTGTGTGCATCTTGGGTGAAAAATGAGAAGTTTTGAGATCTATGGTCATTTCTGATATTGCACAGATATACCCCCAGCCCTCCAGCATCCCACCCCTACCCCATGATACAGATGAGACTATAGTCACCAAGAAGGCATAACTCTTATGAAAATAGTCTAAGTACAAGGATTGGTCAACATACATATATTTTGATGACGACCATATTATGTACTAAATTTCACTGCAATCCACTAACAAATGCAAGAGCAACTGTCCAAGAAATCCGAGTTAATTTCCACAGTACTGTTGATTCCATAATTTTATGTTATAAAAACAAATGTTTTAAGGGTGTTTTTTTAAATCTTCATTCATATTTGATGGTACATCAGTATTATTTGTATAATACTGAAAGGTCCTATGCCAGTATGCTTTGTGTCAAAGTTGGTCAAACTCTGATAAGCATTGTTGTAAAGACAAAGCCATACTTGACATAACACGACGTGTCATGCGAAAAACACGATTTTGGACTCCCAAACGACCTGACACGATCGTGTTTCGAAAAACACGATTTTCAGCAATCTTAGGGAAAAAAAAAAATAAAAAAAATTCCACCCCAAAAAAGTTAAAAGACAAAAAACCCGTATATTTCTTGATCACAATTATATATGCCCGTAATCTGTGGTATATATAAACAGTAATCAGTCCTGCTCAAAGCTCACGTAAAACTATCCTCAGGGCAGGTTTATACACCTGTTTTAGAGGCAATTAAAAGGTAAAGTGGTCAGAGATAAACAGCCTCCTTTCAGAGATTTACTTAATTGGCTCACAATAGCTAGGGTGATGTGTCGTGTCAAATCCTTTTGAACACTGCTGCAGTAGAGTCCATTAGGCTAATTTGCATAGGTAAAGTACAATAAGTGGAACAACCCAATTTAAAGTTAAGTACATACATCAAAGAGATGCGTGTTGAAGAACAAACTGATTGCATTGAATGAGAATGTCGAAGCCATCTTTATTAAAGTTTGTGATCAGCGGCACCGTTTCTTTGAGAATGTTGACGCCAACGTTTCTTGAAGTCGGATTTTTACTCCATATATAAAATGGACAAGTGTACAAGTGTGATTCATTTTCGAAGGAAAACTGTCGAAACGTAGTATCGATTCAGGAAATATGGAGCTATCTCTGAAGCGAGCAAAGCCCAGCAAAACAAATTTCCAGAACTCCTGGTTGACGGAGTTTGACTTTGTGAAGCACAGCATCAAGTGGGAACATTTTATTCTGTGCACATATTGCAACCACCATATTGACATTAGTCATTCTGGAGTATATGCCATTCGTCGACATAGCAACACCATCCAGCATCGTGACACGGCAAAAACACAGAGCTCGATACCCTAATTAAATAGTTTGTTTAAACAGTCATCGATAGACAATGTAACTAGAGCTGAAGTACTTTTCTGCAATTTTGTTCCTGAGCACAATCTGCCGTTTTCAGTAGCAGATCATTTTACAGACCTGTGCATGTGATATTATTTGACAATGCCAAGTCGACTGTTTATTTTGTTTGTAAGTATATTAAATGCTTCAGAGAAAACAGATGGTATTTTCTTTTATTCAGATTTGAATTTCCAGTCATTTGCTATAGGCTGATTTGAAAAGATAGCTTATTCTCATTTGGATGACGTTTTTGGGGTGTCATGCGTACTGACCCCCCTTGGTCATGCACACTGACCCCCCTTGGGACCCCAAAACACACTTTTTGAGTCTCCAAAACCCCACAACACTGTCTGGGAATATGGCATGTATGCAAAACTGTGTAAATGTTTTCTTAACTTTTAGTAATGGCAGTCATATTTGATGTCAGAATGGCATCTTTTTGTGTAGATCTTAAAGGTGTTCAAGCTAGGACGCAAATTTGGTCTAATTCTGTAAAACTGGTCATTTAGAAGAAGTAACTGAAGGTTTTTCTATTTTTAGTAACAGCAGCTAAATTTTATGGCAGATTTATACAATTTGTATCAACTTGAAAGGTTTTTATGCCAGGATGCTTTCTGTCAAGTCTGGTCAAATTCTATGAAGTGGTTTTGGCGAGGAAATTGTTAAAAAAAAAATTTACTTTTAGTACCAGTAGCCATATTTGATGGCGGATTGGCATCACATGTACAAACATTAAAGGTCTTTATACCAGGATGCTTTCTGACGAGATTGGTCAAATTCTATTCAGTGATTTTGGAGAAAAAGTCATTTAAAGGTTTTTCTGTTTTAAGTTACAGCAGCCATATTTGATGGTGAATCAGAATCATTATATAAACTTGAAATGTCTTTATGCAAGACTGCTTTCTGTAAAGTTTGGTAGAATTATATTAAATGGTTTTGGGAGAAATAGTTGTTTCAAAACTTTTTTTTATTTTATTTTTTTGGTTTTGGTTGCATCCAAAATAAGTTTCAAATAAATTAAAACCTATGCAACCATGTGAGAATTTAATGTGAATATTAGGTTCATTTGTGAAAAAGAAATCTTTGTCTAATTCTGATGCTTCCCATCTTTAAATACTAGGTACATGCAATATTTTTCAGCATGTATTCTTCAAATAGGCACCAAATAACTGATTTATTAACTTATTTCATTTACATGCATTACAATTATTAACTACCAACTTGGACAACAAACATAAAATAATCAGCACAGGTTATGTTGCATTTTCTAAAAATAATTGCATCTGAATGAAATGACTGGAATTTTAAGTGCAAGTGGCCTTTCTGGAATTGGCTGAATCACAACTGTTTACTTTTTTCATCCTAAACAAAAACCATGAGTCTGAACTCGATAAACATTATATTTTCTGTTGAGGTTTTAATGCTACTTTCTATTGAATACAATTAACATTCTTCACTGGTTAGCAAATCTCCAGGAAAAATTGGAGAAAAAATATCAAAGATTTTCTTAGGGACTACAATAAGATGCAATAACAACCGATTGGCTCAATTAGTGTAGTGATACTTTCCAGTAATCCTTACTGGTCCAGCACATTTTGGTATTAAAGCAGAATATGTGAAATTTGCCAAGCAGAAAACAAACTTTTTGTTGATTTTTTGCTTCTTAAACTTCATAAGAATGCACCTATGCATACACACAGACAAAGATGCATGCAAATATATACACATTCATTACTAACCAAAGAAACTAACTAGTCAAAGACATTATTCATGTCCTGGCCAAACTGTAGATTAATGATGGACTTGCCAGGAAAATGACTGACCTTCCATCTGTTCTGTTATTTACTTCAAAAGTTGAATTCAAAGACAGTCAGTCAGACAAATACACAGAAAGACACTCAAAACATTTCTTACCAGAGATACCAATTGGTCAAGAACATTATTAATGTCCTCGCTGGATGAGAGTCCAATGTGGGACTTGCCAAGCAGACGACGGATTTTTTTCTTGATTTCCTGCTTGTTAACCCTCATCATCACCATAAAGCCCACCAAGTTGAACAGCATCACAGACAATAAACGATCCTCATCGTGCTCTAAACGTTTCCGATCTGGGTCACCCAGCGAGTTATATCTGGAGTTAAAAGAGAAAGTATAGGTATACCAAAAGATCTCTGTTACTCTGTAAAACTGGTTAAACCTGCTCTATCAAGCCACACAAGGAAAGAAATCAGAAATATTTCAGGCTATTCCATACAATTTACCAAGGATGGGCTAAGCCAAGTTTCTTTGCAATCATAACCAACACATGCCCAAATGGGCCTGAGATCACTCACCTGACAGACATCTACCCCAGAGCTAACTGCAGCATGGCAGTTGGGCCAAGAAATGTAACTTTTTTTTTTTCTTCAGTAATGGTAGTCATATTGGATGGCAGATTGGCAACATTTGCACAAACTTTAAAGGTCTTATGCCAGGTTGCTTTCTGTAAAATTTGGCTGACTTCTGTTGATTATTTTTTGAGAAGTCATTTAATGATTTTTCTATTTTTAGTAATGGTAACTAAATTTGACGACAGATTGGCATCATTTGTACAAACATGAAAGGCATTAGTGTCAGGATGCTTTCTATCAAATTTGGTCAAAATCTGTTCAGCAGCTTTTGAGAAGATGTTGTCTGAAGGTTTTGTTGTTTTTAGTAATGGAAGTCACACTTGCTGGTAGATCTGATTTATTTGTATATAACTTTAAGGTCTTCATACCAGAAAATTTTATCAACTGCGGTTAATTGGTTTTTAAGAAGCTGCTTGATGATTTTTCTATTTTTTGCAATTGTGGTCATTATTTGATTGAAATTGTGGTCATTATTTGATTGCAAATCAGCATAATTTCTGCAAGCCTTCAAAGGCTTTATGCCTGGATGTTTTCTGTCAAATTTGGTCAAATTCTGTTTAGCAGTTTTGTGTAACAAATCATTTTAAAATTTTCTTTTTTCACAATGGTGGCTACATTTGATGGTGGATCAGTATCATTGGTATAAATTTGAAAGACTTCCACACCATGATGCTGTTAAACTTGGTCAAATTGTGTTCAGTGATTTTTTAAAAAAGAAGTTGTAAATAGCAATTGTTGATGGACAACGCAAGACACATACTGGGCCATACCATAAGCTCACTGGGCCTTATGAACAGATGACCTAACAAAAACAACAAGTCCAAGTGGGCCTCATGTTGGTTCATGGTAAATTGAAATTGAATAACCCCTATCAGAGACGTTGACTGAAGAGAGGTTTATCATAAATTGTTGTCACCAGATTTTACTTTCAGCCTATCACAGAAAATGCATATTTTGATAGTTTTATTTATCTTTATTTGTTAATTATTTCTTGAACTTAAAGTATCAGAATACCACTCATGGTTAGCAAGTTTTAACTTAAATGGCTGTTTAAAATATACACCTATGAGAACAAAGTAAGAACGATGACTAACATATCACTGTAAAAGAGTCAATGTTGATGAAATCAGACCAGTAAATATACAATCGTAAATATCTATAAGCTACCATTACACTAATTGATCCAATCAGCTGTTATTGCATCTTATTGTGGTCTCTAAGAAATCCAATCAGCTGTTATTGCATCTTATTGTGGTCTCTAAGAAATCCAATCAGCTGTTATTGCATCTTACTGTGGTCTCTAAGAAATCCAATCAGCTGTTATTGCATCTTATTGTGGTCTCTAAGAAATCCAATCAGCTGTTATTGCATCTTATTGTGGTCTCTAAGAAATCCAATCAGCTGTTATTGCATCTTATTGTGGTCTCTAAGAAATCCAATCAGCTGTTATTGCATCTTACTGTGGTCTCTAAGAAATCCAATCAGCTGTTATTGCATCTTATTGTGGTCTCTAAGAAATTCAATCAACTGTTACTGCATCTTACTGTGATCTCTAAGAAATCCAATCAACTGTTATTGCATCTTACTGTGATCTCTAAGAAATCCAATCAGCTGTTATTGCATCTTATTGTGGTCTCTAAGAAATCCAATCAGCTGTTATTGCATCTTATTGTGGTCTCTAAGAAATCCAATCAGCTGTTATTGCATCTTATTGTGGTCTCTAAGAAATCCAATCAGCTGTTATTGCATCTTATTGTGGTCTCTAAGAAATCCAATCAGCTGTTATTGCATCTTATTGTGGTCTCTAAGAAATTCAATCAACTGTTATTGCATCTTACTGTGATCTCTAAGAAATCCAATCTACTGTTATTGCATCTTGTGGTCTCTAAGAAAATCATTCATATTTTTCTCATTTTTCCAAGAGATTTGCTAACCAGTAAAGAATATTACTTGTATTCAATAGAAAGCAGCAAGGTAAGTTCTTAATTGAGGAATCAAATAATGAAACAGGAGATTTAGAAATAAAAGAATCACCATTTATAATTGTGCAGGAAGGTCACTGATCATTTCATTCTTCTATTACTTTTTTTAACAACGTATTTTAAATTTGAATCAAGAAGAGAAGTTCATGTTTGAAACGGCTTCGAAAAAATATTGATGTATGATCTAGATATGTCAAATGACCAATGTATTGTTCACTAACTATATATATGATATAATCCAATATGAAAAACATAACTATTTGTTGCTTTAAAAATTAAAACTTACCTGAACAATGTTAACTTCACTTAAAGGTCAAGGTTCGATAAGGGCCGATTTTGACCCCTGCATTAGCAATAAATTAAAGTGTCTATAAGAGTATTTGTTATGGTTATGCCATATCCTCTGTTTGTCTACTGCAACATAAGTACACATGATATCATGAAATAGTGCAAAATTAACACTTAATTTTGTTCCTAAATTGGTGTCTTTTCCATCAAAAACTCAAATTTTGCCTATTTCTGCATCTTCAAAGTCCTCGAAAACTAGCAGTGCAGTAGAGAACACATTTCATTTTTTCACAGACAACACTTTTTATAACCTTATAACATCTATGTAAATGTTATATATGTTCTCCTTTGCAATTATCCCTAATGAACAGAAAAATGAAGACAAACTGTATTTTTAGATCACCCATTATATGTCCGCAGCCATTTAGACCTACTTCAGAGCACACCTCTCCCTCAATAACTCATGCACAACGGGGTCCAAAAACATAGACCACACTATAAGCGAGGGCGCGAGTTACTGAGGGACCTCAAAAAAATTAAGAAGGGGATGCCATCCCCACTGGACATAGAGAAAACTGCAGGGGGGGGGGGGGCTAATGGGGCTGTTAAATGGTTGAATACTCATTTTATAATTACACTGGGAATAATTGTCAGTAAAGAGCTTTTTTCTAATGTAGTTGTTTGCTTTTCTGTATAAATTACCTTTATTTTCAAGATACCGAACCTCTGAAAGATCGTTAACAACATTAGTTCAAGCGGTTTCAACAAAACGTGTATGCGAAAACATTGTGTATTACATCACTGCTTTTTGTTGTTGTCGATTCACAACTAAACAAGATTCCTTTTTTTCAAAAACCAGGGACATTTGTTTCGTGAAACAACCATCAGCGTTGAAACTCAATTTATTTATTGTTCTATTAATAAAATATGGATGCCACGATTTCATATCAAGTAACAGTGAAACTTCTTCTCATCCTTGAGGAAATCCCTGAGTAGCAAGTTAGAAATTTTAAGTTCAATACAAACTCTGGAACTCGTTTCTCCGTTATGAATCAAATCTGTAAAACAAAGCTTTTTATTCACCAAGTACTCATTTGGCTTGGTTGCCTTACTATCTTTGGTTACATTTGTGAATGAGTAGGCTAATTTAAGGTAGTTTAATTATATTACTTACATAATAATATTTATAACAGTGTTTGATTGATCAATTGAAATGAGTTGACCTGACACATGGCCGTGACCGCTAGCTCTTACGCCAGCAGGATTTGCATGCCTTTTAACTTTTCTGTTATTCCACCACCTTTGTTTGATATGATACAAAAGACATAATTAACATGATAATACAAAGCAGGTCTGGTATTAATTGAGTGTAACAACACAACAAATACTTCCGCAAGTCAGAGAGAAAAAAAATTAAAAAATGGACAGCACTTAATTTGTTTCTAACAGAAACGCTCGCGGCGATAGCTAGGTTGAATTATATTGTTCACGTTTGAATACAAGAGGGCATATTACATTTATGATGATTACACTGAAACTGAATTAAAAGATAGAACTAAAACACATATTTCACTTGACAAAACTTATTTAATTGGTATTTATTTTTAAAGTGTTGCCACCAGTAGGCATTAGTGACGTTTTCATTGATCGAAATTTCGTCGAATATTGTTATTTATAGTGTACTGAGAATGTTGTTTGGAACGAAAATTGAACAAAAAATATGACTTCTTATTAAAAGTTGAAAATTTCATGATGTTGATTCAAATTTCCGGGTACTAACCACTGTTTTTGACGATAAAGCGAGTGATATATCAAGGTTTCATTTACTAATTTTGATCATGATTTTTTTCACCTTGAACAAATAGGGGCCATTTTTGTAAATATTTTTTTTAGTTTTTATTCTCAAGTTTAAAAAAATGGGACCCATGCCTAACCCCACGTTATAAGCGGGTTCACGAGTTATCCAAGTGTGAGCTATCGAGGGAGCGGTGTATCACCAAAATGGCATTTTATGTTTCTTTAAACAAAACTGACATTCATATGTCGATTGCAATTTTGTATGGGAGATTGTATCTTTTCTTCTGTTGCTGATCGCATTTTGTGGCAATCTAAAGCATAAATCATAATCAATCGTAATATTTGGATGCAAGTAGCTACATATAGAAGAGGCGCATGAAAGAATGAGATTCACAGCAGCAACAAAAACAAGAAGCAGTCTTGATTATGCCATTTTTGACTAAAATGACCTGAAAAAAGGTTGAATATATATATATATATATATATATATATATATATATATATATATATATATATATATATATATCTATCATGACACAAATATTGACAACCGCGCAAATACAAAACAGTTTCCCAACATTTCAAGCTAAACAAGCTCTTTGTCAGGGGAAGAAACAATTTACATCCACAAAACAAACACTAAACACGAAAGCCAAGAATTCTGGACTCCTACATGTTTAAATGATGGGGAAACAAACAAAGGATAAACAATAAATGAAAGAAAGAAGACAAAATTAAAAAACGCTCTAAAATGGGTAAACTTTATCTATGTTATGCTGCCATCAGCCCAACAAAGTTGTGTAAAAAAAATTCAGTGTTTATCGTGTGTATCACAGTGGACCAAAGTGTTCTGACCTAATTCCAGGCTCTCCAGGCAAAAGGGATCAAAATATGAATAATAATGTGAATCATACCCATACATTAAAGTTATGAAATCAGCTCTGAACCCAGTAAAAATGCAATATGTAATATCTGTTAGCATCACTGCTCATTTGTTTTAATTTCATGATTTTTTTAATACAAAACTTCAAATTATCATCTGTAGACTAGATATAAATGCCTACTTAGTTGGCTACTAGCACAGTATAACATGGACTAATGAAATGAATGCAACTATATGTATACAAATCTCTTTTTCTGTATACCCCTTCCCCAATTGCAGTTTTTTTAATATATTTATTTCTACCCCAAGGAACCTCACCAGGCCACATGCTATCTATATATAGTATATTGTGAAACACTGTATTATGCAGTCACGATGGTGTAATCTGTAAGATAAGTATGTCCACCATTTAGTCACAACTAAAAGTAAGACAAACAGTTTGAGCCTTCCCTGAACCTTACATTTTATTAATTTTTTTATTATTATTTTCCTTATTTTTCCGAGTTAACAATATAACTTGCAGCAATGTTTTTACATTTTACATTGTGGCAACATGATTTGGTGTACTTGCTCGAATGTTGCTTCAACATTGTTGTTTAACATCATGATACAACATACCTATGACCTACAGAAAACTTAAAAAAAACTATTGAAAACAGTGAAGAATGAAATACAAATTTCAAAAAGTGCCATTATAGCCTGTAAATTTAGATGGTACCTTGCAGAAATGCATAACAGCATGCCTACTAAGTTTAACTGGTCTACCTCAGGTGGTTTATGCATTGTTATGTAACATGTTTATATAATATTATAAATATTTTAGGAAATTATAAATGCTTCTTGACTTTAATATTTGCTCAAACCTTAGTGTTATGTATAAGGTTTACATGTTTAGCTATTGTCCTTGAATTAGGTTGTTTACTTAGTATGTGTGTTCAGGGTTGATTTTGTTTACAGATAAACCAGAATTTCCTTTAGAGTTGTGTGTTAAAAGTCACATACACCTTATAATTTTCTAGAACATTGTCATGTGACCTATCTTTATATATACCATGTTTAGTGGACAGTTTTTAGTTTCGACCTTACCATCAGTCTATAAAGAGTCATTACAGTTGTGAAAAATAATTCCAAATTCAGAGAGACGAATATTTTAAAATATTCATTGGATAATAAAAGTGCTCATAGACTTTTGGATTTTGAATTCTGAATTGATGATTTGGGGATTTATGTAAACTTATTCAAAGACATTCTGGAGTACTTCATTTTGGCACATCAGCACATTCAAGGATACCATAGTTCACTTGGAACATTCTATATTTTAGGACTTGTGATTAATACATTCTGGATTATTTTTGGAATTTAATTCACAATATTGTAAGTGCCTTTTGATTTTCATTTTAATTATCTAGAAATAAACTGCTTGTTGATTTTTACTTGATTTGTTGGTTTCACTTTCTCTCTGTTACATTTTTCTTAGACCAAAGAGTCGTAACAGCATAACTGTACTGAACACAATTTTCTTCAAAAACGTTAAGTTTCAGAAGTTACCAAATCTATAATCATTTGGTTTGTTTTGCGGGAAACTTGATCCTAAACAGCTCTACGTATAGTCTCCCCTATTCAAATTTTTTGTTACAATTTTGCTACAGATTCAAGATTTATATTGTATCTGAGCAATTCTTTTATTTGACCAATTTTTGGGTTTTCTAAAGAGTTAAAAGTCCAGACGGAATGTGAACTGTCGCTTGGTTATGATATTGTGTTTTAACAAAAATACATAGATTTTAGGCCGATTTAGAGGCCTTAGTCCTTCCATAATCAATTTAGACAGATTATGAGAAAGAAACTGAAAATCAATTTGATTTTATAAAATAGCTTGATATGTATTCTCTCCTGTATATTGAGGCAAAATTAATTGTCTTTTTAGAAGTTCAAGGTATTCCTAGTCACCTTCGGGAAAGATCCAAAAAAATAAATATGCCAAAAAGTGGCTGACAGGAACAAAATTTAGGTTTAGCAGGGTCTAATCAACCGGAATATATCACATTTCTTTTTTGAACATCTGATACGATTTGAGAATATACTAGACAAAACATCTTAGATCGGTATGCCTACAGTAAAATTTATTGGTATTTCATTGACGTGAGCATAATGACGGCTCTTTTCTTGTTGGCATACCAATCTAAAATATTTTGTTTACTACATTCTTGAATCATATCAGATGTAACAAATGTGATATAATTGGTTAAATATGAACCTGCCAAATCTACATTTTCATCCTGTCCGACAATTTTAGCAATATTTATTTTCCGTCTGCTTCCTGTCCGTGACTTGGAATACCTTTTCACCAAGTTGTGTCTGTGTGTGTGTGTGTGTGTGCATGAGGTAGGACAGGTGACTTGCACTAAATAGAAGATTTTATAATCTGAACATTCAAAAAAAAATTTATTCTGACAAATGGGCAACTTAAAAAGTAGAATGAACAGGTTAGTCATTTTAAAAACAGAAACTGCATATATATATATATATATATATATATATATATATATATATATATACACACCACACATAAAAGACATTGTAACATTAGAGACAAATGGTGGTTGTGGAAGGCCTGGGATTTTTTAAAATAAAGAAATCACTATGGTGTATATCATGTTATTGATAATGGGTCAACTTTAATTTCCTAGACATTAACTATAAAATTAAATAAAATTCATACAAGGTCAACAAAATCATGGAAATAAATGTATTAAGTACGGCAATAATTTCTCCAAAACCAAATATCTCGCATCATTTCATGATTATACTGAATTGGTAACAAAATAAGGTATAATGTAAGTTTCACACGCCGATACATATAAAAAACGCTTTGGTTGCCGATGTTCTGAACAATTAGTTTTCATCCTTAATTATACCCTTTAGCAACATCCGGCTAATACTAATGGACAAAAGGTCTGTGCAGCTTTTGTGTAATTATTTATGATTGAGAAATATGTACATTTTTATTTTATGATGATTCTGGAGGAGTCTGGCACGTAAGTCAGTCCTAAACATAAGTTAACATTTTAATTGAAAGGGAAAAGAAGTGTTAGAGGTAATTAACCATACTTAATGTAAATATATACATCATTTAAACAATGTTGCAAAACAAAAAGCCAGAATTATACATAATATCATTGACCATTGCACATATTGTATGCAAATGCATTTAGTTAAATGTATCGTTTTTGGCAGTCAGCTTGAAAGGGGCTTATTAGCCATAAGGTCTATAATCCATGAAAAAAGGTGCCATAATGGAGGAAAAAAACACAGACTTTTTAATGGTCGCTTCTCTTTATTAAAGCGGTGTCTTGATAAGAATTAAATACATATTTAAGGAAGAGAGAAGAACCTCTTTTATCTGTACGAGTTTCATCTGAATCTGATTGGGGACCAAAATCAGCCCTTAATGAATCTTGTCCTTTGTAACTGAGGCATTGAAGAATGAAAAAGGAGATTAAGAAATAAAAGATTCACCATTTATAATCATGCAGACAGGTCACTTATCATTTCATTCTTTTATTACTTTTTTAACCACATATTTGCATGTTTCTTATTTGAATCATGCAGAGAAGTTCATGTTTCAAATGGCTTTGAAAAATATCGATGTACAATATAGATATGTCAAACTACCAATGTACTGTTTGCTGAGTATATGTTTTATATAATCCCAAATGAAAAAGATAAATAACTATTTGTTGCCTCAATTTCGTGTATAGCATCAAATAATGTAACAGAAGATCAAGAAATAAAGAAATAATCACCATTTATAATCATGCAGAAAGGCCTTAATATCTCACGCTGAAAGGGTAATTGTTTGTTAATCGAAAACCTACTCTCATTCATCGATCCACCCTTCTTTGTCTTCTTTATTGGTGAGAAAATATAATGATTGATGCATATGATCTCTTATTGTCATTACAATATCTTCTGCTGTTCATTAACAACTGGGCAATGGCCTTTACGGTACATATCCTTAAACAATGTCATTACTGAGTGCTCTTTATTAAGTCGGTCACTGTAACAAAGCACCACACACATTTTAAAATGAGTTCGGAAGCCATTTGATGCTTTTTTTATCATGCAAAAATTATATTTCAGTACATGCTAAAATTAAGACCACAGAAATTGGTCAATTAAAATTATTGTTTCATTATAGTAATACAAAAATAAAATATAAAAACCTTGTCATTTTCTATCATAAATTTGAAAGTCACTGACTCTGTGAAATCAATTCTTATATATAATATCTTTTAAGTGCTTGTGCTGTTTTTACAAGGATATAAATAGCATTTTTTGGAATATCTTCACAAATAATAAGTGATGCGTGTGATTGCTTGTCATTACAATATCTACTGCTGTTTCGACAATGGCCTTTACAGACAGCTCATTAACAGATTTTCATTTCCCTAAGGATAGCCTCATTACCCTATTGGTAGCCTCACTAATTTGATCTCTTCTGTCAAGTCTTACCCTAAATCTGGTGTGAACTGGAATAACCAGGCCAAAGCTCTAGGCATATTTAATTAGCATGTAAATTACACTGCATAGCCATGTGGTTCTTGTGACAATGGATATTGCAATTAAAACAAGAATGAATTTTTGATTTAGAGGTGTTAATTGATAATGGAATATAGTAGTGCCCTTGTACAAGAGGAAAATCACAAATGTCAGGTAACTGAAAAACACAGATTACAATTGCCCTGTAACCTCTATTTTTCTCTCTCCAAAAGCTACAAATAAAAATGCTCTGAATACATACAATTTTACACACTGATACAATGTTTCATCTCTCTCTCTCTCGCACACATACATATTCACTAAAAACAACAAGTCTTTTTGAGTTCTTTTATTTTTTATTGCAATTTGATAATGAGATTACTGTTGCTGTGAGAATACAAGCTACACTTAGCTTTTTGACAACATGAGCAAGTATTGTTGCATACAATCTACTGATAAATAATACCCATAAATAATACATGTACAGATCATCTTAATCATTTTGACAACACACCATAACAGCTACAAAGAAGTATGCTCTGAATACACATGATCTTACACACTGAGATAACATTATCGTTTCAGCCATCTCGCCACTCTCTCTCTCTCTCGTTCACTAATAACAACAAAAGTCTTTTTGAGTATTTTTATTTTTATTGTAATTGGATTCTTGAGTTGAGAGCAGAATGAGACAAAATTTGTATCTTTATTTTGTATGTTAGTATCATCAGGTCATTGAGTATCGTGTGTCATGTAGACCTTGTTCGGGTACGATCTCTTTGTTTTTTGTACATGGTCAGTACCACAAAATAATAATTATTTATTTTACATATAATTTTTCATACTCTGAAATGAATAATTCTTTTTTGTGTGTGAAAAAATACATGAAATACGGTATACCTTTGACACCATCACATGGAATCCAGGGTAGAGGCCCAAAAACCATACCCTTCTCACTGATGGTTATCACATGAACCAAGTTTGGTGAATTGACACTTAGTGGTTTAGGGGGATATGTGATTATGGACAGACAGAGGGTATCACAATATCCCTTGCTAAAGCATAGTGATAATGAGAGTAAATTTGTACCTTTCCATCATTTCTACTGGTCCCTGATCCATCCCAATAATGTCTCTTTCCTGAGCCACAGCATCAAGGAATACATCCTCCCAGAACTGCATATTGTCCCAGATCCGACTACGGTCCTTCCCTGAAATGCCAGATTACTGTGACTCTTCAAATTTTCACAAACATAAAATTTTAAAGAATTCTGCATACAAACTGAATTTTTGAGAGCAAAAACAATGATGCAAGATAGTATAATTCGATTATGAGAGTAAAGACTATGATGCAAGCTAGTATAATTTATTTCTGAAAGTAAAGACTATAATGCAAGGTAGTACAATTCAATTTGAGTATAATTTATTTCTGAGAGCAAAGACTATGATGTGTGGTAGTATAATTTATTTCAGAGTAAAGACTATGATGTGATGTAGTATAATTTATTTCTGAGAGCAAAGACAATGATGTGTGGTAGTATAATTTATTTCTGATTAAAGACAATGATGTGACATAGGATAATTTATTTCTGAGTAAAGACAATGATGTGTGGTAGTATAATTTATTTCTGAGTAAAGACAATGATATGTAGTAGTATAATTTATTTCTGAGTAAAGACTATGATGTGTGGTAGTATAATTTATTTCTGAGTAAAGACAATGATGTGTGGCAGTATAATTTATTTCCGAGTAAAGATGATGATGTGTGGTAGTATAATTTATTTCTGATTAAAGACTATGATGTGTGGTAGTATAATTTATTTCTGATTAAAGACTATGATGTGTGGTAGTATAATTTATTTCTGATTAAAGACTATGATGTGTGGTAGTACAATTTATTTCTGAGTAAAGACGATGATGTGTGGTAGTATAATTTATTTCTGAGTAAAGACTATGATGTGTGGTAGTATAATTTATTTCTGATTAAAGACTATGATGTGTGGTAGTATAATTTATTTCTGATTAAAGACAATGATGTGACAGAGGATAATTTATTTCTGAGTAAAGACAATGATGTGTGGTAGTATAATTTATTTCTGAGTAAAGACTATGATGTGTGGTAGTATAATTTATTTCTGAGTAAAGACTATGATGTGAGGTAGGAAAATTTATTTCTGATTAAAGACTATGATGTGTGGTAGTATAATTTATTTCTGATTAAAGACAATGATGTGTGGTAGTAGAATTTATTTCTGAGTAAGGACTATGATGTGAGGTAGGATAATTTATTTCCGAGTAAAGACTATGTGTGGTAGTATATTTTATTTCTGAGTAAAGACTATGATGTGTGGTAGTATAATTTATTTCTGAGTAAAGACAATGATGTGAGCTAGTATAATTTATTTCTGAGTAAAGACTATGATGTGAGGTAGTATAATTTATTTCTGAGTAAGGACTATGATGTGAGGTAGTATAATTTATTTCTGAGTAAGGACTATGATGTGAGGTAGGATAATTTATTTCTGAGTAAAGACTATGATGTGTGGTAGTATAATTTATTTTCGAGAGTAAAGACTATGATGTGTGGTAGTATAATTTATTTCTGAGTAAAGACTATGATGTGAGATAGTATAATTTATTTCTGAGTAAAGACTATGATGTGTGTGGTAGTATAATTTATTTCTGAGTAAAGACTATGATGTGAGGTAGTATACTTTATTTCTGAGTAAAGACTATGATGTGAGGTAGTATAATTTATTTCTGAGTAAAGACTATGATGTGTGGTAGTATAATTTATTTCTGAGTAAAGACTATGATGTGAGGTAGTATAATTTATTTCTGATTAAAGACTATGATGTGAGGTAGGATAATTTATTTCTGAGTAAGGACTATGATGTGAGGTAGTATAATTTATTTCTGAGTAAAGACTATGATGTGAGGCAGAATAATATTATTTCTGAGTAAAGACTATGATGTGAGGTAGTATAATTTATTTCTGAGTAAAGACTATGATGTAAGGTAGTATAATTTATTTCTGAGTAAAGACTACGATGTGTGGTAGTATAATTTATTTTCGAGAGTAAAGACTATGATGTGTGGTAGTATAATTTATTTCTGAGTAAAGACTATGATGTGTGGTAGTATAATTTATTTCTGATTAAAGACTATGATGTGAGGTAGTATAATTTATTTCTGAGTAAAGACTATGATGTGAGGTAGTATAATTTATTTCTGAGTAAAGACAATGATGTGAGGTAGTATAATTTATTTCTTAGTAAAGACTATGATGTGAGGTAGTATAATTTATTTCTGAGTAAAGACTATGATGTGTGGTAGTATAATTTATTTCTGAGTAAAGACTATGATGTGTGGTAGTATAATTTATTTCTGAGTAAAGACTATGATGTGAGGTAGTATAATTTATTTCTGAGTAAAGACTATGATGTGTGGTAGTATAATTTATTTCTGAGTAAAGACAATGATGTGTGGTAGTATAATTTATTTCTGAGTAAAGACTATGATGTGAGGTAGTATAATTTATTTCTGAGTAAAGACTATGATGTGTGGTAGTATAATTTATATCTGAGTAAAGACTATGATGTGAGGTAGTATAATTTATTTCTGATTAAAGACTATGATGTGAGGTAGTATAATTTATTTCTGAGTAAAGACTATGATGTGAGGTAGTATAATTTATTTCTGAGTAAAGACTATGATGTGTGGTAGTATAATTTATATCTGAGTAAAGACCATGATGTGAGGTAGTATAATTTATTTCTGATTAAAGACTATGATGTGAGGTAGTATAATTTATTTCTGAGTAAGGACTATGATGTGAGGTAGTATAATTTATTTCTGAGTAAGGACTATGATGTGAGGTAGGATAATTTATTTCTGAGTAAAGACTATGATGTGAGGTAGTATAATTTATTTCTGAGTAAAGACTATGATGTGTGGTAGTATAATTTATTTCTGAGTAAAGACTATGATGTGTGGTAGTATAATTTATTTCTGAGTAAAGACTATGATGTGTGGTAGTATAATTTATTTCTGAGTAAAGACTATGATGTGTGGTAGTATAATTTATTTCTGAGTAAAGACTATGATGTGAGGTAGTATAATTTATTTCTGAGTAAAGACTATGATGTGAGGTGGTATAATTTATTTCTGAATAAAGACTATGATGTGTGGTAGTATAATTTATTTCTGAGTAAAGACTATGATGTGAGGTAGTATAATTTATTTCTGAGTAAAGACTATGATGTAAGGTAGTATAATTTATTTCTGAGTAAAGACTATGATGTGAGGTAGTATAATTTATTTCTGAGTAAAGACTATGATGTGTGGTAGTGTAATTTATTTCTGAGTAAAGACTATGATGTAAGGTAGTATAATTTATTTCTGAGTAAAGACTATGATGTGTGGTAGTATAATTTATTTCTGAGTAAAGACTATGATGTCTGGTAGTATAATTTATTTCTGAGTAAAGACTATGATGTGAGGTAGTATAATTTATTTCTGATTAAAGACTATGATGTGTGGTATTATAATTTATTTCTGATTAAAGACTATGATGTGTGGTAGTATAATTTATTTCTGACTAAAGACTATGATGTGTGGTAGTATAATTTATTTCTGAGTAAGGACTATGATGTGAGGTAGTATAATTTATTTCTGAGTAAAGACTATGATGTGAGGTAGGATAATTTATTTCTGAGTGAAGACTATGATGTAAGGTAGTATAATATTTTTTCTGAGTAAAGACGATGATGTGTGGTAGTATAATTTATTTCTGAGTAAAGACTATGATGTGTGGTAGTATAATTTATTTCTGAGTAAAGACAATGATGTGAGGTAGTATAATTTATTTCTGATTAAAGACTATGATGTAAGGTAGTATAATTTATTTCTGAGTAAAGACTATGATGTGAGGTAGTATAATTTATTTCTGAGTAAAGACTATGATGTGTGGTAGTGTAATTTATTTCTGAGTAAAGACTATGATGTGTGGTAGTATAATTTATTTCTGAGTAAAGACTATGATGTGTGGTAGTATAATTTATTTCTGAGTAAAGACTATGATGTGTGGTAGTATAATTTATTTCTGAGTAAAGACTATGATGTGAGGTAGTATAATTTATTTCTGATTAAAGACTATGATGTGAGGTATTATAATTTATTTCTGATTAAAGACTATGATGTGTGGTAGTATAATTTATTTCTGACTAAAGACTATGATGTGTGGTAGTATAATTTATTTCTGAGTAAGGACTATGATGTGAGGTAGTATAATTTATTTCTGAGTAAAGACTATGATGTGAGGTAGGATAATTTATTTCTGAGTGAAGACTATGATGTAAGGATGTATAATATTTTTTCTGAGTAAAGACGATGATGTGTGGTAGTATAATTTATTTCTGAGTAAAGACTATGATGTGTGGTAGTATAATTTATTTCTGAGTAAAGACAATGATGTGAGGTAGTATAATTTATTTCTGATTAAAGACTATGATGTGAGGTAGTATAATTTATTTCTGAGTAAGGACTATGATGTGAAGTAGGATAATTTATTTCTGAGTAAAGACTATGATGTGTGGTAGTATAATTTATTTCCGTGAGTAAAGACTATGATGTGAGGTAGGATAATTTATTTCTGAGTAAAGACTATGATGTGTGGTAGTATAATTTATTTCCGAGAGTAAAGACTATGATGTGTGGTAGTATAATTTATTTCCGAGAGTAAAGACTATGATGTGTGGTAGTATAATTTATTTCTGAGTAAAGACTATGATGTGAGGTAGTATAATTTATTTCTGAGTAAAGACAATGATGTGAGGTAGTATAATTTATTTCTGAGTAAAGACTATGATGTGAGGTAGTATAATTTATTTCTGAGTAAAGACTATGATGTGTGGTAGTATAATTTATTTCTGAGTAAAGACTATGATGTGTGGTAGTATAATTTATTTCTGAGTAAAGACTATGATGTGAGGTAGTATAATTTATTTCTGAGTAAAGACTATGATGTGTGGTAGTATAATTTATATCTGAGTAAAGACTATGATGTGAGGTAGTATAATTTATTTCTGATTAAAGACTATGATGTGAGGTAGTATAATTTATTTCTGAGTAAAGACTATGATGTGAGGTAGTATAATTTATTTCTGAGTAAAGACTATGATGTGTGGTAGTATAATTTATATCTGAGTAAAGACCATGATGTGAGGTAGTATAATTTATTTCTGATTAAAGACCATGATGTGAGGTAGTATAATTTATTTCTGAGTAAGGACTATGATGTGAGGTAGTATAATTTATTTCTGAGTAAGGACTATGATGTGAGGTAGGATAATTTATTTCTGAGTAAAGACTATGATGTGAGGTAGTATAATTTATTTCTGAGTAAAGACTATGATGTGTGGTAGTATAATTTATTTCTGAGTAAAGACTATGATGTAAGGTAGTATAATTTATTTCTGAGTAAAGACTATGATGTGTGGTAGTATAATTTATTTCTGAGTAAAGACTATGATGTGTGGTAGTATAATTTATTTCTGAGTAAAGACAATGATGTGAGGTAGTATAATTTATTTCTGAGTAAAGACTATGATGTGAGGTAGTATAATTTATTTCTGAGTAAAGACTATGATGTGTGGTAGTATAATTTATTTCTGAGTAAAGACTATGATGTGTGGTAGTATAATTTATTTCTGAGTAAAGACTATGATGTGAGGTAGTATAATTTATTTCTGAGTAAAGACTATGATGTGTGGTAGTATAATTTATATCTGAGTAAAGACTATGATGTGAGGTAGTATAATTTATTTCTGATTAAAGACTATGATGTGAGGTAGTATAATTTATATCTGAGTAAAGACTATGATGTGAGGTAGTATAATTATTTCTGATTAAAGACTATGATGTGAGGTAGTATAATTTATTTCTGAGTAAGGACTATGATGTGAGGTAGTATAATTTATTTCTGAGTAAAGACTATGATGTAAGGTAGTATAATTTATTTCTGAGTAAAGACTATGATGTGAGGTAGTATAATTTATTTCTGAGTAAAGACTATGATGTGTGGTAGTATAATTTATTTCTGAGTAAAGACTATGATGTAAGGTAGTATAATTTATTTCTGAGTAAAGACTATGATGTGTGGTAGTATAATTTATTTCTGAGTAAAGACTATGATGTGTGGTAGTATAATTTATTTCTGAGTAAAGACAATGATGTGAGGTAGTATAATTTATTTCTGAGTAAAGACTATGATGTGTGGTATTATAATTTATTTCTGATTAAAGACTATGATGTGTGGTAGTATAATTTATTTCTGAGTAAAGACTATGATGTGAGGTAGTATAATTTATTTCTGAGTAAGGACTATGATGTGAGGTAGGATAATTTATTTCTGAGTAAAGACTATGATGTGAGGTAGTATAATTTATTTCTGAGTAAAGACTATGATGTGTGGTAGTATAATTTATTTCTGAGTAAAGACTATGATGTGAGGTAGGATAATTTATTTCTGAGTGAAGACTATGATGTAAGGTAGTATAATTTATTTCTGAGTAAAGACTACGATGTGTGGTAGTATAATTTATTTCTGAGTAAAGACTACGATGTGTGGTAGTATAATTTATTTCTGAGTAAAGACAATGATGTGAAGTAGTATAATTTATTTCTGATTAAAGACTATGATGTGAGGTAGTATAATTTATTTCTGAGTAAGGACTATGATGTGAGGTAGGATAATTTATTTCTGAGTAAAGACTATGATGTGTGGTAGTATAATTTATTTCCGTGAGTAAAGACTATGATGTGTGGTAGTATAATTTATTTCGGAGTAAAGACTATGATGTTTGGTAGTATAATTTATTTCCGAGAGTAAAGACTATGATGTGTGGTAGTATAATTTATTTCTGAGTAAAGACTATGATGTGTGGTAGTATAATTTATTTCTGATTAAAGACTATGACGTGAGGTAGTATAATTTATTTCTGAGTAAAGACTATGATGTGAGGTAGTATAATTTATTTCTGAGTAAAGACAATGATGTGAGGTAGTATAATTTATTTCTGAGTAAAGACTATGATGTGAGGTAGTATAATTTATTTCTGAGTAAGGACTATGATGTGAGGTAGTATAATTTATTTCTGAGTAAAGACAATGATGTGAGGTAGCATCATTTATTTCTGAGAGTAAAGACAATGATGTGAGGTAGTATAATTTATTTCCGAGTAAAGAATATGATGTGAGGTAGTATAATTTATTTCCGAGTAAAGAATATGATGAGGTGGTATAATTTATTTCTGAGTAAAGACAATGATGTGAGGTAGTATAACTTAATTAATCACAGTCTGTTAAAATTTTATATCACAATTGTTACAATACTCATTTACTCAAGTCCAAAAAAATTGACTGAAGCTAAAATATAATGATTTCAATGTTTTTCTCTGGGATTTTCACACACCCTCCTGGCATTTTTGTAAAGTGTGATTTTCAATTTTTTCAGGAAGCCGTTTTTATATAAAAACAGTATCTATGAAAAGACCCTTATACACCTCTCCCTCGATAACTCACGCCTGAAAAACTCGCTAACCCGCTTATAATGTGGGGTCTTGCATGGATCCCATTTTTCCCCCTAGAAAATACCAACTGGTAAATGAAACTTTTATATATCACTTGTTTTAAATAAACTACTTTAAATTAGCCAACTCATTCACAAATGTGATCAAAGATAGCAAGGCAACCAAGTGAAATGAGTACTTGGTGAATAAAAAGCTTTGTTTCACAGATACGTTTCATTATGGAGAAGCGAGTTGAGAGAATGAGAAGAAGTTTCACTATTACTTGCAATGAAGTCACGGCATAAATATTTTACTAACAGGACAATTAAAAGAGAAATTTTGTTTCAACTTTGATGGTTGTTTCATGAAATAAAGGTCCCTGTTTTTTTAAAAAAAAAGGAATCTTGTTTTGTTGTGAATCAACAACAACAAAAATAAGTGATGTAATACACAATGTTTTCATGTACACATGATGGTTGTTGAAACCTCTTGGAGTAATGTTGTTAACGATCTTTCAGAGATTGGGTATCTTGAAAAAAAATATAATTTATAAACAATTTCATTAGAAAAAGCTGTTTATTGACAATTATTCCCAACATGATAATGAAAGAGTATTCACCCATTAAACAACCCCGTTACCCCCCCCCCCCCCCAGCTCAGGTTTTCTCAATGTTCAGTGGGGATGGCATTCCCTTCTTAATTTCTTGAGGTCCCTCGGTAACTTGCACCCTTGCTTATAGTGCGGTGTATGTATGTTAGCAGATATACCTGTAAGTCCCTCAAAAAGGTAGATTTTTGCAACATCCCCAGCAACTGGTATAGGGGAGGTGCTAATGATTTTTTCATCCCTGTATCTGAAGCCCATACTCAGATTACTCTTATTGCTCAGTGTTGATGGGGAACGGTTCCGCCTACATATATAGCTGATAGCCTGTGATAAAAGACAATACAGTTTAAATTAGGAAACTGTTTTATGTTATTTACAGAAGGTACCAACATCCTGAAGTAGTTTTAAAAATATATAAAGTCAAATCATTTTCATGTACAAATCACTTTTTGTTAAAATAATTACATATATCTAAATGAAGAAACTGTGCAAATCTCTCCATCAAAGAAAGCACACCATTAATACATCATCCATCAAAATTTTAACTAAAAAAAGTGTTAAAAATCATGAACAAGTCTTACATGGCTACTGTATGTACTACTGTTTATGAAGGCTAGAGTATGTACTACTGTATGTGAAGGTTTTAGTATTTACCACTATATATGAAGGCTATAGTACATACTATTGTATATGAAGGCTACTGTTCATTGTAGCAGTCATATTTGACATCAGGTTAGCACAATTTTCATTCAGGACCAACAAAATATCATAATTAGTCTTATGGTAAAAACCCCATGTTGACATGACTTTCCATAAGGAGGAGTAGCAATAACAAGGTTTTCAAGATGGCTGCCATGGTGGCCATACTGGATGTCAGATTGGCTATGTTTTCATTTAGTACCAAGTAAACATCATACATGTAAGAAGTCTTCTGATGAAAACCAAATGTTAATATGACTTTCCATCTAGGAGAAGTAGTGATTAGATTTTTAAGACGGCCATTGTGGCGGCCATATCGGACATCAGATCTGCACAATTATTATTAAAGACCAACCAGACAACATAAGAAATCTTCCGTTAAAAACCTTATGCTGCTATGGCTTTTCATTCAGGAGGAGTAGCAATAAAAAGATTTTCATGACGGCTGCTGTGTTGATCTTACTGGATGTCAGATCAGTGCCATTTTCATTTAGGTCCAACTGGACATCATAAGAGGTCTTTTAGTGAAAACCCCATGTTGATATGACCATCTGTTCAGAGAACTAGTGATAACAAGATTTTCAAGATGGTCGCTGTAGTAGCCATACTTATGACCAACTAGACATCATAAGAAATCTTCTGAAAACTGCATACTGATATGACTTTCTGTTCAGAAGAGTAGCGATAACAAGATTTCCAAAATGGCCACCAT
The DNA here is from genome assembly GCA_029931535.1 of Margaritifera margaritifera. NCBI lineage: Eukaryota > Metazoa > Mollusca > Bivalvia > Unionida > Margaritiferidae > Margaritifera > Margaritifera margaritifera. The sequence continues at coordinate 2,462,746 of JAQPZY010001623.1, forward strand.
GGCAGCTATACTGAATGTTATATGGGCACCATTTTCATTTAGGACCAACTAAACATCATAAGAAGTCGTTCAGTGAAAACCCCATGTTGATATGATCATCCATTCAGGTGGAGTAGTGACAATGAAATTTTCAGGATGGCTGCTGGCAGCCATATTGGACATCTGAACAGCACCATTTTCATTGAGGACCAACTAGACCTTGGAATGAATGTGTCTGTAAAGTTTCATGGCAATGTTCTAAGTAGTTTAGGAGAATAACAATAACAAACTTGTGCAAAAGGACAGACGTATGATGGACAACGGACAACAGGACATCCTATAAGCTAAAACATACATGTAGCTATTAAATATACATGTGGATATCTGGTTTATAATATATTTAACAACTTTCAGTTTCTGAATCTGAATAAAACTTTTGTAACACCTACTCATGGTCTGTCATCTTAACACTGATAGCAGTTTTGTACAGTAGTACTTTAGTGACTATTGTTAACATACAGATGATCCATTATTCATCACCACCCACTCCACTTATAGGTCAAAATTACCAGTAACCAGTTCTGCTGATGCAAGGTAACAATTCATCGTACCAATCTTCATTATTATTATTAGGGCTATCTCAGCTCTTAATCAGAATAATTATGCACTGTGTTGATTTAATTTCTTTGTCAACAGTTCATCACAACTCAAACTAGTGGGCCAGATATATTCAACAGTAATGTGCTTATTTTATGATACACAGACACTTAAATTTGGCACCACTTAGTGATATCAAGTGCTTCGATGATAAATTTTATTAGACTTAATGGATGGATGAAATTCTGGCATGCCATTTAATGCAGAAAAAGACAGCAAGTAAAATCAATGCACTGATTCATGGTCCATGTTTATGTAGAAAATTTCATAGTAAATACAGCTAAAAATCTCTGATGATATTCAATACAAAATAAAATCCATAATTAACCTGAGACTGACTCTAAATTTCGAAAAACTTACTCCTGATGTTTCCATTTCACTGTCTGACAGAAAACCTCGTATTGATGTGTGATTTATCCTTGATCGTTTCCGTGCCTCATCCTCAGCAACATTATCAGAATTCGTACTGACAAGGGTGCTAGCTTCTGACATTTCAGAGTCCACACTATTGATTCGCCTATCTATCAAAGTTGCCTTTATCAAGTCCTTGTTTTTCACCAGTTCCAGCATATGATCTTTGATGGCTTCGTGCTCAGTGTTCGTCACTATGATATCACATTTCTGACCACTAGGCACTGTGCTTCGATTCATGTCCGAGTTACCTCCTTCTGCAAGGGTGTGCTCTATATGCTCCTGTGACCTATCGGCCAGCTCTCCCTCTGATACCATCTCTATGTTTTCAAATTCATCACCATTCACTATCACTGGAGAGCCTAAAAGGAGACAGTTCACTGTACAAAACAAAAAGCCAAAGTAGGCCTCGTACTACTCACCTGCAGATCGAGCTCATCTACATGCAATGTAGATGGCTAAGTGTAAAGTGCTCCCATAATACATCTACAACTTAAGTTACATGACTCGGCAGGAAATAGTGTCTTGGAAACTGAACTAATGCAAATGTTGGCCAAAATGCAATGTGAAGCTACAATGAAGTGTAACAATTACAGTACTGTATGTACTTGCTTATAAGTGGAGTCCAACTGCAAACAACACAGACCCTGATCTGAAATTGCATAATGTGCTGGCCGATCAGGGTCTATGTTGTTTGTTCTCCTGATTACTTCTAACAAACTGCATAGACCCAGATCTGCCAGCGCATTATGCAATGGAAGATCTGTGTCTGTGCAGTTTGCAGTTGGACTACGCTTATAAGCGAGAGTATATTGCAGCTCTCCAAAAAATGCTAAAACAACTAACAATTTAAGCATTATGTATTAAATAGACTTTAATAATATTTTTATAAATTAAGTTCTTTAATAGAATAGTTGCAGATAATACAGATATCAGAATTTAAAAAGATGTATTAGAAGCTTGGTAAGAATAGATTAAAAATCTTAAGATTGAAACTTTAGAAGATATGCTGTTCTCACCTCTGTGGTACAATACTAGTATAAACAAATCTAAAATACTCTTATAATAGTTGGAAAAATGCTGTAATCCATAATATAACTGACAATTTTAACATTAATGGCCAAATACAGACACTAGAAGATCTTAGAGACAATTCTGGGATAGCAGGAATTTTTCTTGATTATGAAGCAATAAAAGCAAGAATTTCTAGAGTATGGTCAAATATGTTAAGTAGTAAGCAAGAAGAAATAAATAATATTAATAAGCAGTACAGTCTGTAACATTGATGTTCCAAAGCTTCTAAAAGATAAAAGGGTATGCAGAAAATTTTATGATACCATAATTGAAAAACAGAATTTATGTACTCTACAAAGTAGGGTAATGATACAGATAATATATTACAAGAAGAAATTAAAATATTGTATTTGCTGTTAAATGAAATCCATGATATAAAATTAAGGGAATTTCAGAATAAAATGTTACATAAATTATTAGTAGCAAAATCCTTCTTGAACAAAATTAGAATTATTGAAAATGACATGTGAATTCTGTACGAGAGACCAAGAAACTATTAAACTTTTCGCTCCTGTAGTGAATTTAAAAAATATGGCAAAATGTATGACATTGGTTAAAACAAAATTTCAATATAACTCTAGAACGAAACCAAAAGAATATATTGCTGGGAATTCTAAGTGAAAGAAAAATATTAAAATATTTATGTAGTTGTTACAAAATATTATATATGCTGTAAAGTGAATTAAGTTTCAAACAAGTTCACTTTAAAAGTCTTCTTAATGCTTTCAAAAACCATTTCCAAACTGATATGTATACAGTTAATATTACTAAATGTAAAGAAAAAGTCTTAGGAAAATGGTTGCCAGTCTATATGTATTTCAAACAAGGTGACAATTTATCTAATTAATGTGTTGGAATATGCTTCTATTGTGTTTTTTAAAGAGATACAGTAAGTTGCTGTATTATTGATTTTTGTAGTGTCAGAATAAAAAATGTAATATATATATTATAATTGTTAATACATCAATTGTGGCCTTGACAATATGCAGTTTTTTTTGCGGGGATAAAACTAATTTTAATGATGTAATACTTAACTGTTGCTATTGCATAGCTGGTACTTTTCCGGGAGGAAAATACCCTGACCATATGACAAAAATTCATCCTCCCATTAAGGTGAACCAGAAAATTCCAGAACACTGGATTGCCCCCGTGGGACACCCCACACATATTGCTCATGTATACTGCCGCTTTCATTCTTTTCAAGGGAGCAGCCTAACTTCATGGGACATCAGTGCGATACAGGAGGAGGGAATCTGGCAAAAGCAACAGGTAAGTATTACATCATTAAAATTAGTCCCTCACCCCAACAAAACTACATTTTAATATCAGTAATACCATACCTGTTGCTATTGCATAGCTGAATTAGTCAGTTTGGTGAGAGGCTGATGGTCTCACAACTGGCAAATAAAAAACAAACACAAGGAATATTCACCCTCACTGAAGAGCTGGAGACTACTGCGGGATAGAATCCGCATGGGCCACTTTCTGAGCAATGACGATTGGACCCAGTGAGAAAATGCCTTTGCTTTGGTGGGTTATCGAGCGAAAGTAAAAGGAGGAGAATGTAGTGTGAGAGTGCCAAAATGTGGCTATCATCACATCCTCCAAAGATGAAGGAGTTAGCCAATGAGGCAGCAATGGCTCGAACCTCATGGGCTTTAATTTTCATGAAAGACAGGTCCCTATCAGTAAGGGACTGATAAGCTCTCTTGATAGTTAATACAATCCACCTAGAAATGGTGGAAGCTGAAATATCAGATGAAACTTTAATGGGGATGAAAAGACGCTTCCCACCCTTCCTTCTCCATTTAGAGGTTGGCCAGTAAAAACATAGAGCCCTAACTGGACATAAAAGTCTATCTTGATCATCCCCAGCACAGATACAACTGAGACTGGGGATCTCAATCGGAAGTGGAGCATCAAATGGAATTTTGTGTTTTGCTAAAAAACCTGGTTGGCAAAGGAGAGAAACTTACCCATAATTTCCACTGAACCTGATACAGCCCTGCTCCATGCACAGTGCATGAAGCTCCTTTGTTTCACAGATGCAAAGGTGAGCAAGAAAACTGTCTTGAGGGTAAGGTTCTCAAATGAGGCTTCACCGAAAGGTCCATAGGGGGGTTTATTAAGAGACCACAAGACACAAGAAAGATTCCATTTAGGCATTAGAGAGTGAGACTCTGGTCTTTGCAGTTGGAAATACCTTATCAGGTCTGCTAAGTGAGACTCTGTCCCGATGACCAAGCCTTTTGAAAATTTGAGTGTGTTGGAAAGGGCTGCTTGATAGCCCTTACTAGTATAAACCTGGCATCGTTTCTCTTGCAACATCCCTGTGGAGGTGGAGCTCTGCTGACATGGCCATGGACAAGGACAATGCATGCCTACAAGTTTTTGCCACTGCTTCCAACATGGAGAACCATTGGTGACAGAGATTCCTCTTTCAGCAGGCTGAACGAGGCTGCTGCAAAGAGGTCAGCATGTGAGGTTACGGTTACTAGTGACCTAGCCTTTTGCTCTAAGGATTCCAGTGTTTTCACTGGAGGCGAGCCATGTCCCATAGAAATACCCATTTGAGCTGCTTCAGCATCCAGAGTGTCAGTTTAGTGGGCCAGGAAGGGGAATGAACCTTATAGCTAGAAGCAGCTACGGGGGGGGGGGGGGGGTACCATGTAGGGGGGGGGGGTACAGATCACCCCTTACATTGTCTAGCAAAGTCTTGGCCCTTGCTAAACCTCTGAGAGAGCTCCTTGATCGTAACTGAGTGAGGAAGTAACAAGAGTTCTGGTCAAGAGTTTGCCCCAGAAAGTTTTTCCAAACTGGAAAGAATTTTAGAGTCACCAGAACCTGAAGGTTTGGGACACAGATCACTGGGCAAGAGGTGGTAAACTTTGTTTATTGCTTTATTGGAAAGTCAGCTCTCCTCCTCCTCAGCCTCCTTAACCGATGGGTAAGAGGGGGCTGGGGACCTGAAGGGAGGGGGTACGTGTCAAATTTGTGTGCATCAACGAGGACAGAAAGGACGTCTTTGTACTGCTCTCTCTCCTGGGAGGCAGGTCTATGTGACAAAATGTCACTCAACTGCGGGGCAGACTTGGTGGGAGGAGGAACTTAAACTGGTAACTCCTTCCAAGGAACTAATGGACTGTTCTTAGCAGTGGACTCAGCAGGTGTGTTAGGTTGACTCTCTACCCACCTAGAGCGCTTGGGGGAAGGTCTATCACCCTCCCTCTTTTTTGACTCAACCTAGTAAGACCATGTAGGTCCACGACCCACAGCCATGATTCCAGGCCCGATAGACTTAGATCTGAGCTCTAACCTTACCGGGCGACTTGATCCTGTCACCAATAATCCATCCCAGGGACTGAAATGGGTGCTGCTCCCACTTACAGGGGATCATGACTCACTTTCAGTCTGTACCGAGCTGTAGGTCAGTAGAGGGTGCTGTTCCCGCCTCACAGGGTGGTCGGGGTGGGGGGTGGAGGAGGAGGCACAACTTTTTGCCATTCTGGACAAGACAGGGATCCTAGGGGAGGGTGCGACTCACTATGTCCTGGTGGAAAAAGAGGGTGGTGCTCCTCCCTCTTGGGAGGGTATGACTTTCTCTCTGTCCTCAAGGAATGGGAGGGTGCTGCTCCTCCTAAACAGGAGGCATGACTCACTCTCAACCCATTTATAACCTCCCTAGGGAGGGGGCCACTAATCGTATGAGTCTCTGGAAAGACTTGGGTAATCTTTCTCTGAGATTCAGAGAACGAGAACCCGGAAAACTCTGAAGATGAGGATAGCTTCTTCATCACTTTATATGTGCGTCTACTCTTGGCAAGATCCCAGACCTCATCCAACCATAGGCAAGGGACAACCATCTGTCCTATTGCAGCATGTGCAAGATAAGCAAGTGGACTGTGTCCCAGGGGGATTTCCTGTGATCACACCTTGCTTAGACATTGCTCCTGTAAAAGAGAGCTGAAAAGAAGATTTTTATACAAAAAACTTCTATGCAACAAACAGTATACACAAGGTAATGCATGGACTATGTTAATGCCAATATAATAATTTCAGGAAGAAGTAACCTAACTTGAGTGTTTTCACAAGATTAAATGTTAAAAAGGAAGCAACACTAAGCTCAGAACAGAAAAATGCAATATAAACAAGTCAATCAGGCTTAAAGAAAGCTAGGGACTAATAAATTAGCAACAAAAAAAAACAGTAGGTTACTATTGGTAATAATAATGGAAAAAATTCAAAGAAGACTATCCGAAACTATAATTGAAAAAGAACCCGAGTTCGATAACCAAGCACGAGATATAAAGGTCAAAAGTAGTGTGCAAATTGCTTACCATGTATAAAATTAGCACAATTCACGGTATAGGCAAGGTAAATTAAATGATTCGCAAGGAACAAAAAATATGGATAAAGGCAAGTTCATAGACTGCAATTATGCAAGGATAGGGTTGGTTGCTATGGGTTTAAAGCCATTTTTCAGCACATGATAGGCTATACATGGTGGCGAGTATATATTTTAGTGGAGGAAGAACCCGAGAAATCCCGGGGAGAACCCCTGACCCACGGGAAGCTACTGGCAAGCTTTCTCACATACCCACTTTAGCTGAGCCTGAGACTCGAACCCACGTGGACAGAGGTGAGATGTCAGTGATCTGTAATGGCGAATGCCTTAGACCAATCGGCCACCCAGGGCCCCTGCAAGGATAGGGAAATTTAAACAAAATACCCACCATTAGCTAGAAAAAGCTCAACCAAATTTGAAACACTAACACCCTGTGAAGGGGTAAAAATAAAATAAAATGCCAAGCTGTACGGAACAAATGCTAAAAACTCTCAAGAGAGCTTAATTAAACAGCGATAAAACTTGATCAGGGTATAATCCTAACATTTAGGAAGAATACAGCACACACACAAAAATAGTAATTTGCTTGCTGACTTCTGAAGCGGTGGCTAAATCTTCTTGATGTAAATGATGTTGGACATTACAACATGTCAACTAAGAAAAGAATGAAAGCAACAGTACGCATGGGCAATATATGCTGGATGTCCCATGGGCAATCCAGTGTTCTGGAATCTTCTGGTTCACCCTAATGGGAGGAGGATTTTTTGTCATATGGTCAGGGTATTTTCCTCCCGGAAAAGTACCAGCTATGCAATAGCAAGAGATATGGTATTACTGATATTAAATAGGGAGATTTTATGCTTTGAAACTTTTTGTGTTAGTTACATATCTTGCAATTCTTCATGGCATACATGTTGAAATATGGAATTATTTTGTACCTACGGAAAAAAGTTATACAAAAAAACCTGTTACCACTAAAAAAGTACTGAATAGACACTTCAAATAAAAGACACATTTAGAAATTATAAGTGCTGATACATTACTGTCGATTACTTGTAAATTAACTTCAAAAAGATCAGCTGCTATTCCTGCCATGTGCCATAAGAGTAGGTTGTTTACATTACACATGGGTAAAATCAGAGGTTGAACAAAATGTCACTGCTTGCTTTACTAAAGCCGATTCAAGACTATCTATCAACTAATCTATGTTTAAGACTATGATAAAATAATGTCAAATCGGCAGCATATTCCTTTAGAACCATCTAGATATCATAAGAAGTCTTTAGGCAAAAACCCAATGTCAATATGACCATCCATCTTTGACAGGTAGCAATAACAAGATTTTCAAGATGGCTGCCTTGTGGTGGCCATATTGGATGTCAGATGGGCAACATTTTCATTTAGGACCAACCAGACATCACAGAAAGTTTTTTAGTGAAAAACCCATGTTGATATGACCATTCATTTAGCAGCAGTGACAAGATTTTATAAATGGCCACCATGGTGACCATATTTGAGGTCAGATCAGCACCATCTTCATTTAGGACCAACTAGACATTACAAGAGGTCTTAATGGCTTTACCACTTTAAGAATCATGCACTGGAAGTTTGACATTCCAGAAAGAAAATGGTTCAAACATATGCAGTGATCACAACTTCCAGCCTTTTGAGTTGAAAATATAAAAGATATCAAACTGTTCATTGGATTGCAACCAAATACAAAGTCTGGTCAAATTCACTTGTATACATGTATGTTCATGTCATTATGTTCATAAGATCAGTGAAGTACAAAAATTCAATTAATGATCTTGACTTTAACCCTTGGTCAATTAGGTCTGGTTTTCACAACTCCCTCACAAGAGTTTAGATATATGTTGGTGGTCAGATCTTCACCATTTTCGTTCAGAACCAATTAAATATTCTAAGAATTGTTTTAGTGACAACTCCATGACAATGGCATCATTCATCCAAGAGATTGAGATACAATTTTCAAGATGGCCACTATGGTGCAATGCTGCAGGTATGATGAATACCATTTTCATTCAGAATCATCTACATATTGCTGTTAATAGTGTCTTACTGACAACCCCACAAGTTCAGAAGTAGCTGTATAAACGTTTTCAGGATGGATGTCAAGAGAGCCATTTTGGAGATTAGATCAGCATCATTTTAATACAGAAATAACTACATATTGCAAGAACATTTTATTTATTTAATGTTGGTATTGCAAACCATTTAGGAGAATTAGCTGTTATTAGATATTCATATTCTGGAAGGTCACACTGCCATTATTTTCATTTAGAAACAACTACATATTGTGAGAAGTGTTTTAGTGAAAACCCTATACAACCATCCTTTCAAAAGATGGCCACCATTGATCAGCACCAGTTTTATTTAGTATCAACTAGATATCATATAAAGTCTTACAGTAAAAACCCTGTGTCTCTAGAATCATCTGTTCAGGAGAATAGCTATAACAGGATTTTCAAGATGGTTACCATCATGGCCATATTGTAGGTCTGATTAGCACCATTTTTATTTAAGACTAACTACATATTATAAGAAGTATTTTAATGAAAACAACATGCTGCTACAACTATCAATTCTGAAGAAGTAGCAATAACAAGATTTCCAAGATGGCCACCATGGCTATGAAATTGGAGGTCTGATAGTACCATTTTCATTTAGGACCAACTACATGTTATAAGAAGTCTTACAGAGTGTCCTATGAACAAAATTTCCTGTTAGGACCAAATAGACATCATGTAAGAAGTCTTTTAGTGAAAACCCCATATCGATATGACCATCCACTCAGAAGGAGTAGTAATAACAAGATTTTAAATATGGACATCATGGTGGTCATACTGGACAAAGAAGGGGCACCAGTTTATTTAAGACCAACTAAGCATCTTAAGAAGTCTTTCAATAAAAACCTTATGTCATTATTATAAGACCATCCATCTAGGAGAAGTAGCAATCAGAAGATTTTCAAAATGACTGCATGGTGTCCATATTGGATGTCAGATTGGCAACAATTTCATTTAGGACCAGCAAGACATCATAAGAAGTACTTTAGTGAAAACCCCCATGTCATTATGACCATCCATTATGGACAGTATAGATAAAAAGATTTTCAAGGCAGTTACCATGGCAACCATTATGATACTGGATGTTAGATCAATGCCATTTTCATTTAGGGACAACTAGACATCACAAAAAGTCTTTTAGTGAAACCCAATATTTGTTATGACCTGCTATTAAGGAGAAAGTAGAAATAACAGGATTTTAAGCTGGTCATCTTGCTGCATGTCAGATTAACACAATTTTATTTAGGACTGTCGAGAGAATGATCATATGATGTCTTTTGGTGAAAACCCCATGTCAATATGACCATCAATTCAGGAGAAGTAGCGATAACAAGATTTTCAAGATGGCCACCATGAAGACTGAAGTTGACAAAAGGGATCTTACCATTCATTTTGTAATTTATGCCATGGACTGACAAGCTGTGATGAACTATGCAGCTAATTTGAGTGCTGATGAATTGGTGAAAATTAGAAATGAGGGAAAGCTGGTTATACATAATTGGGTGATACAAATTTCAAGTACAACAGGCACTCTATATTGCATGAGAGAGAGAGAGAGAGAGAGAGAGAGAGAGAGAGAGAGAGAGAGAGAGAGAGAGAGAGAGAGAGAGAGAAGGAGATGAATGGAGAGAGGTTACGGCAGTTTTGAAGATCATCAACATAAATTTATATATATATATATATGGAGCATGTAATACCATTCTTATCACTGAGAACTTTTATTTCAACACACACTTCTTTTGAGAAATTTATGTACATGTACCACAAAATAATAAACAGGAGTCTCTTGATGGGACTGACACTCTAGTGACCAAAAAAGAATTTCTGGGAATCCATGAGAAGACTGTTTCTTCTTTTTAACTGCTGAGGCTTGAATCGATCTCTGATATTCTTGAGCAATTTTCAAGATGGCTACTGTGATGGCCATATTGAATGTAAGATTGGCACTATTTTTATTTAGGACCATCTAGACATCATAAGAAGTCTTTTAGTGAAAACCCCAGAGTGATATAACCATCCATTCAGAAGTTAAGTGATAACAAGATTTTGAAGACGGATGTGCATATTGGATGTCTAAGTGGCACCTTCTCATTTCGGCTAAACTAGACAATCATAAGTATTTTAGTGAAAACCCCATGTTGATACAAACATCTGTTCAGGAAGAGCAGAAATATTTTTAAAAAATTAAAGATGGCCACTGTGCTGGCCATATTGGACGTCTGATCAGCATCCTTTTCATTTGGGACCAACCAAACACCATAAGAAGTCATTTAGTGAAATCACATGTTGATATGACCATCAGTTCAGGAAGAGTAATGATAACAAGACTTTCCAGATGGCCACAGTAGTGACCATACAAATATCCAAAGGACACTATTTCATTTAGGATCAACTAGACATCACAAGAAATCTTTCAGTGAAAAAACCATCTGTTCAGCAGGAGTAGTGATAATATAGACTGGATATCTGAGGGGCATCATTTTTATTTAGGACAAACTAGACCATGGATGAATGTGTGTGTATAGTTTCATTTAGGACAACTAGACCATGGATGAATGTGTGTGTATAGTTTCATTTAGGACAACTAGACCATGGATGAATGTGTGTATAGTTTCATTTAGGACAACTAGACCATGGATGAATGTGTGTGTATAGTTTCATTTAGGACAACTAGACCATGGATGAATGTGTGTGTATAGTTTCATTTAGGACAACTAGACCATGGATGAATGTGTGTGTATAGTTTCATTTAGGACAAACTAGACCATGGATGAATGTGTGTGTATAGTTTCATTTAGGACAACTAGACCATGGATGAATGTGTGTGTATAGTTTCATTTAGGACAACTAGACCATGGATGAATGTGTGTGTATAGTTTCATTAAGGACAAACTAGACCATGGATGAATGTGTGTGTATAATTTCATTTAGGACAACTAGACCATGGATGAATGTGTGTGTATAGTTTCATTTAGGACAACTAGACCATGGATGAATGTGTGTGTATAGTTTCATTTAGGACAACTAGACCATGGATGAATGTGTGTGTATAGTTTCATTTAGGACAAACTAGACCATGGATGAATGTGTGTGTATAGTTTCATTTAGGACAACTAGACCATGGATGAATGTGTGTGTATAGTTTCATTTAGGACAACTAGACCATGGATGAATGTGTGTGTATAGTTTCATTTAGGACAAACTAGACCATGGATGAATGTGTGTGTATAGTTTCATTTAGGACAAACTAGACCATGGATGAATGTGTGTGTATAGTTTCATTGCAATCCTCTAAGTAGTTTAAGAGGAGCAGCGATAACAAACTTATGTTAACAGATGGCCAGATGACAGACAGACAATGAACAACAGAACATCCCATAAGCTCTATATCTATGACCAGCAGAGCTAACAATATGTGAAACAAGTTATAAAGATGGAAACTACTGTATTTACAAGTTACTTTACAGCCTAAAAATACAATTTCAATGTATGTATGTATGTATGTGTGTGTGTGTGTGTGTGTGTGTGTGTATATATGTATGTATGTATGTATGTAGCAGTGTTTTATGGCACCTCAGCACATTAATGGCTACATGGTGCCAACTAAAGGTCAAGTCTGAAAAGTGTAAAAAGGAATTGCAGACAAATTTAGGAAGATAAACCCTTCCAAAAATAAATGAAGTACAACAAGATAAAATATAAAATGTAAAGATGTTAAAATTCTGTCAAATGTTTATAAAATAAAAGATGAATGTAAGACATAAAATCCTTACAACATTATTTAAATGGAATGTAAGACATAAAATCCTTACAACATATGGCATGCCACTATTGAAATGGAATGTAAGACATAAAATCCTTACAATATATGGCATGTCACTATTTAAATGGAATGTAAGACACAAAATCCATACAACATATGGCATGTAACTATTTAAATGGAATGTAAGACATAAAATCCTTACAACATATGACATGTCACTATTCAAATGGAATGAAAAAACAGTTATTTCATTCATTCACTCTTTAGAACAGAAGAGAAAATCATAGATGACTTTACCTTTTGTGTGTTTCAAATTTGATAAAATACAGCTTATTAATAAACTTCTCACAGAAGCCTGGTGATACAGGGCAAAATTAACAAAAATAAAACTTGCAGCTAGCATTTATGAATTTAAAATGTTTGGTACTTGTAATAAGATTCATGATTTGTGTCAGTTGATAATATTTACGTAGTTAAGAAAAAACATTAGTATGAAAATAAAACAATTGTGAGTACTAAACTGAGCGAACTGGAAATACCAGTTCTAATTTAATCTAGAATATAAATTATCAACAAAAAACAACTTTTTGCAAGTTTTCAAAAAAGAAAAGTATGACTCTCTTGCACTGTTTACAGGAGACATTTTCATGTTGTTGATTACAATTTAACTTCTTCCTTTCATCAATATAATTTGAACTGAATGTTGTCAATCAAGTGTAAACCTCATTATTTCAATATGAAATAACGACATGACACTCTCTCCACATTTTTGCACATTTGTGGTTCACAACATAAAACAGCAATGGCATTATGTCTGTATGTAGTGAGAGATAACTGCACCCAACAAATGAAAGTTGATGACAATATTTCACTGTGGCATTTCTCTGGAAGGCTGGTGACATACACATATTTTTGGTAAAATGTAATCATCTAGTCATTATCTCACTTTGGGAAAAATACCAATTATATATTTTTCAATACAAGTCCAAAATCTGCATAGGGAAGATGATAAGGATAATTGTAAACTTTTACAACAATAATTATCAAAATTGAAAAATTAAACAAAACAGAAACAATCACTTTATGCAATGAAAACAAACTTTGTTGAAAATCATGCCTATTTATATAGGTGTTTTCTTTTGTTTATCCATCCCTTACTTTCTCAAATATTCCCTGGGCCAACCATAGGTGGCACCGCAGTATCTTAAAAATGAAATCTGTGTCATGAACTAATTTTTTTGGCTGGTTTTCAATGAGTTATTGACATACAATTCATATGCAAAGTTTCAGGAAAACTGCAACCTGACTAGTGATTTGCTCTTGAATGGTGTAGGAGCTGCAAAACATTACATACTGTTTATACTCGCTTACAAGTCCAGTCCAACTGCAAAAAAACATAGACCCTGATCCGCTGGTGCATTATGCAATGACAGATCAGGGTCTATGTTGTTTGTTCTACTAATTACTCTTAACAAACTGCACACGCAGATCTGCCAGCACATTATGTGACAGCAGATCTGGGTCTGTGCAGTTTTGCAGTTGGACCAGACTTGTAAGTGAGTATATACAGTATGCACATATACACTTCTGAAAAAAGGAGAATCACATGATCTCCATTTTGCCTCTTAAAAATGCAGCAATAACAATATCATTTTGAGCAAAATCAGTACTAAGTGACGTGATCAAAAAAACAGTAACAAAGTTGATATTACAGTGTAATTTAAAAGTATTTTAACTTTCTTTCAAAGGGACTACATTTTTTTAAACTCGTGAATGACCGATAAATAAATAACAGTTAACTATGCTTGTCTTGGCCAATTTGTATACAGTAACTCATGAAAATTGACTATAATATAACAATATTACACCTGTATAAATCTGATTAAAATTCATCAGAATAATAAGACACTTTATTTTACCAAATGAAAAACTTTAGACTGTCAACATCAGCTCATTTAGAAACATCAGCAGATATGAAATCACAAAATACAAAGCACATAGTACAAATTCTATCACATGAGCAGGGTGTCAAAATGAGTGTCACGAGATAAAATAAGGCAAATACAAGCATAACATATCAAAGAAAATGTAATTAATCAATTTTAGTAATTATTAAGCAATGTATTCAATTTAAAAGATAGCTATACAAATGTTGAAAAAAAATAAAAGAGAAGATAATACAGAGTCAGTCAACACTTGTTCAACAGTGGAATAATAATAGTCTGTATCAATGTGGTGTGTATAACAGTGTTCCCAATACTTTCTTGGATTCAAGATTTTTGTACCCCTGGGTTGCTAAAATGGGGATAAAACAAAAAAAAATTGGAGGTGCACATACCGGTAATTAAAAAATAATTGTATTGATATTGGAGTATAAATAAATCAACAAAATATAATTTAAAATTTCATAACTTTTTTACACATGGTACTTTAGGAAAGTATTTCTAATGTACAGAAGGACTCAGTAGTTAGTCAAAAGCTCCAAATATATTAAAAGTCTGGTTTAAAAAAAACCCAACAAATTCCTCAAAATTAAGTCAGTCATTTTTTCTTTAATAAAAATAACCCCAAGAAATACCATTGCCTCCATTAATTTGAAAGTCAGGAATCCCATTTGCCACTCAATAATTTTTTTATCTCCATGTTTTTATTTTTGAGATTTGTTATAGATGTGTGCTGAAAACATATTAATACTGATGAGGCAAGGAACCAATTTACCACTCCTAATGCTCGTAACCAGCTACAAATACAGTTTCTCTGACTTCATTTAGTGCATTCACCAGGCTTCAATTTCAGTACATCAACTGTACATATCAGGCAGATGTTTTGTCCGTGCCAAGTGCTGTTAATGTGTGATTCACATACATCTGAAGGATATGAAAATGCTTTGGAAAATTAGAAATGTAGAAAACTAGCCAATGACAGTCAAGTCTTCAAAATCCAGTTTCAGTTTCTGTTTATTCAACTATACCATTTCAAATGACCAAATAATTTCAGTATGTAGGCCACTTAAAAGATAAACTATGGTGCAGTTAATCCAGTTATTTTAATGAGAACAGTTTGAATGGTGTTGGTCATTTATTGAGACTGGACTGAATGTAACTGGGTGATTACAGGGACATGGATAAAGCTGTCAAGTTGAACAAGAAGTTTGTACTGTATCTCTTGATTTATTGTTGGCGCATGAATGATTCCATGAGCTATGCAGATCTGTATGTTTAACTCTACATGGAATCATCATATATACTCGCACAAAATATTAAATTATTTATTGTTGCTGCATGAATGATTTTGTGAGCTATGCAGATCTGTATGTTCAACTCTACATGGAATCATAAATTATACAGATTTCTGGGATTTAGCTCTCTCTAAGGCACCTTCCTTGGGTTCTCTTTTCTCAGTCTTGCCTGCTGTGACAAACTTGGGTGTAGTACTAGCTTGACTTCTAGATTTATCATAGCTCAAAGTTTTACCGCATGTACTTATACTGTCTTTTTTTCCTTCTTTTTTACTGGACACATGAGGAATTTTATCCTTTGTGCTAGACTCCCTCTCTGACCTGCTACTTTTGGCTTCAGACTTTTTGCCTCTAACCACTTGTTTCTTAGTTTCTGTTCCAGCAGTCTCTTTATACCTTCATTAAGAGACAACCATCTTGTTACACAATGATTCAAAAAAAATGTTCTGCTCTTTTCCACACAGACTCTGAAGGCCTTTCAGTTCCATTTGTCTATTCACACTTTTATCCAAATAATATATGTCCACTAACAAATCAAACCTCACAAGCAGTTTATCAGCCCCCTTTTTAGATGCTAATGGCATGAACATCCACTTAAGTATACTGAGATGTTCACATTAGTTATATGACCAAACACACCCTTATTGTAACCTGACATCACTGAAGAATTGTCTGATTCAAATGCAATACAGTTATTCCAGCTTACATTTCTCTTCTTCAAATCTTCATCTAATAATGTGAAAATATTTTCCCCAGTAGAGGCTCCATCACATGCTGGAACTGACAAAAGAACTTTAGTTACAACCCCTTTGTATGATAAAACTATCTAACAACAACTGGGTACAACTTCTCAGAATCACTACTACCATCAGTTGCTATACTGAAGGGGTGGGATGAAATATTGTTCACAATGTCTTCCTGAACTGACTTGCAGTGTTATAATACAATGGCAGTAGTTTTTGTTCTACCACATTTATAAGTATTTACTACTGATGGTTTGGGAAACATGCATCTGAATAATTTAGAAGTGTGGTCTAATGCAGCAATTGCAACATTATGCTCAACTAAAATGTTTGTCACATTGACTTCGTCCTTTATGACTTCCAGTTCAGTTTCTGGCACTAAAGATCCCAATCCTATAGAGGTCAGTGACTTACAGCTAGATTTCAATGCAATGTATTCTGTATGTTTTTTGGAATTCACACAATCATCTCGCCTGCTGTGGGCAATGCTCAAGTTGACATGACATAGCGTGCAATAAATGTAATGGTCACCTTTCCTACTATTTTCTAAGAATGACCCCATAATCTTTTTCATACTTTTGTGACCACTGTTTCAACTTTTGACAAGGCTGATTGTCCTCTCTGCCTTAAATGCATTCTCACTTCGATGACATTTTCAGATTATCAGATGATAAAACAAAAAAGTGAAATCTTGATAAGGTGGGAGTTTTGCATGAACAACATAGGTAGGTTTAAACCATCTGAGGTACCCAGTATAGTTAGTCTGGTTCCCTACCATAATCCACTTAGTCTAAGATGAAAACCCAGATCCAAACACAGAGTCATATATGAAAACCCAGACCCAGACTGAACCATGACAAGCCAATATCCGGAATAGACCAGAATGATTATATTTTCATATTTTTTGCAATTATTCTTTAAGTCCGTAATTTTAGCATCATTTCAGTAAGACTTACGGCAAAATCATAAGGGTTGGCAGGTATGCCTTGATCTGTGACCTTTAGATACCAAAATCTATAGGTTACTTTTATAGCCTGACTGCAAGTTATCCACAAAGATTGGTAAAGCGACTTACTCCAGAACACAAGTTATTGTGCAAAACTCATTTTTCTTGGAGTCACAATGACTCTGACCATTGACTTTCTACCCCAAAATCAATAGGTCTTACCTTAAGTGCAAGCCATCCACACACTTTGGTAAAGTTACATGGTCTAGAACTCAAGTTATTATCCAAAAACAATTTTCCTTTTTTCAGTCATAGTGCCCTTGAAATTTGGACCCCAAAATCAGTTGGCTTCTTTCTTAAACAAGGTGTAAGCCACAAACTTTGGTAAATGTCCATGGTCAAGAACCAAACTTTTTATGCATAGATAATTTTTCATTTTATTTTCAGTCAATGACTGTGACCTTGGACCTTTTGACCCCCAAATAAATAGGCTTCTTCCCTACTCCAAGTACAAGTCATCACAAGGTTTAGTCCAGCTCTGTGATGTAGAATTAAAATTATTCTGCAGAAACAATTTTTCTTTCAGTCACATTGACCCTGACCTTTGACCTTTTGGCCCCAAAATCAATAGGCTTCTTCCTTACCCCAAGTGCAAGCCATCCACAGAGTTTGATAAAGTTAGAGAGTGTAAAATGTAGGGGTTTTTTTAGGGGTGGGTGGGGGTGGGGTAAAACTAGTTTTAATGATGTAATACTTACCTGTTGCTATTTCATAGCTGGTACTTTTCCAGGAGGAAAATACCCCAACGGTATGATGAAATTTCGTCCTCTCATTAGGGTGAACTAGAAGAGTCCAGAACACTGGATTGCCCCTGTGGGACACCTCACACATATGGCCAATGCATACTGCCGCTCTTTCATTCTTTTCAAGGGAGCAGCCTAACTTAGTTGGGTGAATAGATACGAAAGGGCACAGCTTCCTGATTCTACAATCAAAGTATGATAGCTATCCTTCCCAGGGTTCATGACTTATGAACATACAGAAAAACTTGAACTAACACCTTAACCAATGTTGATGCCACCGCTGTCCCTGGAATGAGTGATATCTAGGTCTTGCCTATTCCCAATCAGGCAAGACAAAAATCAATATGAAAGCAAGCACACACAATCTGACATAATCCATTCACATTGGAAGCTACATATATCTCATTTTTCAAATTTAATTTTAAGTCCATCTACTCTTAAATAGTCTCCGGTATATCTTAAGAAATTGCAAGCAATGAAAAAATGAAGCTTGAAATTTTTTAAAATATTTGTCAAATAATTTTACAAAAAAAACAATTCTGCACATCGTAAAACTTAAGCTTTCATACAAACAAAAACCTTCACAAATTTGTTTTGGTGTAAACGTGTAGTTCTCAAGACAGAAATTTTTAAGGAAAATCTGACAATTTTACTGTAATTTGATGTAGACCATAAGAATGTTTATCTCAGATTTAGATCATAATAATTAGGATTTGTACAGATTATGCATGACTGTAAATTGAGGAAAATTCACTGACAAGTCACAGACAGACAGATGAACATTTCTAAGAGCATGCTACTAACCTGATTCAGTGCTATTGCTAGATGAGTCAGAAGGACGATTGCAGGTGGCAGGTGGCGGAACAGGGCGTTCGAGCCACCACCCCGAGACGGTGTGACCTGCGATGGAATGGGGCGAGAAACCTTGCTTGTGAGGAGTTCCTGTCAACCAAGGCAAATTAATACAAAATTCCGGGAACAGCACGTTTAGCTGGGCTTAGGGCTCGAACCCCAGTCCACACACATGCAAAGCAAAGGCTCAACACGGTAATATTCCTTGTAAATGAAATACTACATATAAGAACAAATACTACAAAGATGGAATGGTTACAACCATGATAATTTTACATAATGGTAAGTGAATATGGTACGTTTAATTCTAATAACTAATTGCTACCATACTTGGTGAATATTGTAAATGCTCTGACATTTTCTCTGCCCTGACAAACACAATCTATTGTTTGTTTCTCCTAAATCAAATTATAATTCGGAAAAAGATAACCAGCCCCTCAAAGTGACTAACACTCTACTGGCCATAAAGAGTTTGCTGGAATTCACAAGAAGTACATTTATTCCCTCTTTTAACTTTTTAAATTGCTGAGTATTAACAACATCTCCAATATACTTGAGAAACTCAAACATACCAAATTTGGAACAAAATTACTTTTTTATATGTTTGACTGAACATGTTCATAAGATAAGTGCAGTACAAAAATTTTCTCATAGTCTTTGACCTTGAACCTGTTATCATTAAAATGTGACTCAACTGCATCAATAAATATCCCGATCCGAAGTTAGATTTAATCCATAAATAATTTTTTTTTTTAAACCCCAAAACAAGTTATTGAACTGACATCATTCAAGGTATTCTTTAGAACTGGATTTGATCAAAATCCATTCATACTTGTTTGAGTTATCATGCTCACAAGCCATCACAGATAAAAACCAGAATCAAGACCTTTGACCTTGAAATCAATGTCTTAGTGCTATCAATTTGTTTATTAAAAAACAATTAAATACAAAGCCTGGTTAAAATTGATTTGTATATATACAAGCCACTGTATTCATGAGCTCAATGATGTACAGAATGCAAGCTGTGACCTTTGACTTCACCCCAAGGTCAATTAGGTCTGATTTTCAAACTTAGCAGGGGCATGTTGGTGGTCAGATCTGCATAATTTTCTTTCAGAACCAACTACTAAGAGAAGTAGCTACAAGATTTTCAAGATGGTCACTATGGCTGCCATGCTGGAGGTCAGATCAGTGCCATTTTCATTCAAGACCTGCTACATACTGTTAAAATGCTTCAGTGTAAAGCCCATGTAGATACAGCCATCAATTTAGGAGCAGTAGCCTTAAAATTTTCAAGATGGCCACCTAGGCAGCCATTCTAGAGGTCAGATCAACATCATTTTTATATAGTACTAGCTACAGATGGCACGAAGTGTCCTAGTGAAAACCTCATATCGATATGACCATGTATTCAGGAGGAGTACTGGTAATCATGAAATTATTTTCATGATAAACACTATGGTGTCCATATCAGATGGTCATATCTGCACCATTTTCATTCAGGATAAACCACATACCATTAGAAGTCTTTTAGTGAAAATGACATGTTGATATGACCATCTGTTCAGCAGAAGTGACAAGATTATCAAGGTGGCCACCATGATGGCCACGTCAGTCACAGTGACCTTGACCTTTCAGAGATGTTTCCAGGATTTTATCTGATGGGGAGACCTCCCCCCTTGTCACCAAAACATTTTGTTATTTACCCAACACTTAAATATCCATCTCTCTTTCTTCCTGCACCACTATGTTTGGTCTCTATTTAAATCAATATCCTCATAAGATGCTCCCCCCCCCAGTTTGTATAAGCAATAATCTGTTGATTGTTTCTGAGCTTAATCTGTTCCTTTTCTATGTGTGGATAGTGTTTTGTGCTGAAAGCCCCCTTTCAGTCTGCACTTTGAAGGGGAATAAGTATAGTTAGCTTAGCCAGCTTTGCAATGTTGGAAAACTGCTCTTTATGGTTGTTTTGTAGAGTTTTCCAATTCACAGGTATTATCTCATGGATATCTCTACTCCAAAATGCATGTGGTCTGGTGACTTGGCATGTAAGAGTTGATGTCCTCAAATTCAAATGCCAATTTCCAACATAAATGGGTTTTTTTCCCCCATAATTTCTGTAAATATTACACAACATACCTTTGTCTTGGTGTTGTGTTGTAATCATATGTAATGTAACAGTCAAACTTTGCATCAAAGTTTGGTTTCTTCTTTGGCGGTTCATCTAGCCTGGCATCTGACATCATTTTAGAATTATTGTCCTACATTTAGTGAGAAATTCCACTTAATTCTTCACTTTTTTCATTCTGCCATTCACTTTGCACATGCGCGCCAGCACTGACTTGAAGTTGAAAAGAATCAGTAAATTTCAAGCCAGCCAATGACTACAATCTCACTTCCAGAAATAGATCAAAGTTTGCACATGCATAAATGTGAGGAAAGGGCATCAATTGTGGAACACTCTAGTACACATTTCTGTTATAAATAATTAGCAGAATTTCCAGGTGTATTAACTTACATCTGCATACTTTGAAATGGACAAAGGTATTTTATCAAATAGGTATTCATACTATTTAATTTTTTTAGATTCTTATTTATTCAGTTTATCTTAACATTAAAATAAATATTTAATACTGCGCAGAGTGAATTTTTATATGCCCAACTTTGAACTAATTTGTGGGAGTTCTCATGAATCACTTCATTCCAAGTACGCAAATTCATAAAACGTTTGTGTCATTCCCTACCCCAGGCACAAGCCATCCATAAACATGGGTAACTGCAGATGGTGGCTAACTCGAGTTATTGTGCAGAAATGAAATTGGTAACAGACAGACAGATGGATAGACTTATAGGTGAACAGTGGCAAAGCAATATTGCTCCTTATGCTATTGCAGTGGGCATAAAAAAATCCACACAGATATATAACCACTCATTCAGGAAAAGTAGCTATAACAAGATGACAACCATGGTAATATCAAATTAGTATAATTTATAATTAGGTCCATCTACATAAAGTAGATGTATGTCATAAAGTCTTTTAGTGAAAACCTCATGTTGTTATGACCATCCATTTAGGAGGAGCAATGATAACATGACTGTCAAAATGGCTGCCATGGCCACCATGCTGGTTGTCAGATCACCACAGTTTTCTTTTAGGATCATCTACAAGTCATAGGAAGTCATTTGGTGAAAAACCTGTCCATATGATTATCTGTTTAAGAGAGTGTTGATAACAAGACTTTCAAGATGGCCACCATGGCTGCCATATTGGATGTCAGATCAGCACCATTTTCAATTAGGCCCACCTACAAGTCACTATAAGTCCTTTTGTGAAAAGCCCATGTTGATATCATCTGTTCAGGAGTAACAATAAGATGATGTTCATGATGACTGGATGTTCAAAGGTCAACATCTTCATTTTGGACCAACCAGACCTCAGGATGAAACTGTTTGCCAAGTTTCATGGCTTTCCTCCTAGTAGATTAGAAGGAGTAGCAATAACAACTGCTAACAGACAACAGATGACAGATGGATGACGGATGCAAACCCATCACATAAGTGTTTGCATCTTGACTAGTAAAGCTGCAAAAAAGGAATTAAAGCAACTTTAAACTTTTGGAGACCCAAGGAACTAAACAAAAGTTAGGTCATGATTTTCTTTCAAGTTTCGGACTACTGGATGGATAGATATTTGGATATTACCGTGTTAGAAGCAGATGGGAAGGATAGTAGCAGACAAAGCCCATTGTAAGATAAGGGTGGTAGCAGACAGGGTCCATAACTGGATGAGAAGGGTGGTAGCAGACAGAGACCATTGCAGAATGAGAAGGGTATTTGCAGACATGGTCCATAACAAGATGAGAAGGGTGGAAGCAGACAGGGTCTACTGTAGTACGAGAAGGGTGGTAGTAGACATCATCTATAACAGGATGAGAAGGGTGGTAGCAAACAGGGTTCATAACAGGATGAGAGGGGTGGTAGCAGACAGGGTTCTAAACAGGATGAGAGGGGTGGTAGCAGACAGGGTTCATAACAGGATGAGAGGGGTGGTAGCAGACAGGGTTCAGAACAGGATGAGAGGGGTGGTAGCAGACAGGGTTCATAACAGGATGAGAGGGGTGGTAGCAGACAGGGTTCATAACAGGACAAGAAGGGTGGTAGCAGACATGGTTCATAACAGGATGAGAAGGGTCGTAGCAAACACGGTTCATAACAGGATGAGAGGGATGGTAGCAGACAGGGTTCATAACAGGACGAGAAGGGTGGTAGCAAACAGGGTCCATTGCAGGATGCTTGAGGAAATGTCTACACACATCACTCTAAGTCAGGGCCAATTTAAAACTAGAAACTAGTGTTAAGAATCAAATAAAATTTCATGATCAATCATCAATTTCATCTAACGAATTAATGATCAATAAATAATCAATTCATTTGACATACATGTACTAGCAAAACTAGGAATTTCTAGATTCCTCTAGGAAATGTAATGGACCCCATTTAAAAAGAAATCTACATAAAAATCATAAAGTAATTTCAAAATATGAATATTTTTTCTCAACTTTTTTGTCACTTCTTTACTGACTAGTCATCTTTACATTCTACTTACAGTGCAAACATTAATAACATTATTTTATACATTATACCTAACAGCAGTATTTGTTTTCTGCCATTCGTTACTACTGAGAGACTGCTTATTGCCTGATAGGTCTCATTCTGCATCAATAAATAGTATCAAGTCTGAAAGAGTGAGAAATGGTGACAATCTGGATTTTGACAAAAATCAATCACAAATTGATTATTTGGTCATTCTGCTGAAAGTGACAGATACTTGACTAATTCAATTATCGAAACAACACTACTAGAAACAGCTGTATTGAGATTTCTGCACTTTAATGTATATCGATGTACTCTTGATTATGGGGTGCATTTGTTTCTCATATTATGTAAATTAAAACCATGCATGGCGATTCGTGCAACTTCATACATTTCAAGAGTATAAAGGACCATTTGCTGGTGAGATGTGCTTTTATCTTTTAATATCCTTTAGGTTTCTAAGCCCTAAAAGTTTATACAGAGCTACAGCTATTAAGGGTGTGCACCCAATAGTAACTAAGATATGACCCAGGCATCAAGTCTGTCAGGTAATGAAATGCCCTTGGGTGCTAATACTTGTAACATCAATAAATCCAGCATTTCAATTCACCAATCAAATCAAATTGTATCGGTAAACAAAATACCAACCTGGCCCTTTATAACCTTGTCATTGCAAGTAATTGTGTACAGTACATTCCCAATTCATCAATTTTACTTTATTATAAAAAAGAAACCAGTTCATGCTAAGTGGAGTTTAATTTCATGCACAAAGAATAAACCATCCCTAGAAAATTATAAATAAATATATTGAGTGTGTACTAACATTGTATTTTGTTTAATGGGGTAGCGGGAGGTAGGGGAGAGTAAATTATATTAAGTTCGAAAAAAAGGCTGGTTTTTAAAATATAAGTAATAAAAAGAAAAGATGAGTGCAAAGCAAGGCTTCAAACAAAACAAACAATTTGGCTTTAAAAAAATAAAAAATACAACTACTACAAAGTTAACATTTGGCATGCTTTAAATTAAAACATGAGTATCTTGAACAGAACATCAGATGCCCACCCTATGTTTAATAGTCCTCTATGTAGGAAGTAGTAGGGGATGGTTGACTCTGGACCTTTTGGTCAAGATATTCAGTCTTGAACTAAAGTTACTTTGCAGAAACCATTATTTTCTTATTATACTTACCATGGCCATGACTTCTGACTTATAGAACCCAGAATCAAAAGGTTTCTTTTTTAATCTAAATGTGACCTTGATCTTTGACCTTATAACCTTAAATGAATTGATTTCTTTCTTACCCAACTTACAAATTCATCCACAATCTTTGGTGAAGTTACATGGTCAAGAACTAAATTTTTTGTGCAGAAACCATTTTTCTTCTTTCAGACAGTGATCTTGACCTCTGACCATTTGATCCCCAAATCAATTGGCTTGTTCCTTAACCCAAGTGCAAGCCATCCGCAACGTTTGGTCCAGGCCATTGATGCAGAACTAATGCTATTGTACAGAAACTTTTTCTTCTTCTTACAGTTACAGTGACCTTCATCTTTGACCCTTTTGCACCCAAATCAACAGGCCTTACCCTAGGAGCAAGATATCAACAAGGTTTGGTATAAGTATGTTATGTAGAACTAATGTTATTACGTGGAAACCATTCTTCTTCTTTCAATCAATGATCTTAACCTTTGGCCTTTTGATCCCAAAATGTTTAGGCTTCTTCCTTAAATCATGTGATAGCTATCTACAAATCCACAAAGTCTGGCAAAGTACATGCTGTAGAACTGAAGTTATTGTGAAGGAAAGGAAAAGTTGACAGACATAAGATAGACAAGGTCATAGCTTAATATGTTCTACCAAAAGGCAGGTGTATAAAAATAAAAAAATAAAAAAACCCCCAAAATCTCAAATTCAAAATTACTGCAAAACATACATACATTAAAAGGGAAATGTCTTTCATAAATAGTTCTCAAATACTTTCATTTAATTTGAAGCACTATGATAAGACCTCTGTTTCATCATTCAGTTTCAATTTTTCTAAGGAGTTAAGTTTATTTAAAGTTCACATATTTCTGGAACAATAATCCCTCAAAGGGACTGATGCTCTACTGACTCAAAAGAATATCCAGAAATCCAAGATACCGGTAAGTATATTTCTTCGGTCTTTTTATTGTTTGTAACTGTTGAGAACTGAAATCACCTCTGACATTTTTGAGAAACTCCAACATATCAAATTTGTTAACAAAAATACTTTCTTACATGTTCAAGTTCATACATTCACAAAATACCTGTAAGTGCATTTCAAAATTTTGGTCTTTGATTTTGATCTTGAACCTGATTTCATGAAAAGAGAGATCACTGATCCTGTCCTAGACAGTGTCAAGACATACCATGATGCCAAATTTGATTAAATCTATAGTAATTTTTGTTGTTGAAAAAATGAAGTTAGTGAAGTGGTATCATTCAAGGTACTCTTCAGATATATAAACAAATTGGGTTTGATAAAAATCCATTCATACTTGTTTGTGTTATCATGCTCACAAGCCAGTACAGCTAAAAACCAAGATCTTTGACTTTAAATTCAATGACAGAGTGTTGACTATCAACTTGTTGATTGGAATGCAATACAAAATCTTGTCAAAATGTGCTTGTATATATGCAAGTCACTGTTCATAAGCTTGGTGAATTACAAAGATGCAAGCAATGCCCTTTGACTTCACTCCAAAGTCAATTAAGTCTGGCTTTGAAAACTCCTTCACAGAAGTGTGAATATGTGGGTGGCCAGAGCTGCACAATTTTCATTCAAAGCCAATTATTATTGCAAAAAGTGTTCTAGTGAAAACCCCTTGTCAATGCCATCATTGGTTCAAGGAGAGAAGTGATATCTTCATGTGCCATGCTGGAAGTCAGATGACCACCATTTTCATTCAGAACCAGCTACATACTGTTATAGTGTTTTAGTGAAAAACTTGTATCAATATGACCATCCTTTCAGGTGAAAAGTAACCATACAAGAATATTTTCAATATGGGTGTCAAGGTAGCCATTTTGGAGGTCAGTTCAGCAGGATTTAAAAACACAAACAGCTATACTGCAAGAAAGTTGTTTTTTCTTTCTCTTTTTTAAAAAGATGTCAATACAGCCATCATTTCAAAACAAGTAGCCATTATAAGATTTGTCACATTTTTGGAGTTCACACTGGCATAATTTTCATTTAGAACCAACTACATATAGTGAGAAGTGTTTTACCTAAACCCCATGTCATGAATACAATCATAACAAGGTTTTAACGATGTCTACCATGGCCAGTATGTAGGAAATCTGATCATCATAATTTTTCTTCAGGACCAGGTAGATATCATGAAAAGTCTTTCAATGAAAACTAGTGCTGAAACAAAGTACTCAAGCACCCAGGTACAAGTCAAGTACATTTAACACTTAAGTCTAAGTTTGGGATTTTAGTACTCAAGAAAATGAGGAGACAACTCTGACTGAAAATTTGAAAGACATTTTACTTATGAATTTTCTTACACTGAGGTTAAATTCGCCTTATGGCCACCACTGGTACTCTAATTCTTTCTTGAATATCATGTATATTTGAGGTCTATACCATACTGTTTTAGAAGCACAAGGGAGAGTATTTCCACACGACCTAGAGTTTCAAGCTATACTAAAATAACCTAATAAAATCTGTGCAGATGTTTATCTTAAATATTTGACTCTTCATGCCTACAGTACAGTCTGCTTACCTTTATACCATTAAAGAGTGGCAGCTGACGTTGTGATGTTTAACTAACAGAAGACCATGGTCACACTGGCAAGCTATGATGATGGAATGTGCTGAATGGAACACTGCATTTTGATTGATCAACAAAAAATGTAACTGTGTTATGGTGATTTTTTAAAGTGACATGTAGTTTTAGTGTGTGTATACTTAATATATGATCAAAATGTGCATATAATATTTTGTAGTACATTTTCCACAAAGCCTGGAAAAGGGTGTTTGGTTGGGTGGACAATATGTTTTCTAACCTGACTTGATAAAGGCAATAGTAATTTTGAGTACTGGATTCAGAGCTGAATCTGCCACTTCAAGTACTCAAGTTCTACATATTAATCATTGTAGCCCTACTGAAAACCCCAATCCTATATGACCATCTGTTCAAAAGAAGAAGCTTCTGGATCACATACGCGTGAAATTCTCAGAGGATGCACCTTTTCTGTGTAATGCATCTCCATGTCATGCATCATTTTCCCCCGTGATGATACCCTTTTTTGTTTCAGCCATGGCTGATCTGTGAAATAGCTAATGGCTAGACTTGGGTAAACAGGCATGAAACCAGTGTAACTAATGAACAGTTAATCCTTTGCTGATGTGATGACTTAAAAAAAAATGATGTTCTATTGAATGTGCATGTAAGCACCTGCAACTGTTTGGCAAATAAACGATGCCCTTTGTTGTTTTAACGATGTTAGATTGTGATGACGCATAAAAGTAATTAAAGCTTTCTCAGAGTATGAATTGGACAATACTGTCCAATCATTAACATGCAATAATAATAATAATAATAATAATAATAATAACTGCTACTTCTGTATGTGTGATTTAGACTAGGGCACTGGTATCAGCAGACACTTTTTAAAAGAGTGCAGAAAAGTCAGCAAAATCTGTTTTCATTTTTCGGGAAACAGACTTGTGATGAAAATTACACTAATGTTAATAAAAAAGGCAGAAAATATAGACGAAAGTGAAGACAATAAATGCTGATTCAGTCCCGACTAATGTGAAGGACGCTGATAAAAATGGCAGCAGAACTACAAATGTGAGAACTTAGAGACATGAGTGGGAGAAGCAGTTCTCATGGTTTAAAAGAGTGGAATCAGATGGTACATTAAAAACAATTTATGAGTGGTTAACACTTCTGGAAGCCAAGTTCTTTCACTGGAAATAGAAATACTAACTTACAGTTATCAGCCTTTAGCCGTCACGAATTTAACCCAGATTATTTTATTGTTGTTGAGGGTTGCCGTGCTATGCCCCCCCCCCCAAAAAAAACCCAATCATGTATACTGTTGAGAAAACTCTCGAAATTGGTGTGAAAAATTATACCTGCAAAGCAACACAGTCCCATACAATGAAACAATAAATAAATCATGAAGGAACATGTTGTACTTGAAGACTTTGATAACCAGAATGCCAAGCATGTATTTGTTAAGTCAAGGAACAGTAAAAAGAAAAGAAACTAACTCATTTGAAAAATTAGTTTGCAGATGGTAGAGTGCAGTATGATATAAAGTTTTTTATTTTGACAATTACTGAAAAATAGTTTCTCTCTAATCTGATATGATGAGGCTGAGAATTTAATCCAGCTATGTAAAAAATAATGCTCATGTACTTTTCATTTTCTTTTCTATTCTTTTTAAAGCGAGGGACTCATGAGTTTATGCCAGGGACTCTCAGAAATAGGCTTGAGACTCTTGAGTTCCCTGAGTGAAGAGTCCAGAACTCCTCATCCTGAAACTCTGTTGACAGCCCTGCAATAACAAGATTTTCAAAATGGCCACAGTGATGGCCATGTTGGATGCTATATGAGTACCATCATCAATTATGGACCAACTAAATTCAATAAGTATTGTAGTGAAAATCCCATGATTACAGTACACGCATCGTGTTTTTATGAAAAAACACGTCGTGGGCGTGGAGCTTAATCCTTTTCACGATGTGTCGTCGTGGACAAGATATCATAGTCATCGTGAATTGTCCACGTCGTGGCTCGTAGTAGACGGATTAAGTTTTATTGCCCATTTGAAAGTCGAAGCAATATAATTATGTAATAGTGGACGCCAACTACCATGCCCACTACCACGCATGGAACTTACCTATCGGCTCAGCTACAGCACACAGTGCAGAATGCTCTTTTTAATTTGTACGCAATGCCATTTAATATTCAAAGACTCGCTCACTAAAACGCATTCACATACATGTATTGAAAGAGATGAAAGATAAATTGCAGAGAAAAGAGTCACGAATGATGCTTCACAAATTATACAAAGTTTAATTATCTTAATTTTAATGAGGGGGGGGGGAGATTCTGTTTTAAACAAACAAAGGGTAAAAGAAATCACATGTAAATACATGTATTAGCGGGTTTCATTCCGTTATTAAAATAAAAGAATGCGAGAAATGTTGTGATTTTGTTTTTAATTACCCCAGTCACTTTTAAATGGTTTGCTTAAAATGTTCCCACACAATGAAATATACACGGCGCTATGCAATATACAACCTCTACTATTCCAGCCTGTTTAGTACTTGTGACTCAAATATAAATGTCCATGCGACACATTTTCTCAGGAACTAGACACGTATTTACTTTTACCGTAGACCTACTGTTTTTACTCCGATTATATGATGCACGTGATGATGCACCAACAGCTTTAAAAAATATACTTAAGATTGCTGGTTTGGTCATCTGACGAGTTTAATATTACCAAATGGACTGGTGAAAGCGATAAAAAGTGTGTAATCACGATTAATTTGCTTCAATTGGCGAAACTTTTAAAATTTCTGGTGTTTTAATTAATGTATCATTCAGTTAAGATTTATTTTGTGTTTGGAATTACTTCTTTCTCCCCTTGTTTAACTTGTACTGTATTACACGTTAGCTGAACACATCATATCTATCAATAATGCCTTGTACATCACCCGAAATTGTGACGCCACATGTTTGCCAAGACTATAAAATCTATCTCTATTATTGCACTCATTGCTATAAACATGTGGCTTCTTATTTTTCATTAACTACTCCGACCTGGAGGTGGAAAAGTTTTGGCTTCAGAGGTTGTAAATCCCAATTATTTCCTGTTCATTTTGAACCATTCATATTAATTCTAAGGTGGTCGCGAATATTGTCAGGTCCACCTTGATTATTGCTGTAATGCTCTCTCATTGGACTTTCAGTCTATTAAATTTCTGAAGCATTAAGTTCGTACATGGTTAATTATGACCAGATTCGACAATAGATGATAATAAAAAAAGACAAAGGACACTAATAGCAGGTGAATAACCCAATGAATTATATAAATTCTTGTTAAATACAAAATGAATTGCCAAGCAGCGATTTACATATTAACTTACTTATATAAAGAGTGGAATCAAAACTGTATTTCAAAATTTTGTCAGTAGACGAATTCCAAAATGAAGATGAACGAGGCACATTTCTAAAATGCATACTCTCTAATTAGCAATGCCTGTTTCCAAGTTTGCGATAAAAGCTACGGCTAACATCGATCGAAAGTTATGGTGCATAATCTCTCTCTCTCTCATGTTTGCATGTGATAAACACATTTTATTACAAAAAAGATGCATTTAAAAAAAACAAAACAGAAAGCTTGTAGTGTAATACAGCTTTGGTTTATTTTATATACCGCTAGAAACCAGTTTTATGCAAAAATATCACAACTTGACCACATTGCGTTTCTCACTCCATATTACAAGTCCAAAATTCGTTGTTCCACACGCAACAAAAATGGTTTCATTCAAAAGTTAATGCTTCTTTTGAAACATCGGGGCTACAAAAAATAAGATAGAAGCTCAACACTTCATGAATGGCCATGGTTAACAAGCGTAGCGGCTAATGTCAAAGTAAAAATGTCACTCCTCGGCTGCTGCTTGATGATAGATACACAAATAAAGTGACGAAGAAAGTAACCTTTTTCATAAAAAATCACTTCGTTTATGGCATGAACAGCCACTGAAAGAGAGCAACCTTCAATACCGTGTAGGCGAATTCGGCTCATTTAAAAATTATCATACTCTCATTTTTCTAAGTCTACAGATAAAGGTATTTGTATCCTGCTTTCAATAATTTCTTTAAAGAAGGTTTTGGAAACTGTGTAGACATTAAAGAAAAACTATGACAAATTAATAACTAGTACAAGAAGTTCTGTATGAAATAGCATTTATTGAGAAAACACACTGAAGTTGCCGCTTATGCCCAGAGGCAGGGTTGACGCGCTACTTGTTTATATAACGCTGTTTCATTCACGTCTTTCTAGCGCTTGAATTACAGGATGTTATGCCAGCTGAATTGGCTTCATTAAACAGAAACCCTAGGTGTTTTCATAACAATATTCCCATGACATATTTGTATTCTGATTTAAGTAATTTAACTTCTACTCTATGTGCTACTGGGAGTGCAGGTGCGATAGGATTTAGCTTTAACAAAATTACACTTGTTGTGATTTTTAGAAAATAAAATATTAATAATTTTACATGACTCAGGACCATTGCAGCTTGTTAGATTTAAATGCTTGTTTCCTTATCAGGAAAATAACAATACTATATATAGTTTGCTTTATATACCGTTAGAAACCAGTTTTACGCTATAATATCAACACTTAACGACTATGTGTTTCTGAGACTTTCTCTGTCTAAATTCGCTCTTCACAAACTAACATCTTCTTAGTTTTAAAGCGTTTGATTATGCAATAACAAGAAACATTTTTATTCAACAGTGTTTTTTTTTTTTTTAAAACATAGAAGCGCGACACTGACCAGTAGCTGCTAGGAATTGTTCTAATTTAAGTCATTTAAGACTTCAACTCTATTTGCTTATTATGCAACGGAGTGGGGAGGGGGGTTGTAGGCTGGGAGAGGAGGAGAGACGGAGGAGATGGGATATAGCTTAAAACAACTACACTTCTTCTGATTTGTAGATAGTTTAGACGTGCATCAAGGCCAGTACACTCCCCCCCCCCAATTTAAGTTAAATGTTTTACACGATAATATGAGAACTTAACATCAAATGCGTTTCTCAGTCCAAATTTGTTTTTCACAAACTAACATCTTTTTAGTTTTAAGGTGTGTGGTTTTGTGATATTTTCATTCAACAGTTATTGTACTGTACATTTTGAAACATCGAAGCGTGACATTGAACATTAGCTGATAACATGTAGAAACTGTTATGACGGACTGTTGTTGACTCGAGGCAGGAAGCTACAGCAACAGGCATAGCGGTTGGCTTCAAAGTAAGAATGATACTCCTCAGCCAGTTCCTGGTGATGCAATGTAGATTCGTGAAAAAAGTGTGGACAGGAAATAACTTTTTTTCTCATTGAACTCACTTGTTTATGACATGAATGGCCACTGATAGAGTGCAACAGTCAATACAGTGTACACAATTCCCAAAAATTTAAAAATTGCCATACTGTCTCATAAACAATGTTATTTTAAAAGTTTAAGGGTAACAGTACAGAAGAACCTTTCCGTAGTATAACTCCTGTATCTTTTTTATTTTAAAATACTTTGGCAAGAATTATGACATACATGTCATAATGTGCCAGTTTTCATGATCGTACATGTTCGATATAAATATTACGGCGTTCGTTTGTAATCTCTTTTCGAGTTCTATATGTATTACTGCTTTCAATGATTTCTTCAAGGTGGGTCTTGGAAATGATATGGAAATTAAAGGGAAACTGACAAATTAATAACCAGTACACAACACACTTTTATGATATATCATTTATTGAGAAAGAACCTCAAAGTTACCGCTTGATGCAGAACAATGTCAATTTCCGCATCTGTATATGCTAACAGGTACATATACATGTATTAAATCAGCAGGGATGTACGTTGTAGCTAAGCAATTATTTCTGATGTACGCTTTGTCATGGACAGGGGTGGAAAGATATCCAAGAAATATAAAACCTCATTTGTTCTACGTTACGCACGTTCGTCTGTATGTATCCTCAGCCAGGCTACTGATAAATACACAGGAAATCTTACCACTGTAAAGGTACAGGTAAAGGTATGAAATTGATACCTGCCATGTTCGGTTTACGGTGTCGGAGTTTCTCCCATCTGTTTGTTTAGTGTGTCAACTCGCGGAGCAAATACAACTGAATCAGCGAGGGGTGCCATAAAACCCACTACGACTCACGACGACTGCAATAAAATCCGTCACGCACTTCCACTAGACTGAGTGGATTTTCACTAAATTAGTGTGAAAATCCACCAGACTGCGTGGACTTAAACTACTCATAGTGGACACTTAATCCCCTGCCCTTTCTCCACGCCCACGCAATTTTCATGGTGAATCATAAAAACACGATGCGTGTACTGTATATGACAAGAAATTCAGTAGCACTAAAATTTTCAAGATGACCACTGTGGTGGCCATACTTATTATCAGATTGGCACCATTTTCACTTAACACCAACCTGAAAAAACTCCATGTCAATATGACCATCCATTTGGGAGAAGTAGCAATAACAAGATTTTCAAGATAGCCACTTAGGTGTCCTTACTGGATGTCTAAGGGGCACCATTTTCAATTTCAAAATAACATGTCATCACGAGAAGTCTTTCATTGAAAACCCCATGTTGATATGACCATCTGTCCAGGAGTAGTAGCCATAACAAGATTTTAAAGATGGCCACAATGGTGGACATATATCTGATGCCAGATTGACACCATTTTCATTGAAGACCAACTAGACATCTTAAGAAGTCTTTTTGCAGTGATAACCCGATTCTCAAGATGGCTGCCATGGCAGCCATATTGGATGTCCAAGGGAACCATTTTCTATTAGCACCATCTAGAGCTTGGGATGAATGTGTGTGTACAGTTTCATGGAAATCCTCTAAATAGATAACAAATGTGAGCTAATGGATGGATAGTAGAGAATAGTCAATCACACAAGTTCTTCTAGTCCATGTAAAAGAAAGCAGAAGTTGTGTTTTGGGGTGCATTTGTTCCATTTTTCATCTTCATTCTTTATTTTCATGCTTGCATTATTACAAAGATGATGAAAGAAAAATATAAGAGGCCCAAGTGGGCCTGAGATCACTCACCTGTCTGAAAACAACAGCCATATTTGATGGCAGATTGACATCATTTTTGTATGAGCATGAAAGGTCTTCATGCCATGATGCTTTCTATCAAGTCTTGTCAACTTCTATTCAGTGGTTTTGGAGAACTTGTTTAAAGGTTCTTCAATATTTAGTAACAGTGGCCATATCTGATGGTAGATCAGAATCATTTGTACAAACTTAAACTGTCTTCATGCAAGAATGCTTCTGTTAAGTTTAGTGAAATTCTATTAAAAGGTTTTGGAGAAGTTATTTGAAGGCTTTTCTATTTTTAGTATCGGTGGTCATTTTTGATGGTGGATCAGCATCATATCTACAATCTGAAAGGTCTTCATGCCAGGATGCTTTCTGTCAAATTTGATCAAATTCTATTCAGCAGCGCTGGAAAAGTCATTTAAAGGTTTTTCTAGTTTTAGTAATGGTGGTCATAGTTGATGCCAGATTAACATCATTGGTAAAAACTTGTATGGCCTGTATACCAGGAAGCTCTGTGCCTAATTTGGTTGAAACTGGTCTGGAGGTTTTTGAAAATAAGTTGAAATTAGAAGCTGTTCATTGGTGATGAACAAGTTTTCCTATTTTGGGTAATGGGGACATATTTGATGGCAGACAAGCATTGTTTGTACAAACCTGAAAGGCCTTCATGCCAGTAAGCTTTGTCAAATTTGATCAAAATTTGCTAAGTGGTTTTTAAAAAAAAGAAATCATATCAAGGATGTTCTACTTTTAGTAATGATGGCCATATCTGATGGTAGATCAGCATCATCTGTACAAACTTGAAAGGCCTGAATGCCTGGATGCCCTGTGCCAAGTTTGGTTAAAGCTGGTCAGGTACTTTTTGTGAAGAAGTTGAAAATACCAATTGTTGACTGATGCTGGATGGATGCTGTACACCACATAACAGATGAAGGACCATACCATAAGCTCACTTGGCCTTATGGCCAGTTAAGATAAAAACTGTTACACAACTCAAAACAAGACTTTAATTTACTCCCTGTAAATGTCATAAAGCAATACTTTTATTTTCATTCTGAATTTACTCATGGAAAACCCTGCTTGTTACATAATTTGTCCTTTTGTCAGATGAGAAAATGCATTTCAAATTTCAAGCAGACAGACTATCCTCTCTTCCCAACAAATGATAAATTTCTTTTTATTAAAAACAGTCATGCAATGATATAACTACAAGGCAGAATGTCAATTTTAAATCTTTTTCATGCATACTAACATCAACTGATTTGTGGATCCAATCTTTGTTTCTGAAAATTATTATTTCATTGTTTAATTTCATGGAATGCCTAATCATCTATGGTTATTTTGAGGAAGATTATTCTCAATTTCGACAACATCGTCAGGAAATCCACTGGACATATAAAAATAAAAAATTTGACAAAAAATGTGAATACAACGAGATAATACAAACCATCACAAGTTTTGAGACCATTTCTAAATTTTCACAATGCAATTAATTGTTTAGTTCGCTTGCTTTTCACAACTAGCCATAGCATTTAATTTTTTTGAAATTATGAATTTTCCAACAAATGTCAGTCAACCCAGATTTTAAGTTATTCTTGTGTACAATCCTGAAAAAAATTTCCAGAATTTTTCAAGTTTTGTCAAAAGTTTTGCCTAATACTATAACTGTTGAAAAACAAGCACTTTTTGGGATCTGATGAATCACCAGGTGAGGTGTAGTCATGCCTACTTTGGATGCTGTAATAACTGTTACTATGCCTGACATTCTTACTCCAAAGATCGCAACCATTCGGTATGCATGCACATTGACACTAAAGGAATTTGCCCATTATTTTATCAGAAAACTACTTGAAACACATTGAAATCATGCTTAAATTCAGACAGCATGGACACAAATATTTTAGTAAAGGCTGCTTTAACCCTTTAGCTACTACAGCTGTTGTACAGCTTCCTGACTGCTGAGTGTTGTCATATCAGCTGCCGATCTACTGAGGCTGGTTGCTAGGCTAAATACTAGAGCAGCATCATGGCTGACTACATAAACTGATAGTAAAAACATGGTTACATTTATTTTCATTATTTCATTATTTATTCCTTAAGTTCAATGAAATAACAAGTGTCCCTCGAAGGGGACTGACACTTTACTGGGCAAAAAGAATTTCCAAAAATTCAAGATAACACCATATCTTCCTTTTAACTGCTGAGTGCTGAAACGATCTCTGATATTCTTCAGCAATTTTCAAGACAGCCATTGCAGCAGCCATATTGGATGTATGATTAGCACAATTTTCATTTAGGAACAATGACGTATCATAAGAAGTCTATTGGTAAAAACCTCATGTTGATATAACCATCCATTTGGGACAAGTAGTGATAATATTTTCAAGATGGCCACCACTGTGGCCATAGTGAGGGTCAATTTGCATCATATTCATTTGGGATGAACTCGACACTATAAAAACTCTTCTGATGAAAACCCCATGTCAAAATGACTTTCCATTTTAAGAGTAACAATAACAAGATTTTC
Organism: Margaritifera margaritifera; assembly: GCA_029931535.1. NCBI lineage: Eukaryota > Metazoa > Mollusca > Bivalvia > Unionida > Margaritiferidae > Margaritifera > Margaritifera margaritifera. The sequence continues at coordinate 2,499,613 of JAQPZY010001623.1, forward strand.
AAGATGGCCACCATGGTGGCAATATTGGACATCAAATCAGTACATTTTAATTTAGGACCAACAAGACAGTTTAAGAAGTCTTCTTGTGAAAACCCCATACTGATATGACATTTTGTTTTAGAGGAGTAACACGAAGAAGACTTTCAAGATGGCTGCCACGGTGGCAATATTGGATATCAGATGCACACCATTTCCATTTAGGACCAACTAGACATCATAATAAGTCTTCTGGTAAAAGCACAATGTCAATATAATCAGCCATCTAGGAGAAGTAATGATAACAAGATTTTCCAGAAGGCCATTGTGGTGGCCATATTGGAAGTCAGATTGGCACCATTTTCATTTATGACCAACAAGTAAAAACCCCATGCTGATATGATAATTCATTCACGTGATTTTCAAGATGGCCACTGTGGTGGCCATATTGGACATCTGAGTGGCTACATTTTCATTTAGGACCAACTAGACATTATCAGAAGTCTTTTAGTAAAAACCCCATGTTGATATAACCATCCATTCATCAGAAGTAGCCATAACAATATTCTCAAGATGGCAGGAGTGACAGCCACATTGGATGTGTGAGTGGCACCATTTTCATTTAGGACCAATTAGACATCATAAGAAATCTTGTGCTGAAAACCCCCATGTCAATATCACTTCCTGTTCAGGAGGAGTAGCAATAACAAGATTTCCAAGATGCTGCCATGGTGGCCATATTGGATGCCAGATTAGCACCATTTTAATGTAGGACCAACTAGACATCATAAGAAGTCTTTTAGTGAAAACCCCATTTTGAGTAGCAATAACAAAATGTTCAAGATGGCCACTGTGGCAGCAATATTTGACATCAGATCGGCATCATTTTCATTTAGGGCTAACTAGACATCATAAGAAGTCTTCTGGTGAAAACCCCATGCCAATATGACTTTCCCTTCTGGATGAGTAGTGATAAAAAGATTTTCAAGATGGCTGCCATGATGGCCATATTGGACTTTAGATCGGCACCATTTCCATTTAAGACCAAATAGACATCATAAGAAGTCTTTTAGTGAAAAGCCCATGTAGATATAACCATCCATTGAGGAGGAGTAGTGCTAACTTGATTTTCAAGATGGCTCCAGGTGGCACCATTTTCATTTAGGACCAGCTAGACCACGGGATGAATGTTTGTGTAAAGTTTAATAGCATTCTGCAAGTAGTTTAGAAGAACTATCAATAATAAACTTGTGCTAATGGATGGATGGATGACAGATGACAAACCAACCCATAAGCTCAACTGGTTTATGACCAGTAGAGCTTAAAAAACCACCTTACGTTGTATAATGTCTGTTATTGATATATTTCTACAATCACATAATCCTATGTCCCATCACACCAGATATTTTCCTGTCATAATAGTTGTTTTGAATGCCACCAAATAAATCCAATATTTAAATATAAAATCTGAATGAAATCAACATTATCTAATTCCAAAGAGTGGTACCTCTTCAAAAGTCATCCTCAATGCATAAATGTACTTTGCACTATTTACAGCCAAGGAAAACCTCATGTCTCATCCCTTCCCTTGAACACATCTTACATCTGCATGATGCTCATTACAATGTAGATCCCAAGAAATACCCATATCTCCCTGACGCAGGTATCATACCATTTTGGGTCTCATTTCTGCTCCCCATTTCTGTAACATAAGTGTTTGTTTCTTTCCCAAGTTTTTCCACCAGGCATTCAGGAAAAACTGAAGAAAAACTCTTTCTCAGTGCTCTGTGGTCCAAGCTTTAAGGAGCCATGGTTGCTCAGATGTTAGCATGGCAGACTTGCGATGAAAGGGTGCAGGTTAGATTCCTACAATCAGATCAGACCAGGTTGGTTACCATGGTGTCCTTGAGCAAGGCACTTTACTCCAACTGCCTCAGGACCAAATAACCTACTTGTGTTGCTGTGCTGTGAAACACAAAACCAAACCAAGCTTGAAAGTCAAGCTGACAGAAGAATCAGAATTATTGATATTGAACACATGGATATCAACACTCCATTGTGCAAGTGGGACTCTGGCCTCCAAGTCATCTGATTCAAAATCACTTATATCTGGTGCTGAAACTGGACTAACATTAATATTCAAGCCAATTTTGAAGCTTGATTCATCAAACTCTCCTATATCACTTTTATTAAAACCTTCAAATTCAATAATATCCAAATCACAATCCATCTTTGTTTACCAAACTAATGGTGGATCTATAAAGCATGGAAAAGCCCTTCCTTTGTGTCTAAATTTAAGCTATCATGTTACCAACTTTTATCAAAATGTCCAGTAAATTGTCCTCTCATTGGTAATACATGTAATACCACCCAAAAAAATATGTAAACTTCCTGTACTTTCAACCAATCAACGTTAACATACGCATATATGTGGCACTTGGAATTGGAGTAGTGCTGATGTTGTCGCATATAAGCAATAGTGGGGAACAAACAAGTGTTATATACAGCACAAATAAGCGGCAGAAGGGTTGCAGAGATATTTATAGACAACACATACAGGTGACAGTGGTAGTTAAAGGGTTAAGAATGTGAAATGTTTTAAGAATGATGTAAATGTGATTCAGCTATCTGCCAAGTACCATAAGAATAAGTGAAAAAGTGCAACTCCATCAACCTTAGGTTAAAGTGAATGATGCCCACTGTTCCTGCATGGCAGGGTATGTTTGATTTTTTGTGTGAAAACTTCATTTAGATAATAGATAACAGGGAATGAAAATAAAGAAAGAAACAGATAAAATAGAAAGAGAAACAAAGAACAAAACTTATAGGTAGACCTCCTTATGTACTGTGGTACTAAATTTAAAATTGATATAGCTTTTCCTAAATGAGCATCCACTTTCATGCTCTCGCTTTTTATTTTAATTATTTTAAATTTCTTGATTAAAATATTAAATGTGATTTTATCTTCATTTCAATGCAAATTGTAACTGATGTAAGCTGACACACCCACCATCACAATATTGTGGATCTACAGCACAGTGTAAACAACCTCCTGACATCTACCATGATAGGTACTCCAACCAATAATGAATATTTGTACATTTCTGAGAAGAAAAAAACCCCACAAAATGCTGAGAGGTCCTGGCTATGTGGAGTTGTATACACAGTGCAAAATTAGTTTATAACTGATCTTGGATATTTCTATTTTTAAAATACTCATAAATGACATTTATTTCAAAATGTTCCAACTTTTCATTTAATTTACCAACAATGAATTAACTATTTTGATGGACAATAAAGTATTCTTTTTGACCCGTTGTCTTTATTAAAATTCAATTTTCAATTTTTTTTTCTATTTAAATATATGAATACAAATTCAGGTTAAAAAAGACTGGTTTTACACCTGGTGACAGAACATAATTTGTTCTTTTTACTTTAAAAGTTACCATACACCTGTCCATTAAAATTACCTGAATTTTCAAAGATATATCCTGACTAGTATTGTATATACTCGCTTATAAGTCGACGTTTTTTTACTTAGAATTCGATTTATTCAGAGTAGGGGTCGTCTTATAAGCGCAACATTAAAAAAAAAAAATCTTGGGGTAATGTTGGAAACTCTAGATGTTTGCAGTACATAAAAATACTGTCAATTCATATATTTTTACGTTTTCATGCCACTATTCCTATGCAGTAATGCATATATGGTATGCACTGTGTTTATCAGTTTCATTCAATACATGTATCTACAGTTATTTGGATTTTATTAATTTGAAAATATGACCGGTAAATTGTATACTACCTACCGCAAAATGAAGTGTCCGTCAATGCTTACCGTGGGTGTTTACTAGTAAGTATATTGCCTCAATTTTCGTGCAAGTCTGAACAACCTGTATTTGTATTAATATTTGTGTTTTGCTGTATAAAGACTGTGCTTAATGCAATAAAAGTTTTGATTTAATTTGTATTTTCCTTTTTCACAAGTCAGATTTAATTCCCAAGTGATATTTCCCAAGTTATCTGCCAGTGCACGTGGGCCGATAAGCCTTTGGCTTGCAAAGGGACTCACTTTGTTTTCAAGTTGACAAACCTTTTGATCGAGCCGCTAATCGATACTTGTTCAGTACCAAGTAGAGTTCTACAACTTCCTGAGCATATATTTTGACCTTAATCCCTTTGCTTGTAAAGGTACCACACTCTTTGTTTTCCCATGTGACAACCCTTTGATCAAGCCATGTGTTTGATACTTGTTCAGTGCCAAGTAACAGAGGGTGGCTATTTGAACTCCCTGTGATCTTGCCTCACATGTGTTCAGTTGCAGTCTTTAATAGATTTCTGACTTTATGATCAAAGTGTTACTCACAGAGCCCAAGCTCAGTCTCTGCTTAAGCACCCGCATATGACAGTAAAGCCGAGAATCGGGAGTCGGACGAGATTTACGATGACAAGATGACGACGATTTATCTATCCAGTTTGGCTTGTCTATATTTCCAAAGTGCATTTCTAACTCACTAAGAAGTCACCCCATCAGACGGATCTGACTTCCAAAATACACCCCGACTTGTAGGAGGGTAAAAAAGAAATTCTCTTTTTGCAGCCCTAAAAAAGGGGGTGGAGTCGACTTATAATCGAGTATATACGGTAAGTAACAATTTTACTGACTTATACACTTTGAAATTTTAATACCTTTAATTAGCTAACACATATAATTTGTCATTTCTATCCATGGGATAAGATCAGCAATTAATGTCTTTTGTTCACAAGTTACCATTGGCATGTAGCTTAAAAGGCTATATCTGCATGGGCATGTTGCTAATTGTTATTGGAGAAAATTCTGTGTAGCTTTGGGATTTGTCAGATACTACAAAGGTGTTACTCAGCAGATTTATCAGTATAAGCTCTAGATTTGAGTGGCAGCTACCCAGTTAAACTGTTGACATAAGGTTAAACTAGTGACACACATGGGACTGTAGTGTTGGACTAGCCATTGCATCAATTCACCCACAATGACCACATGGTTACTATCATTAGATTGAGTAATACCTTTTATTGACTGATGCTTCTGTGTGGACAAGCAACTGTGATAGATTGATATATAAATGATAATTAAAGGACAAAAATTTATAAAACTTCAAATGTAAATATTTCAAAGAGCACATGCCAGAGTTTGTACTACTAATTCAACTCAAATAGGTTTTGACAATTATTTATTTGTCTTTTAATTTTCATATTATTTCAATTGTATGGCTTGACATGGTGGAACAAACAGACAATACTTTTCTCTATACAAATACTGTATGATCATGACAACAATATTCTTGAATGACAACCTGGATTCAAGTAAGAATCTTTGCTCTTTTTAATTAATGTGAGTAACCTATTTTCTTTCATATGTTCAAAGATTTCCATTAAGCCAAATTTGATACTGTGAGATACAGCTTAAAAGTTTAAAGGAGAATAGGAATGAATACCTTCATTGCAATGGTGCTATGAATTGCAAATATGTTATCTTCTGTCCAACTGACACCTGGGACCCTATCAGATTACACACTGAATCAAACCCATCCCGAGTCATATTCAACTTTCAAAGTCACTAATTATTCAGCAGAACTATTGATAAGCAGCATATCTGCCCACTTTACACAGAAAAATTGTGGCTCTTTATCTGTGTTTTTAAAACAAGTATGGCCCCAATGCAGACTCAAAAAGTCTTAGTAAAAAAATAATCTGAAACTAGAATATTTTGAAAAATTACACAAATGGCATGAAATTCTATTCAGGTCATCTACTGATGCATGCAAACATGCATACTAGATTTTCATTTGTTTGCCTCACCATGTTACTTGCAAAACTGTGCTAACAATGTTTAGTTACAGTTCAAAACATTTTAAAGTGTGCAACAAAATGAAACATTGCTTTAATGATCTGAAAATCTAATTAGGTCATTATCACGTGAATACAAATAAGCCTACCAAATTTCATTTGTCTACCTAAAGTGAGTTTTGCTTAACTGTCCTAACAGGATTTTTTGTAAAAAAAAGGGAAAAAAAAATTTAAAATGTGTAAACAAGAGTACTGTTAATGGTACATTATACAGCAACCGTGTTGTAAATAGTATTAATCTACTTCTTTTATGTAAAACCCTCTTTCATTAGTCAGATATTCCGGTACTAAAAGATGTAATACCCATTAAACATATGTACTTTGCTACTCTCATTGTGACCTTAACCTTTGACTCTTTGACCCCAATTTTAACCTTTGACCTTTTGAATCAGAAATCAAGATGTGTCTTCCTTGTCTCAAATGCAGGCCAGCCACCCCTGTTGCAAGCCACATGTGAAAATCTATGATCCTTTTTCATTCATGGCTGCCTGCAACAAGATTTCCTCATTTTTAATGGATTAGGATAAACAAAAATACATCATCAAGAACACAATGAAAAATGATCTTGCACATCAATGAAAGAGCCCTTTAACTATCGATTGATAAGTTACTGTTTGGAAGAGAAACTTTGACTGGCTCATTCAAATGGCATGAAAGGTTATGTTTGATCAACTTTCTGAGTAAATTTAACTCAGGCTTGTAATGATTGGTTAAGCAGGCTTATATTTCATGGAAACCACTGCCTTATGGGATTCACTCTGACCTTGACCTTTGACCTCTAAACCTTAAAACGAATATGCCTCTTCCTTTTCTCAAATGCAAGCCATCTACAATGTTTAATCAAGGCATGTGGTACAGAACTTAAGTAATTTTGTGGAAAGTGATTATCCTTCTTTGAGTTCATATGACTTTGACCTTTTAACCCCAAAATCTTCCTTATGCAAGCCATCCACAAAGTTTGATCACAGTAGGTGATCATGAACTGAAAATATAATTCATAAACTATTTTCTTCTTAGAGTCATGAGATTCTAAGAGAGAAAGCCACGATTGAGAAGGAATTTTTTCTTTTTATTCTTAGAGTCACTATGACCTTAATCTTTGACCTTTTACTTCCAAAATAAATAGGTGTTTTTCTTATCTCAAATGCAAGCCATTTACAAGGTTTGGTCAAGGTATCTGTATAGAAGTCAAGTTATTGTGTGGAAATAGTTTTTCTTCTTTCAGTTCCAGTGATCTTGACCTTTGAGCCCAAAATCAATAAGTTTCTTCCTTGACCCAAATGGAAGCTACTTACAAAGTTTGGTAATGATAGATAGTAGAGAACTTGAGTTATTGTGCAGAAACAAAATAGGGAACAGACAGACAATACAAATATGCCTGCCAAATTACCTCAAGTGGTTTCTGCTTAATTGTGCTAACAAGGTTTTTGTCACACTCTCTCCTCAACAGCTGAATTTCTGAGCTGTATATCAAGCGGGTCCAGTTGGATCAGCCATCACATTTTCCCTACTTTACAACAATCAACTGCTGCAATTAACAAGCTCCTCAGGACTGGTGACTTTCAATTCTTCCACACTTCTGTTCTCATTTAAACTGCTATTGTGCTTGTCAACAGGAACCAGTTTATCTACAGGCAGTATTTCTTTTTATTTAAAGAAAGACTTTTCTTTACAGAATTTCGAACTCTTCATTTCCATATATTGTTCATGTTGCTACTTGCACATCTTTTATGGACATGCTATTAAAGGGATACAATCCATACTTTCTAAATGCAGCTATGATGTTTTCTGGACACATCACTCTTCCATTTTCTTTGACTCCTATTTTCTCCTTTGTTAAGTATTACATTTAACTGCTTATTATTTATTCATTGCTGCTTTCATTTTTAGTGGATTATTTAATATGAATTGCAAGTATACAATCTCGCTATATATTTTGGCATAAAACTAATAATATCCATAGAAAGAGTCATCAATGATTGGAACATTCTGGTGCAATGTCAAGGTTTCAACTCCATGACCCATTTTGTCAACCATGCTTTTGGCAGTGAACAGTATGTAAACAAGTATAATCATGTGACTAGAGCTGCATCACTGGAAACCAACATCAATGTTATGCCTTCATTAAGCCATGCTGGATGAGATTCAGCTTTTGGTGTGAGATGTAGGGGTCCAATATTTGGAGTGGACATAAAGGGAAAGTAGATATTGTGAAATTTTCTATTTGATTCATTCTTTTATCGTTAATTTCCAGAAATAAAAACTTTGTTGAGAGACTTTGTTATTAGTTAAGATCAAACACTTCCTAGTAACAAAACTACTGCTATAAATGACAGGCAGACTGGGTGATGATTTGTCTAGAATGGAAATAGTACATACTGTGAGATTAGGGAAATAGTGAATACAGGTAGGTTGGGGAACTAGTCAGAATAGGAGAAATAAGTATATTTTATCATACTCACTCAAATAGAACTATAAAATTGAATGTACCCCGAATTAGTCTTGGTCACTAAGCCATTAGACACAGTTTAAAAAGCATGATATCCATTGGTCACTAAGCCATTAGACACAATTTAAAAAGCATGATTACCATTGGTCACTAAGCCATTAGAGACAATTTAAAAAGCATGATTATCATTGGTCACAAAGCCATTAGACACAATTTAAAAAGCATGATTAACACCCTTATGATTAAGACTCGGTCTGGTACTGTGAGTTTGAGTTTTGGATTGTTCATGAATTACCCCATCAAATTTTTAAAAATACAATTATCACAGTTCCAAACCAGGGATTAAAATATCAAATAATCCTGTATACTCACCTATAAGTCGAGTTCAACTGGGAACTGCACAGACCCAGATCTGCCACTACATAACGCACCGGCAGATATGGGTCTATAAAGTGTGTTATGAGTAATCTTAGAACAAACAACATAGACCCTGATCTACTGGTGCATTATGTGATGGCAGATCAGTATCTATGTTGTTTGCAGTTGGATTCAACTTATAAACAAGTATATACGGTAATTAAATTCTTATCTAGAGCTATGTATTGACACAAAATTACCAACAAGGAATTCCCTGGTACAGTATGTCTGACTTGCAAACTGTGCCGTGATGTTTGTGACCTTTAAAACCTTTAACCATAAACTCTAAACACAAAAATATTAAACAATGTCTCACTATCTGTTGTTGCAAGTTTGATAACTAAACCAGAGTTTATAAAATATGTATCTGCAGACCTAAAAAATCAAAGTCCAAAATGTTGCTAAAAATGTGTAAACAATTGAAAAATTATTGTAATGGCATGAAAATCTGATCAGGTTGTCTACATATAAATAAAAACATGTCAACCAAATTTCATTTGTTGACCTCAAATGGGTTTTACTTAACTGTACTGACAAGCTCAAAAATGTCTGAAATCCAAAAAGCTCAATGAACATGTAAACACCTAACAATTTGTATAATGGCCTTAAATCTCATTAGGTCATCTACATATAAATAAAAAATATTCCCACTAAATTTCATTTGCCTACCTTAAGTGGTTTTTGCTTAATCTTGCTAACAAGGTTTTTGTAAAAAAAAAAAACACCAAAGTCCAACAATTTAAAAAAATGTGCCAAAATTTGAAATATTGCTGTGTTGGCATGAAAATTTAAGCAGGTCATCTCATTACATACAAATATGCCAGCCAAATTTCATTTGTCTACATCAAGTGGTTTCTTGTGCACTCTTACTAACCAGCTTCTTGCAAATGATGGAAATGACCATATCAAGGTATCCCCAGTGATACTACTATAAGCAGTTACGGATATAATAAACTATACAATCAAACCTGTCCCCTCCAGCATATTTCCTATATAAATGTCATGTGTGTAATGGTGTTTTCTGCAGTCAGTGGCCAGATGTTTTCTAACCAAACAGTGGTTTCTCCCAACCTTAAGTGGTCACAGAAGCGTATCTACAGTGACCGCCAAGTCTGTGCAAAATAAACTTTTGCATTGTGAGGAAGGCATTGTTTAGATAAAGGAATATTGTGTGAACCGATGTGCAAACATTTCTTATCTTGCTTGTACTCACCGTACTCCAGTCACATTGTCAAAGTAACTTAAATGTGTCAACATGTCAAATTCGAAAGCAAGGCAGTTTTTCTCATTAGGGTTGAGGGTCAAAGCAATTTGTTTGCTGGATGGCGGGTAAAGAACTTGTGTTATCACAGCAGAAATTGAAGTTACCTTTTGTGCCAGTGTGATATCTTCATCTATTTGCCTGTGAATTAAAATTATCTCTGATGAAAAAGTTCATCTTTCAGAAGAGATACGAGTTACATCCCCTTTCATCATGGGTCAGGGGTCATTCGATATTTAAAACTTGTCGGTAAAGGTAGACAAAGTTTTGGTTTATGGATTACAAAGAATAATCATATATTATGGCTTCTTCTGATTCCCTGTTCATCACAGGTCTCTTACATAAGCTGACTATCCTTTGATCTCAGTTGAAAAACTGGCTAATCGAGATATTGTTCTGAAGCATGAACAGCTGTTTCCAAGCCTAATTTATACAAGTTGGAAGACCTAAGAGTCAGTTCTCTGTTTTACATTCTGCTGTCATTCAGTAGTGAAATTTGTGTTTTGTCAAGGTGCACAAAACAAACTAAGAGCGGTGATTATTTTAAGTCAGTGATGATTTAATTTATAGGATGGATTAAAGTAAGCAGGATACAGTATTCTTGTGTGGAACATAAATTTGGAAGAGAACTACATATATGCATATTTTATGATTTTGTTGAATAGTGCACACAAATAATCTTTAAAATGTAATAATAATAATAATAATAATATTCAATAATAATAATAATAATAACAATAATATTCAGTGCATGATATTTGTTAAAAAAAATAATTTGAAAGGTGAACATATGTACAGAGGTCACTTGTGTACAAAAGGCCAGTTTTGCCTTTTCCCATGGGTAGTCTCTATTGTCAGGTTTGACTGTATTTATAAATGTCTATCTATTGTTACAGGCTTGAAAAAAATTAGCTCATAATAATTAGTTTATTCCATAACTAACAAATTTAAAATGAGATCTCTCCACGAGTGCAAAAGCTATCAAACTGGAAATCTCATGAAGTGTTGGACCCTAATAATGTAAAAAAACAAAAACAATGCAACAAATTGGGAAGCAGTTGTCAAACTGGAAACCTCTTGAAGTGCTGGATCCTAATAATCCAACAAACCAGGCTATAAATTTGGGACAAGTTGTGAAACTGGAAACCTCTTGAAGTGATGGACCCTAATAATGCAACAAATACTGCTAACAATCTGCAACAAGTTGTCAAACTGGAAACCCCTTGAAGTGCTGTACCCTAATAATATAACCAACAATGCTACCATTTTTGAAACAAGTTGTCAAACAGGAAACCTCCTGAAGTGCTGAACCCTAACAATGTAACAAACCATGCTAAATATTTGGGACAAATTGTCAAACTTGAAATCTCTTTAAGTACTGGACCCTAATAATGCAACAAACCATGCTAAAATTTGGTACAAGTTGTCAAACTGGAACCTCTTAAAGTGGTGGACCCTAATAATTTAACAAACCATGCTAAAAATTTGAGACAAGTGTCAAACTGGAAATCCCTTGAAGTGCTGAACCCTATTAAGGTAATAAATCATGCTAAAAATTTGAGACAAGTATCAAACTGGAAACCTCTGAAAGTGCTGGACCCTAATAATGTAACAAACCCTGCTCAATATTTTGGACAAGTTTTCAAACTGGAAACCTGTTGAAGCGCTGGACCCTAATAATGTAACAAACCATTCTAACAATTTTGAACAAATAAATCTCTTGTTCATGAATGTGAACAGCTGACAGCAATTTGTCTAACTCTGGATATTTCAGTAACATGTTTCATCACATGAATTGCATCCCTTAGCAAAATAAAACTTAAGAATGATCTCAGTTTGACTTTTACCCCTTAAATGAAAACAAGTAGTTCAAGATTTAAAAAAAAAATTGCAAGGGGGCATGTTGTTTTGACATTACAAGTGCTGAACAGTTTGAAAGGTCCCTATGTTGGTAGTGTTTGCATTCTTGAAAGTAGAACAATTTTGAACTTTGTAAGGTATGGAACAAATTTCAGTTGGAACTACTTTTAAATAATGTTGTGAAAATACATTTCAATAATTTAACATTGGGTATAACTCAGGAAGGACTTGAAACCAACTTTCTACAAGATCGGGTACTGACAGTGGAAGCAACAACAAAGATCTACCTTTACAAATGTACCTTCAGATCAGGGTCTAAATTTATTGTTTGTAAAGAAACAGAATTGACCTGGATCCTTGGATTAATTTGTACTTGTACATTAATGACTGTTCTGTCCATCACCTAGCACTGTTTACTATTTAGCATAAATATCATGCATGTAAATGACCTACCAAGGGCAGCTACCATTGTTTCTTCATGCAAACTTCTGGCCTCAGCTTTCTGTGGGGAGTCTTCACCTTTCGTGGATAGGCTTTCCATGCTTCCACATGGCGAGTTAAGCTAAAAAATGGGGGTATTAGAAGAGTTAGTCTTTACTATCATGCTGGGCAACTGCAGTATACAGGTCCCCATTTTTAACATTTGGAAGGTTTTTAACATTAGTTGGCTCAGATGCTTCAAATAAATTTGTGAAATATTGGCTAATGCAATATACTGCAATGTCCTAAATTTCCTGAAATCTATGGATTGTCAAAATGGGGATCAGTTGACTGCAATCCAGCCCTGTCATGCAGAGCATAGCAAGTTAATACATGATATCTCATCGATACCCTCTTCATGCATTAATAGAAATAAATACTGCAAATATCACTAATAACACTGGTCTACAATTTTTTCGAAGTCGTCTGCGTCAGAGATAAAATGTGCTGTTTATTAGGGATTTTGATGTGCTGAATTCAAATATGACAATTAAAACAACTGATTGGATACTGTTTCCAAGATATTTAAGTTTTTACATTTTACGTCTATGTATATTGTGTACATAGTAGAGTTTTAATCATAAATTGTAAACCTAGGTCTTTTCATGTGTTTATGGTCGCTTTACATGATAATATTTCACCTGTCCTGTTTATGTAACACTTTAAAAAACAGCAAAAGGGTTATATAAATAAAAAATATATTGACACAAAAGTCAAAAAACTATTATGTATATATAAGTACATAGTTTAGTCCTTATTCGGTGTCTACTCGGCGCTTCTTGGCTTGTCTCTTGTATTCATTAAATGGAGCATCTCTTGTCACTGTCCAGCAATAGTCTGCAAGCATTGATGGGCTCCATTTGCCCTGACAGCGTTTCTCCATTGTTGCAATGTCCTGGTGAAATCGCTCGCCGTGCTCCGCAGTTCGGTGGAAAAAAATCTAGATAAGAGTGCAAAAAATGTATCTTTTGTGACATGTTGCAACCAAGGCTTTTGTATGCCTTGAGGAGGTTTTCCACCAACTCTCTGTAGTTGTCTGCCTTGTTGTTTCCGAGAAAATTTGTTGCCACTAACTGGAAGGCTTTCCATGCCGTCTTTTACTTGCCACGCAGTGCATAGTGAAATATATCATCTCGAAGAAGTTCACGAATCTGAGGACCAACAAAGACACCTTCCTTTATCTTAGCTTCACTTAACGTTGGAAATTTTTCACGGAGGTACATGAAAGCTGCTTGTGTTTTGTCCATGGCCTTGACAAAGTTCTTCATCAGACCCAGCTTGATGTGCAAGGGTGGTAACAAAATCTTCCTTGATTCAAAAAGTGGTGGATGCTGAACACTTTTCTTCCCAGGCTCCAATGACTGTTGGAGTGGCCAATCTCTTTGATGTAGTAGAAATCTCTCGCACAACTATCCCATTCGCAGAGAAAAAAGCAGCACTTTGTGTATCCAGTCTGCAGAACAAGCAAGAGAGCAAGAACCTTGAAATTGCCACAAAGCTGTCACTGACGTTGGTCATAGTTTATGCACCTCAAAAGTTGTTTCATGTTTTCATATAGGTTTCCTTCATATGGACTGCATGACCAACTGGAATTGATGGCAAAACAATGCCATTATGCAGCAAAACAGCTTTAAGACTCGTCTTCGATGAATCAATGAACAGTCTCCACTCATCTGGTTCATGAACGATGTCGAGGGCTGCCATCACACCATCGATGTTGTTGCAGGCTACAAGATCACCTTCCATGAAGAAGAATGGGACAAGATCCTTTTGACGGTCATGGAACATGGAAACCCTAACATCACCTGCCAGGAGATTCGACTGCTGTAGTCTGGAGCCCAACAGCTCTGCCTTACTCTTGGGTAGTTCCAAATCCCTGACAAGGTCATTCAATTCACCTTGTGTTATGAGGTGTGGTTCAGAAGAGGAGGATGGGAGAAAATATGGGTCATGTGACATTGATGGTTCAGGGCTAGAAGTTTCATCCTCTTCCTCTTCCTCATCCGACTCAAGTGAGAATGATTCTGGTGCATCAGGAACCGGCAGTCCTTCTCCGTGGGGTACTGGGCATATAGCTCATGGAATGTTTGGATAATGCACAGTCCTTTTTTTCTTCTTTGACACACCTTTCCCAACTGTAGGCACCATGCAGAAGTAACAATTGCTGATATGATCTGTTGGCTCTCTCCAAATCATTGGCACTGCAAAGGCATAGATTTCCTTTTCCTGTTCAACCACTGGCGAAGATTTGTTGCACAAGTGTTGCAGCATATGTGTGGGGCCCACATCTTGTCCTGATCTCCAATTTTGCATCAAAAATAAAGGTGATAGGCTTTCTTAACCATAGTGGTTATACTGAGCTTTTGTGATGCAAAAGTCACTTCACCACAAACATAGCAAAAGTTATCTGCATTGTTCAAACAAGTACGAGGCATCTCTGCTCACTTTGGCTAAACAGAAATGTGTCCCTTTGCAAAATCAAACACTGACAAATAAGAGAGCACGACACTGTATGATTTGTAGACCTGATATAGGGCAATTTCTTCAGCAGAGTGATGTAAGCTTAGTTATGATTGCATCATCCATGACTTCTAGGAATAACATGATGCAATTCATATAATGTATGATGCAATACCAGCTTCAGATTGCATCATTCATTGTTTTGCCTAAAAAGCAAGTACTGTCCAAACCCAGTCATAGATTTATTCATAGATCCAGTCAAAGATGTATTTTAGTCATTTCTGGTTTAAATTGAGATCCCTTCCCTTTATAACTCACTTATCCTTCGCCATTCCCAATTCAAGGATCATATATACTGACCCAGTATAATATCTTTAAAACTAGAGCCAATCAACAATTTTAAGCATCATTTTCGTTCTCAGTGACCCAGAATTAGTAAAGTTTGACATTTATTGCGGAAGCATTTTGGCTGTGGACCAGTGTAATCATATGTTACACATTAGCTCTTTCTATCAGCTAGTGCAACTTTTTCTATAATTATTAAGCTATCTGAGTATGTCACTAGTTTTCTCATGCCAGCCTGTTCATATTTTCTTTTACACAACAGCAGCACTGAAAATCAGATAAATTGAGGATAGAAGATGATATCATACTCTTGACAATGACAGAAGTACCCTGGCTTGGTAAAAATAGAGTACAGTAAACAAGAAAATCAACTCTCTGACCTACAAAATATAGGTATATGGTGCTATATGTAGGTTGCACAAATATAGAATATTATTAAACACTTCTGCAACAAATTTATGTCAAATCTACAAGCTCTCAAAGACACATGTCACAACCAAAGAGAAGAACACTGCTATTTTAACCTTTACACGCATATAAACAACTGTCTGATTATATGTAGATATTTTTCTTTTGCTTTACATGTGTGGATATACTTGTATATGACTCCAATCGATCATTATGGGGCATAAACAGCTCAATGGCAATACCCTGGCTTTCTACCCCTGCAGTCCCAGACAGACTTTCCTGTTCTGACAAGTGAAAGTACCCATCTACTGTCAATGGTTAACCAGGACTTACAAATGATCACATAACTGTGTTATTTAGGATGATATACCCATATCATAATTCTTCTATATATAGCATCTATAATAACACCTCACGATACCAATGACTGAGGCATCTGAATATATTTCAAAGTCATTTCACTATTCTGCAGTTGCATCAAAGTACTTAAAGTACTGTGGGATGGAGAAATTTAAATGTATGAGCAGATGAAGATACTGATCATGTATTTTTGTGATGTTATCATAAGCCTTAATTTGTATTGCAATATCACCAAAGTTTTACAATATCCTCATTGCAATATCACATGTTTATAATACTTCAGACAAGTGCATCATTTTCTACAAAGCGCACTTAAGACACATGCATGGCCAAATGCCAAAGCTGGGTCCTCCCCCCCCCCCCCCCGCTGACCATGGCCTCTAGACTGTTATTTATATCTACAAAAAAATTTACCAACTGTTATGTGGTAATCTTGAGGGCACGTTTGATCAAGGTAAACATGCCACTCTGTATTAGTGCTCTGTATTGCAGTAAATTGGAAACAGATTTATGTGGGCTGAGGGGTTATCTCAAATATACACAATATTGCTGATCTATCATTTTTGCCAATATGATCGCGCTGAATCTGATGAAAATACATTGTGATGGCAGTTATGATAACATTACTAACGTATTTAATGGCAACATTTATTTTTTGTGAACAATGCTTTAAAGATGACAACAAAGGCCAGTACATCTGACATGTGTACTTCGTATGTAGTGCAAGGAATAAAGAGAGAGGTATTCCTTATGTTGACTATGACTATGAGTCAGATTGGGACCATGTTCTTTTCAATTCTGGCCCTCAGATACTAACTGGAAGAGTGAATATTTAGCTTGGACTGGATACTTGGCTCAAGGAAATTCTAAGTGCTACAGAAAGTTTAACAAGAATTATGGAAAAAATTTAGCAAATAAACATCATTTTGTAGCAAATCCAGCTTGCATGCTTCCAAAGTAAATCATCCCCAGCCAATGAGCAGCATAATCAGGTTATTTGTAGCCCAAGTTTACATATCACCTACCACTTCACGAACAATTAGGGCACTGTGCAGAGCTG
This sequence comes from Margaritifera margaritifera, assembly GCA_029931535.1. Taxonomy (NCBI): domain Eukaryota; kingdom Metazoa; phylum Mollusca; class Bivalvia; order Unionida; family Margaritiferidae; genus Margaritifera; species Margaritifera margaritifera. The sequence goes on from JAQPZY010001623.1 coordinate 2,516,572, forward strand.
TCCATTGTCCGATGTATAACAGTCTCATCTCAAGCTGACAGACTGAACAGATTTTTCCTCATGCTATAGTTCTTTTGTTATAGTTGCAAATATATGGGCAGATGATTAATAAATGTGGATTTTTTAAAGTTCTAACAAATGCTCTTGTCTCCATCAATAAAGATATATATGTACAATATTGCAAACAGCTCTCCTCCCCTCTTCTAATCAACACAAGGTGACTAACTTGCCACCACTACATTTCACCCCTGATCAATTTTCTAATACTAATAATGCTTTTAGTGGTGCAAGGTCTGCTAAATGAGCTCTTTATCTATACCAAATTTATCACATCAGTATTTTCTAACAAGCAGTAATTAATCCGGCCTTTTCGTATAACACGGCAATTTTGTAAATAAACAATTTCCAATTTGATTTGTCTACTAAGATGAACACTGCAAGCAAATAAAAGAGACACAAGTAAAACATCGTGATATTTTGAGTAAAAATGTGGATTGCTAGTGAACAATCTTGAAAAGTGTTACTTAATACAGGCTCAGATTCCATCCGTATGCTATTAATGGTAACATAATGTGTATGTATCAGTGAAGGCAAACCCAAGACAGCTAGTCAGATCAACTTGGGTCAGCATCTCTATATACCTCAATGGAATTCCAATGATTATTGAAATCCCAGATTTCATACAATATGAAAATATGCTAGATTTTTGCTCATGTACTCCATAGTGTCATCATCAACTGTGATACATGGAAAGAGATGGAAATAGCAATGTTTTCTGAATGAATATTGACCAATTAGGACTTTTGCTGACCTATGTCAGATATAGATTGGGAATGAACACAGACTGAGGTATTTATGAAGACCAGGTGCCTCATTTCTTTTTTATGATAATCATGAACTTTGAACCTGTAAAATGCAGACATATGGATTCAAAGAAAATTAAAATGTTCTGAAGGCATCTTTTTTTCATCAATGTACCTATTTGATAACCTCGAAAACTTGATTACTATAAAATAAAAGGACATACATGTATATTTTATGTACATAAATAATGTTAATGTCTTTTTGGAATGGGATTTTCTGTACCCATAATAACACTTACACACACAACACATGCATAAGCTTTCTTGTGATATAGCAGTTCTCTTGGATTTTACTAACATGCATGCCTGATGGCTCTTTACACCTTCATTCTGACTGTTAAGGTAATCTCCAAAACAGATCTTAACATACGTTTTATTCAGCACAACTATGTTAGGAAAGAGAATGCACTGCTAAAGTGATGAGCTCACAAGACAGTCAAAGGGAGATAAATCTTCTAGTATGTGCATACATGTGGTGGGAACAGTTTTTATTGTTGGTGTGTTTTTTGTTATGAGCTTTAATCTCACAAAATTTTGCCATAATAAAAATATTTCAAGTGCACATGGTGGATATAACATCCAATATGCTAATAAGTTGTAATAAATTCCAAACCTTCATTCAAGTGTAGTGTTTAAGTCATTGATAAATTCCACAAACCTTTGACTACATGCCCAATTTAGTCAAATTCTGTTCAGTGGTTTACAAAAGTCATAAATTTTTAAAAAACATTTTTCTGAAACTGTGACTATATTTGATAGCAGATATCAGCATCATCTGTACATACTTTAAAGGTCTTCATGTGAGGATGCTTTCTATAAAATTTGGTCAAATTCTGTTTAGCAGTTTTAAAAAGAAATCCTTTAAAGGGTTTTTCTACTTTTAGTAATGGCAGCCATATTTGATGGCAAATCGCATCACTGCACAAACATGAAAGAACTTCATGCAAAATATCTTTCTGTCAAATACAGTCCAATTCTGTTTAGTGATTTTGGAGAAGTCATTTTAAAAAAATTCCTTTTTTAGTAATGTCAGCTATATTTGATAGCAATATTGGCATCATTTGTACAAACTTGAAAGGCCATCATGTCAAGATGTTCTCTGTAAAACGGGTAGGACTGTATATATTTTTTTAAAAAGAGGCAGTTTACAGGTTTTTCTAATTTAATTAATGGCAATATATTTCATGACAGATCATTATCATTTGTACAAAATCAAAAGGCCTTCATGCTAGAATCCTTGCTGTTAAATTTGGTCAAATTCTGTGCCAGGTTTTGAGAAATAGATTTTTCTATTTTTAGTGACAGTGGACATATTTGATGGCTGATCAGCATCATTTGTACATATTTCAAAGGCTTTCATGCTAGGATGCTTTCTGTCAAATTTATTCAAATTCTGTCTAGCAGCTTTTGTGAAGGTTTTTCTATTATTAGGAATGGTGGCCATATTTTTGAACCGATCAGAATCATCTGTATAAACTTGAAAGGCTTTCATGGTAGGCTACTCTCTGCCAAATCTGGTTTATACTGGTCCAGCTATTTTTTAAAGAAAAAGTCAAAATAAGCAATTGTTGATGGACTGATGCAAATCAAATGTAGGATCGTAGCACAAGCTCATTTGGCCTTATGACCAGCAGAACTAAATATCACTTGTCCTTCAGAATTTAGGATTTAAGCCCAAGTGTCACTCCACAGCATTCTGAAAAGGAATGTGCAGCCCCTGATCCCTAAATATAAATTCATATGCCTATTCATGTACTAGTCACACCTGCTTCACCTTATTCCCTGTATGACAGTATAGTGTTAATCAATATGCAAACATACCCATGTCAATGCAGATCATTTGCCAAGTCTCTAATCTTGCCCTTGGGGTTTAACTGGAGTAAACTGCCCACTTCAAAGTAACAAACCCAAAATTCCTCATTAAGGATCTTTTCATGTATTGAGAATCAGAGACAAAGACACAAGCATGTGCCTGGAAGTTATAGAAAAAAACACCTATCTGAAGTACTGCCAGGTCCAGAAATGTACCCATCTGAGTAAGACAGCCCAAGGTCCAGAAATGTACCCATTTAATGTACTGCCAGGCCCAAACATATACCCATTTGATGTACTGCCAGGCCCAAACATATACCTATTTGATGTACTGCCAGGCCCAAACATATACCTATTTGATGTACTGCCAGGCCCAAACATATACCCATTTGATGTACTGCCAGGCCCAAACATATACCTATTTGATGTACTGCCAGGCCCAAACATATACCTATTTGATGTACTGCCAGGCCCAAACATATACCCATTTGATGTACTGCCAGGCCCATAAATGCACCCATTTGAGCAGGACATCCCAAAATACCAGTATAGAGGAAGGAAACACCACCACCCCTCTATGTCAAGAGAGTTCAGTAACATGGAAAAACAGAGCTGCTATTGTGAGATACTTTGTTTTTCATTTAATATTCACATGCTTAATTTTACAGAACAAACTTTATAAATTTACAGAAATATTTCATTTCTTTTCTTTCTACATCTAGTAATAACAAAACAGTGAGCAAATATTTAAGATAAATAATAGAATAAGATCAGTATATCAAGTTGTATCTCACCAAAAAATGTGATTGTATAGCATGTACAAACTAACTGACCTTTTTCTAGTAGTACAGTAACTGAACACAAATTACATCTCTCTTTCATTATAGTGCCCTGCATTATAATGCCATTCCATATATAGCATGATCACACCATTGGAACCCATTACAAAATAATGTTTTAAAAAAAGAAATCTGTATAATCTTCAATTTGTGTTAACTTAAAGATTGATAAAAAAAACCACTTTATCTAAGCTGGGCATTAGCATTCATTGATATTAAGCCATTACTGTATTTCCTTCTACTTTCTCACACCGACATCTGAACCATGTATGTAGTGTAAGTTGCTGTGGAAGGGGGAGTTGCAGTAGCCATTAATAATATGTAGTGTAAGCTGCTGTGGAGGGGGAGTTGCAGTGGCCATCAATAGGATGTAGTGAAAGTTGTTGTGGACAGGAATTTGTTGTGGCTCAGTGGTTAACATGCCAGGCTCACATTTAGTGGGTTGTGACTTTGAATCCTGCCCAGACCAGCATGGGTCAACTGCCATGGTTAGTGTCTAGGCAAGGCACTTAACTTCCATTGCCACTACATTAAATAGTCTTTCATTTGCTGATATACCAATAAATCAACTGATCATGAACATTGACATTCAATAATTAAAGTTAAAGGAAAAAGGAAATGTACCATACCTCTGGTGTGATACTGGTGTCACTCTTGTTGCTAACACTGAGTTCTTTTGGCATGTAGTGGGTATAAGCCACTTCTAGTACCATAAACATACTGGCCATTCCACCCAGGCCATGATTCTGTAATGTGTGCTCTAGGCCATGGACAAAGGCCTTCAACACTGTGAGCATACCCTTGTACACAGGCTTCAATACAGCCTGAAATGCAGAAAGTGTTTCAATAATTCCTAAAATAAAGAAAATTTCAGGTTACAGAAAGAGAAATACTGCCAAGACCTGGTTATAGATGTGCTGCACACCATTCACAAGGCCTTTAACATGGTTACATAATGTGCTGCAGACCACAAACAATGCCTTTAATGTGGCTATATAATATGTGCTGCAGGCTATAAACAAGACCTTTAACACTGTTATATATAATGTGTGGTGCAGGCCATAAACAAGACCTTTAACACTGTTATATATAATGTGTGGTGCAGGCCATAAACAAGACCTTTAACACTGTTATATATAATGTGTGGTGCAGGCCATAAACAAGACCTTTAACACTGTTATATATAATATGTGCTGCAGGCCATAAACAAGACCTTTAACACTGTTATATATAATGTGTGGTGCAGGCCATAAACAAGACCTTTAACACTGTTTTTTAATAATGTGTGGTGCAGGCCATAAACAAGACCTTTAACACTGTTATATATAATATGTGGTGCAGGTCATAAACAAGACCTTTAACACTGTTATATATAATGTGTGGTGCAGGTCATAAACAAGACCTTTAACATGGTAAGAATTATCCTTATGCATTGGCTTTTATACTGCCTGAAATAAAGAAAATGAAAGATTATTATTGCAAGGAAAATGCAGCATCTACTCATAGTGGCTCGAGAATTAAACCAAATCCAATACATGTACATCAACTCGTACTGGCAGGAGAACAAAACCAAATCCTATACATATGCATCTACTGGTACTGGCTAGAGAATTAAACCAAATCCAATACATGTACATCTACTCATACTGGCTAGAGAACAAAACCATTCTGTGCATCTACTCATACTGGCTAGAGAATGAAACCAAATCCTATACATGTGCATCTATTCAGACTGGCTAGAGAATTAAACCAAATCCTAAATACGTACATCTACTCATACTGGCAGGCAAAACTAAATCCTACATAAACTAAATCCTACATATGTGCATCAACTCATACTGCCTAAAGAATGAAACCATATCCTATATATGTACATCTACTCATACTAACTAGAGAATAAAACCAAACCCTATATATCATACATCGATTCTACCAGCCGTACGACAGAACTACCGTTTCAAAGGCCATCTTCTGGACATACCAATTTATAGTTGAAATCTACCACTTATGAAAATGAAAAGATTAAAAACAATATTTGTATGTGTTCTATCCACACATTACAGAAACCAGTCACAACCAGTCTACCGAGTATTGGAACTGTTCCACCAGTGCAATGGCTGACATGTGCACACAACATACTGTAAATTGATTACCATATTGTTATAATTTGGAGAGTCTGAGGCCAAAGGTCGCATATTTATTGATGTGTTGTACATAATAAAGCGATCAAAAGTGGCCCATGATGGCTTGTGAGTCACTGACTGAAAATCAGCCAATCTTTTTGGTCAAGTGATGCCAAAATGTGTATCTTCTCCCATTTCTTAAAAACCACCAACTAAGAAATATTACAAGAAGTTCAACAATGCTTGGAAATCAGAGTTTAAGTTGGTGCAGGCGAGTAGCAAAGGTCCTGAGTTTGCATTGTGTGTTTCATGCAAAGTGGATCTTAAGATAGTATGTGGGGGAAGAAATGATGTCACCAGATATATGTAGACACCATTGCATAGGGGACATCTGGACCAGAAAACTAGTGAAAGCCTGTTAAGTGTTAAACTTAATAATCACAATGAATGTCAACAGTTGACACCAAGCAATAAACTTGTGAAGGAAACCAAAAATTCTTGTGGATTTTATAAAAAAATCTTTGCAATGAACTCTGAGATATACAAATCTTCCTTCTTCATTTAATTGACAATACCCTGACTCATATTAATTAATTATTATTGTAACAATGCCATTAGAATCTGATTAATGTTCAAAACTTGCTGTTTTATTATAAGATGAGAATACATATTATGGAAAAAAATGCACTTGTTTTGTTTTCATTTCCCTTAAAATGCATAAAATTTATGTCAATAAGAAATCCTACAGATTTAAAAGCCAATCTATTGATAAAAATTTTGAAATCTACTGATTTGATGTCTTGGTTCTGTCACATGTATACATGTACATCTACTCAAAATATTAGCTAGAACAAAAAAAAAACAACTCCTTTACAAGGGTATCTAATCATAATAGCTAGAGAACAAAACCAAATCCTATATATGTACATCTACTCATACTGACTTGAGAACAAAACCAAATCCTATATATGTACATCTATTCGTACTGGCTAGAGAGTGAAACCAAATCCTATACATGTACATCTATTCGTACTGGCTAGAGAGTGAAACCAAATCCAATACATGTACATATACTCATGACATACTGGCTAGAGAATGAAACCAAATCCAATACATGTACATCTACTCATAACATGCTAGAGAATGAAACCAAATCCTATACATGTACATATACTCATACTAGCTAGAGAATGAAAACCAAATCCAATACATATACATATACTCATGACATACTGGCCAGAGAATGAAACCAAATCCAATACATGTACATCTACTCATAACATGCTAGAGAATGAAACCAAATCCTATACATGTGCTTTTAAGTGTAAAACTCACTAAATTCAGATATTCTGGCTTCCAGTCATTCAAAACTGTGGACTGTTATAATGAGGATTGAAGATTGATACCAACTAAAGAATCTGGCACTTGTCAAAATTATAACCTCAAAACACAATCTATGGATCAATATTTACAATGCACTTATGTCTTCTAAGTACAGGACAGTGTTGTGTATCCTAATTTTCTCTGCATGGATGTTAAAGCAGAAGAAAGTAGCTCAAAAAGAGTATTTAATATGGACTATTTACAGAAATGGTTAGAAACCACATCCAGTTTCATCCATAAAATACTGACTATTTACAACCCCAGAAATGGTTAGTCTCCACATCCAGTTTCATCCATAAAATACTGGTTGCTGTGATAATTTCTGGCCTAATAACTACACTCGTTATTGTGATAGATGAAAATGTTACATGTGCCTCAGTTGTTTTTGGTTTCCTTCAGTTTTTCACGAATTAGCTCAGCAAAAGAAAAATCCTAATACCTCCACTGGCTTGAATCTTCAAATTAAACCAAATACATGGTTATGATGCCTCTGAAAATCTGTCCCCTCTAATGCTTCTTAAATCATTTATGTTAATATTTCAACAATTTTCTTACAAGGCAGTGGAACCCACTTACAATGAAGTCAGATTTAACAAAGTTCTTGATTTAATAAAGTGCTGATGTAAAACTGAAGTTAAATTTAAGTCCAGTATTTATTCCCATTTTTAATGACATTTGGCTTAACTCATTTGTCCCATGAATTTTACAGTTCTCACCCGAGATGGGGATATACCAAAACAATTCCTCATTTCTCCAAAGCCAATCCTAGGAAGTCTAACTGCGCATGATTTTTGTATTGATAGTTGGTTAGATGTCAAGAGGAAATCTAACTGTGCATGATTTTTGTATCGATAGTTGGTTATATGTCCAGAGAAAGTCTAACTGTGCATGATTTTTGTATTGATAGTTATTTAGATATCTAGAGGAAGTTGTTTGAGATTGGCTATTGATAGTTGGTTAGATGTCTAGAGGAAGTTGTTTGAGATTGGTTATTGATAGTTGGTTAGATGTCTAGAGGAAGTTGTTTGAGATTGGCTATTGATAGTTGGTTAGATGTCTAGAGGAAGTTGTTTGAGATTGGTTATTGATAGTTGGTTAGATGTCTAGAGGAAGTTGTTTGAGATTGGTTATTGATAGTTGGTTAGATGTCTAGAGGAAGTTGTTTGAGATTGGCTATTCATACCTGTGGTACTTTTAGAGTACCAAACTATGAGGTCTGACAAAATATTATTTCTTACTTTTTTTTTAGAGGTCATCTATTGGCACTGATGCAAAATGCAAACAAATTGGTCTTTATGTTAACTTTTGCCATATGTGACAGTATTATGTTGCAGACTGTGTCAAATATGCATATAATCAGGGGTTCCATTAATTTGGTATTTGTGAAAGTCATGGACTTCCATGGTTGTAAATTTGATGCCCTACACTTACCCAAAAACATTAATTTATCAAAATTGTATTCATCTCTATATTATATTGACTTATTTGGACTTAATGATTTAAAAAAATTATCATAACAAAAAAGAAAATATAAACTTAACATTGCTTATCTATTTTATTTTTGATGTATTTGAACAATACTTTTAAAACTTTAACAAATCTTAACCTTATCAGAACACCAAACCAAAAAATGTAATTGCACATGCATAGCATTTACCAATTGGACCCTTTTCTTATGATTAAGGTCTATCACTTTATTGATAAAAACTGATTGAATATAAATGGAGATAATGTAATTCATAAGGTGTAACAATTGATAAAAAACTGATTGAATATAAATGGAGATAATGTAATTCATAAAGGTGTAACAAGTTGTCCAATTGATAAATCTGATAATTGAAGACCGTAAACAAGATAACTAATAAAGTTCCTTATTAATCAGATCTTCAATAATGTTGCCACATACATCATTAATTAGTATGTATATATGTATGTATGTATGTATGTATGTATGTATGTATGTATGTATGTATGTAGAATATATATATTCTAGTTTTCAGGACAAGTTTCCATGGTCTGTTTAATCTTTTCATCATAAGTTGTAATTTGTCAAGTTTCTCGCCATTACTGATACAGCCTTGCACAGCTGAGCTCTACTTCTTGCTTAAAACTTATTCTAACAAATCTCATATTCTGTGAAAAACTTATCTCAAGGAGTGAGAACATGAGATGTTCCAAACAATCTGAAATTTTGTATCACATTGTGAGATATCACAGGTACGACTAAAATGTTTTCTCCAAAAAGCATGCTTGTGCAAATCCCCCTAAAATTTAATGCCCCCCCCCAATCTATAAATGAGCAAGTGCGCTAAAATCATATACAGTTGATCTGCCATGAGTGTAACAAAAAATTTAAACATTCTTTAATACTAACAAACCTCAATCTGATCATATAAGTGCTTGGTTTATAGATCAATTGCCGTAATCAAGCACTTACTAAGTGACTTTTTGCAACTGAGCAATTAGACACTTTAATTGATTATCTAGTTATTCAAAGTGTTGCAGCAGCTGCACATGGCAAAGTTTACAATGGCTGACATGCAGTTTTTGGTATTCTGTGATAATGTTTCTGCTGTAACATGCAGTTCTAATGCATATAATGTACTGCAATTGTCAGAACACAAAATCATTACCCCTGTGCCGATAATGATGAGCAACAACTAAGTTTTATCATTATCAAACACACATTTGTTGAAACATACTATAATGAGTCTATTCATAAATACTGTTATCAAATAAACACTGCAACTCTTACAAGTGGAAATTCCCCCCTTGTGAAAATGTCAGAGGAGGAATTTCCCTCTGCATGAAAATCCTTGAGAAATCACTGTAGCTATATTGTCAAGACATGTGCAGTGGGGTAAAATTGGGCTTTTTTCCCTCTGGTCCATGATCTAGGCCTTCTGGTCCCACTTTTTGACAAATGTCAAACTTATCCTAATTTTTGCAAAACTTAACCTGTCAGACAACTGAAAAGGTTGCCTCCTTGCTCTGGATAAGTCATGATTATTGTGAATTTCCCTTACTCAGAGCATAAATATCTTCGAGTTCGAAATTTTCAGAAATATCACACTGCCTTCATCAGCGACTACTCTAGTCGGTGATGAAGGCAGTGTGATATTGCTGAAAATTTTAAACTCTAAGATATTTATCCTCTGAGTAAGGGAAATTTCTAGTAATCATTAACCTGTCTGGGTGCTACTTTCACCAAACTGATTTAGCTGTTATGAAAGGAAGACCCGAGATTAGAACCTGGCACTGGTGATTTGTTTACTATAAAATCAGGTCTCTATATTTCTGCTATTACAGCTAAACTTTGTAAAATATACATCTAAATTAATTTATATCATTTAAAAGCTTAGTATTTCCTCTATCTGCTAGGACCTTGCATATGGGTTTATGATAAACAGTAGTGATGTCACAGCGCATGGAAGAAGGCTACCACCCCATGCCACCTGGTCATAGCTACAGAGAAGTAAAATTCACTGATTTTGGGAGATTCATTATACATGGATTCCAATGTATTTTCATTGACCATGGATTAATTTATAGCTATGATGTGTTACTCACTACATCCTCAATGTAGTGATTTTCATCGGTCATTTTCCTATCAAGATTCTTGTTGAGACGACTGATGACAAAGTTGCGATAATTCTCATCCTCAAGGAGTTTTTTTACCCGTCCCAGTTTCAACCAGCTCACCCCTTGACCTTCCAGGACACTGGCAACCACCTCCTTCAAAAACTGCTGGTTCTCACTGCAGAAGTAAAATTACACTGGACAAGGATGTTTGCATATTTTGAAATGAATTCCTAAATTTCATGTCTAAAAAATTCAAGTTTTAGATCCTGCTTGTCAGAAACTACAAAGATTTTGGGTTATTAATAAATAATGTTGCTAAGTTATGTTACTAATAATCCCCAAATCCATATTTTCAAAATTCCCATTTAATTTTGTTATGGACAAAGGATAAAAAAGAGAAAACATAAATCTACAAAATGTGACCTTACAAAAATAACCTCCTTATATAGCCAGAAATGTGTTCATGGAACACAAATGCCCGGCCACAGTGACCTAAATACAAAACTTAACTGGATGTACATGCAAATGCATACCTGCCAAAACCTACTGAGGTATCAGCGTAACCTAAGTGGCAAAAAAGCATAATCTGAGCATAAAAAGTGTAATCTATATATTACATGCCATAATTACAATAAACTGTATGAAAAATGTACATTTAGTTTTGCTACAAACCTGGATCTGCAGCTAAAGTTCTTGTGACAAATGGGCAAAATCGATGTGGATTAGTACCAGAATACAAACACAAAACATATTGACAAATTTTATATACATAACACTCACTTTAACTTGTCTACATGTTTAACTTTCACTGAGTCATTGTAAAGTCAACTCCACAAATTCTGCAATGATCATAACCAAGTGATCAACCTGAGTGATATTTTACCCCTCTTATGTTCTTCTTTCTAAATTTGTAAAGCACTATTGATTTTTCTTTTTTCTGATCCGACATGTTTAAAAGTTTAAAAAGATCTCTCTTCTCTAACATTTTTCGGTCATATAACATCTGAGAGTCATATTGATAAAGCCTGTTTCACTTAGCATCTGCCGACATTTTTTCAAGTATAGACTGGTCCGCTAACAAATTCTGTGTATGAATATAATGAATCGGTGAGACAAGTTTTCAAATTGAAGAAACCTGTCTGTTTTCTTGAAAATGTGTCATATACAGCTGAAATCAATAGAAAATAAGGAAAGTACTTGTAGGTCTATGACAAATGTACTCTAACGCTATTCTTATGCAGCAGTCTGCTTTTTTAGAATATTCTCAGATTTATATGATGTGTGGGATTAATGAGATCATAATAAAAATGACAAACACAACTTTTTATTGCTTTATTTTTATTTGTTTTAATGTACCAAAAAAGCGTAATCTATATACAGGCAAGCATAAGACATAATTAGGTGAAAAAAGTGGAATGATTAATAGTTGGCAGATATGTGAATGGATGGACAAAGTTAAAACTATAGGCCTATTACATGTTTGTGCCAGGGTATATTACAACATTTTAACTCCCTACCAATTTGTCAATTGTAAAGTGTATACCTGTTGGTTGATCCCTTGGTATCAGCAGGAGATGGCGTTTGCTTTGAAGTGTCCTTGCTGTTGTGCTTTCTGTTGGTGGCATGTTTTACAAGACCTGACTTCTCAACTAGGGCTTTTCTATTCTTATTTCCTGTATGTACATAAAACAAAAATATCTGGGATGTAAAATAGAATTTAAAAAAATGAAATTACTTATGCTCTCTAGGTTAACAAAACTCCTACTTAACTATAAATATACTGCCTGGAACATAAATACCCTAACACAATGACATAAACACAAACCTTAACAGGACTCATGGATGATTGGTTTGGTTTGGTTTGGCATTTTATATCACAGTAACAGAAGTAGGTTGTTTAGTGCTGAGGCAAGTGGAGTAAAGTGCTTTGCCTAAGGACACACTATGGCAGCCAACCTGGGCTGATCCAATCATAGGATTCGAACCTGCACCCTTTCAGTTATGAGTCCAGCACACTAAACACTGAGCCACCGCAGCTCCTGCTTCCACTAGTTGCCTCTTATGACATGCAAGAAAGCAGATAGGGCCTATTTTACATGCCTAAGCCTGCAAGAGGTGAATGAAGAAGGGCAATACAAAGCAACTTCTGCATTTGGGATAAAGAGGGAGGGAGGGCAGGGGATGTTGTTCATTGTGAATAAGCATGCATGGATAAAATGAGACATGCTTTCACATGGATTTAAATTTTTTGATAACAGTTTCACTTGAATGAAGAATTGATTCGAATAAGTATTAAATCTAACTTTTTATTTCTAGTATCATTTATTATTCTTTCTTTCATTTTCAGTAATACTAGTGTTTGAATACCTTATGCTTTTTCTCATTTTCATCTATAATTACTTATCTCACACCACACTGATTTAAGGTAGTGAGTGGAAATTACAGCTACTGGATCATATATAGATATGTGTGCACTGAAACAATATAAAATGCATTATAATTCATTTTTTCAAAGGGTTAAAATAAAACAAACATGTAAAAGCTAATATTTTATTACCAGATTTGAGAAATGATGTTGCTTTATCAAACAGCTTTGCTGCTCTTTAGGAATGAAACACAGTAAGAAAATGGAGGCAGGAGTGAGGTCTTCTCTACCAATTTTTTATTGGGTCTTTAAATTCATGGTATTCGTGGCAACAACAAACTAAAAAAAAATTGTACCCCATGAAAATTAGTGATACTACTGTATTTTTTGATACTACAGTATTTTTTTTTCTTTCTAACTGCTAAGTGTTGGTCACGTCTCACACTCAACTGGCCTGTCAAAGACAATCCTACAGGGCACAGTGAGAGGAAAGAGAAAACGAGGCAGACAGAAGAAGAGATGGGAAGACAATATCAAAGAGTGAACAGGCATGGACTTTGCAAAGCCCCAAAGAGCAGTAGAGAACAGGGCGAAATGGAGAGAGATTGTCGCAAAGTCATCAGTGGTGCCCCTACGACCAGCAAGGTTACGGGAGAAATGAAAAAAAAAATATAAAAATGAAGTGTTGAAACCATACATGTATCTGACATTCTTGAGCTATAACAAGATTTTCAAATTGGCAGTTGTGGTGGCCATATTGGATGTCAGATCAGCACCATTTTCATTTTGGACCAACTAGACATCATTAAAAGTCTTTTGGTGAAAACCCCATTTCAATATGACCATCCATTCAGGAGGAAAGTAATAACAACATTTTCAAGCTGGCTGTTGTGGCAGCCATATTAGATGTAAGACTGGCACCAATTTCATTTAGGTCCAACTAGACATCATTAAAAGTCTTTTGGTGAAAACCCTCATGTCGATCTGGCCATCCATTCAGGATGAGCAGCAATCACAAGATTTTCAATTTTGATATCACATCTTTTTTCATTCAGAACCAACTATATATCATTATGAGTCTTCTGGTGAAAACTCCATGTCAATATGACTTTCCGTTTATGAGGAGTGATAACAAGATTTTCAATATGGTTGTTATGGTGGCCATATTGAATGTCAGAGAGGCATCATTTTAACGTAGGACCAAATAGACATCATAACAAGTCTTTAAGCGAAAAGCCCATGTTGTTATGACCATCTATTCAGAAGGAGTAGTGGAAGCAATATTTTCAAGATGGCCACTGTGTCAGTCATATTGGATATGCAACTGCACCATTTTCATTTAGGATCAACTAGATATAGGGATGAATTGTGGGTATAAAGTTTCATAGCAATCCTCCTCCAAGTAGTTTAGGAGTAGCAATAACAAACTTGTGCTAACAGACTGATAGATGACAGACAGACAGTCATCCCATGAGCTCTTCTAGTCTATGACCAGTCTAACTAAAAATAAAGATTGAAAGTATCTAAACTATATAAATTTTAATACAATATTCTAATATATAGGTCTATATATTTTTTACAGGACAAATATGATCCTTGAAATTCATCAAGGGGTTTAGGAAATATAAGTGAATGAAAAAACTTTATCCAAAACCAGAACACAAATTTCTATGACTGACTTTTGACCTCAAGGTCAGTAGAGCAAATGTGCGTGTCACATAATGAATTGTCTTAGCTTCATAATCATTCATCCCAACCATGAAGAAAATTCATCTAAGTGTTTAGGAAATATAAGCAAATTAATATTTTTAAAACCTCAACCTTAATGCAAATTTCTGTGACCAAGACTCTGACCCCAAGGTACAAGGGGCAAGCAAGCATGTCATAGATTGAATTGTTGTGGTGTCATCATGATTAATGCCAAGTGTAATAAGAATCTATCGAGGGGTTTAGGAAATATATGCAAATTAAAAACTTTAACCAAAACTTTAACTGTCAACACTGATGCCAGTGGAAAAGTGACTGCTATGTGTCACTTTCCACTAATGTGGGCTTGACAAAATCAATCAAGAGGTTTAGGAAATATAAGCAAAGGAGAAACTTTAACCAAAATCTTCATGCAAATTTTCTATCTGACCCTAACTCCATGCAAGCATATCAAATGAACTGTCTGAACTTTTGCTTCATAATTATTCATGCCTAGCATGATGAGAATCTATCAAGAAGTTTTGAACTTATAAATAACCAAAATCAGACAAATGGTGAGCAATTCATTCATTGAAATATACACCCACCTCCACAGCATACCACCCCTGTTGCATGATCGAGATGAATCTATAGTAAAAAAATATGTAACTCTTCTCTAAATAGTTGGAATACAATGATTAATCAACATGCATTTGTTCTAATGATGACCATAATATGTACTAAGTTTTACAGCACTCCACTAAAACTGCAATAGTTGCATTCACACAATTCTGTCATACATTGCATTCAGCTGTATGTCACAAAGGGCAATAACTTTTACAAAAATATGGTCACACAAAGATGTCATTATGTGCATCTTATGATGATGACCATAATATTTACCAAGTTTCATGGCAATCCATCCATAAACAAGAGTTCCAAGTGGGTCTGATATTACACACCTGGGTAGCTGACATATGTCAGCTTGTGAATGCAAATTCACACAAGCACTGAAACTGTAGAGGGGGGAAAAAAAGCTTAGAGCACATAGTTGTGACATTGTTAATTTTGGTGTAATTTACTTTCTTTTCTAGACCATATATATAACATCACTTTCTCGATAAAAAGGACGAGTCATTTATACAACCAGCATTCTCTACTGGATTTCTCTCTGCCATGGGGACTAGGTCCTGATTCATAACTTCACATAGCCCCACCCATAAAGTACATATATTTACTTGCAATTATAGTGTGGAGTTAATCTGTGCAGTCAGCATGGATTACTGGATCTGTCCTTACCCCCCCCCCCCCCCAATTTAGAGTCAGAACTTCAAAACCATTGAGATCCTCACTCATCAGAGATCTTGATGATATAAGCTTACATACCAAGTTGGATTAGAAATATGTCCACAAGACCACCTCATTATTTTGCATTGATGTTGCTCATAATCAAACTTATCTGATATCTTGATGATATAAGCTTACATACCAAATCTGATCAAATCTTGTCAGAAATATGGCTTCTAGAGTGTTTACCAGTTCAGCAAATAGATGCAAGATCACCTCATTAATATTTATTATTGTAGCACATAAATGAACTCATCCAAGGTCTAGATGCTATAAGCTTACAGACCAAATCTGATAGAAATCTGGTAAGATTTTGAAGCCTCTCGAGTGTTCACAAGCATTTGTTGATGGATGGACAGACAGAAGATGCATGAGAGACAAAGAGGTAATTCCATAAGCTCACTTAACCTTTGTTCAGGTGCTATCAAAGACAAAATAAGCAATAACTCTAAACAAAATTGTGGGAGCAAAGTGACTTGTCAATATATGCATTATCAAGTGATGACAATAATTATATTTACAAAGTTCCATGGCAATCCATCAAAAACTTTGGGACTATATGCAGCAACAAGACTGTCATACACAGCATTAAGCTACAAGATAAAAATGGCTACAACTCTAAGCTGTGGGAGCAAAATGATTTGTTGAAATGTGCATCTTTGTGTGATGATGATAATATTTACCAAGTTTCATGGCAATCCATCAAAAACTTGGGGACTAGCTGCACTAACAAGATTGTATCATACAATGGTACATGACATAAAAGAGTAATAACTCTAACAAAAAAATAACTAACAAAAGTTACAGGAGCTTAGTGATTTGTCAATACATGCATCATAAGGTGATGACCATAATTTTTACAAAGTTTCATGGCAATCCATCAAAATTGGTGGGGCTAGTTGCACTAATGAGTGCTGGATGGATGGATACGATTACTATATACCCCCACCTTAAAACTTTAACCAAAACCTTAACATAAATTGTCTATGACTGTGACCTTGACCCCTAGGTCATAGGAGCAGGTGAGCACGTCATAGAATGAATTGTATAGTTTCATAATCATTCATGCCAAATATGTTGAGAATCTATCAATGGGTTTAGAAAATATATGTAAAGAAAACTTTAACCAAAAACTGAACGGTTGACAATGACAATGACATCACCACTGCCAAAAAAGTGGCTGCTATGTCTCACTTACCACTAATGTGGGCCTGACAAAAATATTGCTACATAATTTGCTTTATATATTTCATGTTCCACAGGCAAGATACTAGAATTCCCTGAATAAAACAACTTCATTAAGATTTTTATTTTTATTATATTTTGTTTCCTCATGAAAATATAATGAAGCCAATGTAAATATTTGCATTCTAAACTTTTGCCTCCCCCCACCTCTACTCCATCCCACACCCCACCCCAAAACAGGGTTGCATTCTGTATTCTAAACAAATTTGTTGTCATCTGCTTATTCTTCTGAACCATAATACAAAATATGATCACCCTCCCTCAATCATCATATATGGAATTCAATTACAAGGAAGAGTCCCCATTACATATAAAATAAGACCCTCGCACCCACTGCCGCATCCAGGATCTGAGACCTTTATTTTGATCTACTCATCTTTGTGAATGATAACCAATATGATCACTCTATAGTAAAGGGTGTAGATAGAGCTCAGGTTACAAGGTGAACCAACTGACTGATGGACAGATGCACAGAAATGTGGACAATATATCACAAGATATCCATAAAAATGCAGATATAACAGTGAAAATTACATCTGCAACATTATATCCTCTTACCTAATGGAGCAAATGGCTTAGGCTGTTTCTGGCTTGGCCCTGGAGGAACATTTGCTTTAGGATTTCCTGTAATGAATAAACAATGAGTATATTAATAATTAATCCATTAATATACCTAATGAATAATAGAACTGACCAAATATTAAGATACATGTAGACAATTCTATTTCAAACATGATAAAACCATGAAGAAAGTTTTCGAGTGTCCTCATCAATTGTGAAAATATAAATTGTCAATTTTGTGTATTCGCTGTAGTTGCATATGGTGCAGTGTAACACATCATTTTTTCTGGTAGACTTCCCAATTTAATGAACAGAAATTTTCTATGCAATAACCAATTTAAACAGCATGACAAAACTGCATCACTCTGAGTCAGGATAACCAATTAAGTGGCAGCCAGGGACAACTCAGTTTTAACCTTGGGCAACCGAGTCTCTCAGTCTAGGTTTTGTTGCCTATGGTTTATGGTAAGTTCAATCACAATAATGCAAAATCAATTAAACAGGCTGCCTACAGATCTGTTGGGTGTTAATTCCTGCCAGGTGTTGACATTAAAAGTTTGATACCTGCTTGGCAGAGTCAACCATGCATAATAATCCCACTTCCTGCCATAATCCATTTTAATTATTAGCTATAACAAGATTTTCAAGATGGCCACCGTGGTCGCCATATTGGATGCCAGTTCAGCACAATTTTCATGGAGGATCAACTAGACATCTTAAGAAACCTTTTAGTGAAAACCTCATGTCGAAATGACCATCCATTCAGGAAAGTGATAACAAGATTTCCAAAATGGCAGACATGGCAGCTATATGGGATGTCTGAGCAGCACCATTTTCATTTACACCCAACTAGACCTTGGGATGAATGTTTGTGTAAAGTTTCTTGGCAATCCTCTAAGCAGTTAGGAGGAGCAGTAACAACAAGCTTGTGCTAACAGATGGATGACAGACAACAGGCCATAGCATAATGACCAGTTGAGCTATAAAAAAAATCCCTCCTAAGATCATGTATTCTAATATTAGATAAATGCTGGTATACAACCTTGTAGTAATATGAAAAATTATACATACTTTTGAGCAGCTGTCATTTCAATACTCATAAAACCATATTTGTGCATTTTTCAGAAAAAATCTTCCAGAAATTTGAGATTTTTTAAAATTTTAAACCAGTCTGCCCTATAATTAATAAATCTTGCCAAGTGATATTCAGGTGCTTGTATGACTCAATCAAAAATTAGGATAAAAGCTTCATGTACATTTTAGTGACAACAATATATGAAATTATACTTTTAAAAAACAACAACAAAAACTCCCCAACTTTCTTTTAAACTAGTAAAAATATAGCAATCCTCAAATAGTCCATGTCTGATCAGCTGAGTCATCTGAAAATGCACTACACTAGCCACAGTTTTCACTTTCCAAAGCGAGTATGGGGAGTACATTTTCTAACCCAGGTTGATGACTGCTTAATTCAGCACCTGAACAACTTTCTCTTTTCACCTTTCCTACACTCAATCAAGGAATTAGCAAACATACACAATGAATCAATCTTGAGGTGAATTATGTTTCTGCAGCAATAAAATATGGCTTTCTACAAGTGGACTTAGTATTTATATGTGCAAACTAAGCACAAGCAATAAACACTCCAAATCTAATTATGTTATAAGCTATGGCATGCATTATTACTGATATAATTTCATTTGTTATTTAGTTATGTACAAGTTGAGACAAATACTACTCATTTGGCTCTAAGTAGGGAAAAAGATGTGAGTTTCACTGAAAATTAATTTATGACCATGCTCTTCCTCGCATAGAACATAGGGGTAAATAATCCTTGTCAAGTTCACCCTGTGTATACTATACAAACTAAATTAATATAAATATGTAACAATCATTTATTTCATCTGTGTCAAAGGTCACAAATGTTGGATGAAATGTCACCTATGATTCCCAAATAGATCCTTCTACACATTTTGCAAGCCAAGATACCAATTTAAGACATTCATGTCCATCAAGTCAGTATGCATTTGGGGGTAAAATACATGACACTCAATGAATTGTTCAATCAAATTCATAAAACAATTTAATTGCACAAAATATACACTGCTTTGGTCTCAGTCTGCAATTAATATTATTTTCTTTTTAGACTTACCTTAACCATGACCTCTGACCTTTAGACCCCAGAATCTAGAGGTTTCTTTATTACTCTGAGTGTAAGCTACCCACAAAGTTTGGTCAAGGAACTTACTCTTGAACAAACATTATTCTGCACAACCAATTTTTCTTCGAGTCACAATGACCCTGAACTTTGACCTTTTAGCCCCCTAATCAATAGGCCTCTTCCATACCTTAAAGTGCAAGCCCTCAACAAACTTTAGTCAAGGTATGTGGTCTAGAACAAAAGTTATTATACAAAAACCATTGTTCTTCTGTCAGTCAGTGACCTTGACCTTAGACATTCTGACACCTAAATCAATAGGCTTCTTTTTCACCCAATGTGCAAGTCATCCACAAATTCTGATGAAGGTACATAGTCAATAACTGAAATTTGTGTGCATGAACCAATTTTGTTTCTTTCAGTCATGTCCGTCACAGTGACTATGATCTTTAACCTTTTGACCCCAAGATCAATATGCTTCTTCCTTACTCCAAATGCAATCTATTCACAATGCTTGGTCCAGATCGGTGATGTAGAAATAATGTAACTGTGCAGAAACCATGTTTCTTTTTTCAGTCATAGTTACCTAGACCTTTGACCCAAAAATCAATAGTCTTCTTCATTACCCCAAGTGCAAGCCATCCACATAGTTTAATAACCGTACATGGTGGAAAACTCAACTTGATGTGCACAAACCTTTTTTTTTCTTTCAATCTGTGTGACCTTCACCTCTGACCTTTTTACCCAAAATCAGCAGGTCTCTTCTTACCCCAAGTGCAAGTCATTCACAAAGCTTGAAATTGTAGATGGTTGACAATTCGAGCTATTGTGCAGAAATGAAACTGGTAACGGATGGTTGTATGGACAGACATACAATATCATAACATAATACATGCCACCTTAGAGCAGGGATATACAAATGTGTGCAATCCTGTTTATCTCAACATTGAGTTACAAAAATAATTTTTATATGGAGATTGTTTTCCTAAAATTACTTCTGACCTTTTGAACTCTTCTTTGTAAGATCAGGTGTGATAACAGTGTCATGTATCCTTTGTGACATTTGATGCAGGTGATACAATTACAATGTGCCCAATTATCAGAGGAATCTAAGCACAACATTATATGGCTTTCATTTTGATACTTCCTAATGTTCATGAGAAAGAATAATGCTAGAAAAAGGTCAGTTTAGCAACAACATTAGGAGAGACAACAATTGATAAAATCAGTATGTACAAGAAAAATCTAAAGTGAAAAGTAAACCAAAACTGTGAATTACATCTACTACTACAACAAAAAGACCAAGATATACTCCTGTTTGAACTACACAAATTACCAACTGCTGGGATGATCTCAGTTTTGGGTCTGTTTGATCGAAATGAATCTGTTGAAATTGTTACAGAAAAACAAATTAGAACATGATAAAAACATAATTTCCTTTTAAATGGCAAATAAGTCTCCTCCAATTTTGTGAAACCCTGCAGCACATTTAATGCAAGTAAGAAGATAATGTACATCAGTTGTACTCTTATATATGTTGTATTCATGGGTGTGAATTTAGAAAATCATTTTTAAAGTTATGAAGTTCAATTCAGTTGACAACTCCCTTTCATTCTTGGCTTATTATCCTAGCTTGTACAACATCATGGATTATATATGTTGCTGAATTCATATGAATTCCTCTCTTTTCACCCCAAAGGAATGTCCAGTATATTGTGTCATATTCTGTGTCAAGTCAACAGATTGAATATTTTAATCATCAGTTAAATGGTACAATGATGACAAATTATACACCATGCAAAATGTCAGCAACATGCATAACATTATGGAATAAATATTAAAGGGTCTCCTTCTGACAATCAAATCATAGGTAATGAAGGATCGTAGCCAGTTATCTGCCTAATAGGTGGAGCCACAGAAAAACGCGGTCCCAATATTTGGTTGCCACTGAGATTTTATCCTTCGCCAGAACAATCTATTGTTAATCAGTTGAGCAATGAACAGCTGTCAAAAGTTGAAAAGATTAATGTATAACAATGCTGGGGATATGTTGTTGTGTACCTGGCTGTCACAATTGAGGGGGACATTCGTTCCCGATGGGAAAACGGAGGAAAGAATGGATCCATGTGATACAAAGAGGCAAGGACGCGTTTAATGAGTGGATCCCTTCATCCTCGAGTGTAGTCTGTAGAATGCACTTCACAGCTGACAATTACATTCAAGAAACCGTACACGGTAAGCTATTTTTGCATAGTTTTTGTTCATTTCCATAGAATATAGTTCAGTCTGACATCTCTTATATGTAATAATCTTAAATAAACAACTAAACTGTACCTAAACTTTGACGTTTTTTTTCTAACGCACCCCACCCACCAATTGATGCATTGGTTTTATGTCAAAGAGATGTATATCTGGATATCACTTAACAATATTGTTGATACAATTATATTTATAAATTATAAAAATCTTTACTTTTAGAAGAAATATTAAGGATATCGTTTTGTTTATACTTTAGGTACCACCCCTCTTTCCAGAAGACTGAAGAAAACAGCAATACCCAGTGTGTTTACATGGACCAAGGAACCAACACCAGAGAGTTTATCAAGAGAAAACTGCATTGAAAAGACATGCTCAAAGGAATATTCTTCAGGAAATAACAAACAAACGTCCACACTATTGCCCTGAATCGGATATTGACTTTGACCTAAATGTGATTGAGGTTGAGAACGATACTGAAATATCATATGAACTAGTTGCTGAGAAATCTCAGCATACATTCACTTCATCCGAGACGCATACCCTAAAGCAACCTATGTTCTCAATTTTCAATTTTGAAACGGATGATGCAGGCGTAGATTTCTATACTGGACTCCATACATCTGAACGGTTCAGATTTGTTCTCTGCACTCTGGGCCCAGCAGCAGATAATCTTAATTATGTGCACCATGGGGCAGTAAATGTCAGTGTAATGGATCCGTTTTTTATAGTTTTGATAAAGCTGTGGAGAGACACAACAAATTTTGAACTCTTGCGTTTATTTGCAGTGTCTGAATCAGCCATAAGTAACATTGTACTAACATGGATATTATTCATGTCAGAGCACAGTGGAGAGAAGTTGAGCCTTGGCCATCAAAAGAAGTAGTTCATTATTATGCCCCATCTGATTTTAAACAACAATATCCGACAACTAGAATAATTGTGGATGGAACCGAGTGTTCTGTGAGGAGACCAAAGTCAGCAGTGTCACAGCAGGCCACGTTTTCAACTTACAAAAACAGAAATAGAGTCAAAACATTAATTGGTGCCACCCCAGACAGATTGATAACATATGTGTACCCAGTCTATGGGGGGCATACTAGTGACAGGCAAATTGTTGAGAGGGGCAATCGATTAACATGTGTGATCCCAAAGATTCAGTGATAGCTGATAAGGGATTTCATGTACCGGTACAAGATTTATTTGCTAGACAAGATGTCACAGTAAACATTCCAACTTTCTTCCAAAAAAAGAATAAAATGGCTGGTAGCGATTATTATGAAAGACAGAAAAATTGCCTGTAAACGTGTACATATTGAGCATATAATTGGACTTGGAAAAACATACAAAATTGTATGTGAACCAATGTTGGCTACTGAGGCAAAATTGTCATCTGAAATCATTTTCATTTGTTACATGCTATGCAATTTTAGATCTTGTATTATCTCTAAGAATGCATGATTCATAATACATGTATCAATTAAAACAAATATTGTATTATTTTATTTTTTAGTGAATCAAAAGATATACTACATTAGCACTTGAAGACACTAGTGAATTAAAATAATATATCTTAATAATTTTGGACTCCTTCTCTTCGGATGATAGTGCCAACCCATTATACATCAAAATGTAATGCTATTAACTTCATTTTCTTCTCTGCTGATTAGTGTGGTTTAGTGAAAATCTAAACAAAAGTTGAAAATGACATGTTCAGTACTGGAAGAACTTGATAAATAAACACAAAAAGTGCCACTGATCTTTACTTGATGATTTTTATTCACTCATTATAAGGCTATTAAATATATGCAAATCAACTGTAACAACAGTTACATGTTGTAAACCTCATACAGAAATAATCATAAAAATTGCATTTATTTGGTGACAAAATTTGAAATACATGGTCACAGAGAGGTAGATAGACTTCATATAAATTTATAAGTACCTCACATAATAAATCTGACATATTACTGCACACACACATGTGCATCTCTCTCTCCCCCCATCACTCTCATTCTCTCTCTCTCTCTCTCTGAGTAAGAGAATAATTACATGTATGTGCCTAATATCAAATTAATAAACCCATTATAAATAAAACCTAGTTATAACCCAAATTTATTTTCTTCTGGAGATCACTGGTGACATAACAAACTTTTTGCATTTAAATGACTTATAATAAAACTTTTCAAGGATGACATCTTTGAAAAACTTATTGTAGAAAACAGTGAGACTTTTCACCATTTCCTCTATAAAAGAATTGTCCCTTTGAATTCTAAAAACTTTCATGTCACACAAAGTTTAAACAATAAAATCACACTCAGTTTGATTTGAACAGTACATTTGTCCTTGTATTTGATAATAATAATCATGACGAGTACTAAGGCTTAAACTTCCATCATCCTTCACTTTTAAGTAAGGCACTGTTTTCTCACAAATAGGTTTATCTTTAGTTGAGTATGGGCATTTCACTTCAATCAGCAGTCCATCTGGTGTAATACCATCAGGTGAGGCAGCTAGAAATGGAGTTCTTTCAGAAATGCACATTCCACATCTGTATCCCTCATATAGTTGTTGACTGCAATACTTTCATATTTTTGTCCATGAAGTATTGCTGGTGTCTGTAACTTATTAATTTGTGTAAAACTATGGGCCAATGCAATTTTGTCTGCCTTTTCTGTCAATTTACATATACGCCCACAATTTGATGAACACTTTTACATCTTTCTTCTTTCCACGTTGCACTTTTACTCTGATCACGAGTGTTTCTTTCAATTTTCATAGATGTTTCGAAGTCTATGTGCATTAAATTATTTACCTTTAGAAAATTGTCCTCGTGTGTTAATTCAAAGTAATCATGGTCATGGGCAACTGCAATGGTATAATTTAGCTGGTTCCAAAAGTTGACAAATTGGCATTGTTGAACTTCCTTCCATGTTCAAACAAGTATTTCTGAAGAAGTCTTGATTTCCCTTCTTGTTTTGATATTCTTTGGGGCATGGGTCAAAGTAAAATTTTGTTACCTCATCAGCACCTGGCATATTTAAGTCCCTACTTTTAGTAGGTGGTCCTTTGTACTTTTTCGTCTGATGAAATGTTTGTAATCTCCAAATACAAGTTTCTTCAACTAAACAATGTCCTCTAAATGACAGATCAAATACTGCTCTAAGTACAGCACTGGCATGTCTGCAGTGGGCATCAGGACCCATTCCAGCTGCGCATTCACACTGTGCTTCCTTAATGAATCCCTGCTTATCAAAAGATATCTCAATTTTGTACGTAACAGATTTAAACATTTCAGCACGACAAGTAGCCTTAACATAAAACACATCATGATTACTAGGAATTTCCTTTACTCAGAGCATAAATGTGTTCGAGTTCGAAATTTTCGGCAATATCACACTGCTTTCATCAGCGACTACTGTTGATCACATGACTTGTAATGGTCACTTGATACGAGGAGACTGGAGTAGATAGGTGGTAGTTCAAGCCCCTCGTCCCTGTTTAATGCTTTCATATTTCGATTTACTCCTTCACCTTCCTTTTCCATAGGTTGTCTTCAGCTGTGATGACCTTGGTCTGATTGGGAATGATGGAATGTCCCATATTGCTGCAGTGTTCATATATTGCAGATGACTCTCTACTGATGTGTTCTTTCATCCTTGTTTCTAACACTCTGCCTGTTTCACCAATATAGTCTTTCTCACAATCACTACATTTGATATGATAAACCACACCACATTTCTTCACATTTTCTGTTTTGTCCTTCATGTGTGTGAGTTGTTGTCTTAAAGAATCGTATGGTTTGTGGTATATATTAACCCCATGTTGTTTGAATATTCTGGCTAGGGCTTCCGACGTACCATGGATGTAAGGCATACCGATGTTGGTTCTATTTGGACCATTATTGTTTTTGTCAGGTGTTCTCTTCTTATTTGGTAGTTTGAAAATCCACTCTGGGTAGCCATTTGCTTGTAGTGCAGTTTTTACATGCTCTACTTCTTTAGTCCGATCTGTTTCATCAGTTACTAGGGAGTTAGCTCGGTGAAGTAAAGATCTCACTACACACCTCTTGTGTTCCAGATGATGATTTGAAGAAAAGTTAAGGTACTGGTCAGCGTGGGCAGGTTTCCTATACACAGCGACTTTGGTTGATCCGTCCTCATTTAAGTGTACACATGTCTAAGAATGGTAATTTGCCATCCTCTTCTTGTTCTGAGGTGAACTGAATATGTGGGTCAATGGAGTTGAGATGATCGGAGAACTCCTGCACATGGTACTCATGTAGTTCAGTCAAGATATCATCCACATATCTGAACCACAAAGATGGTGGGTTCATGGCTGATTCCAAGGCCTTCTTCTCAAAAAACTTCATATATAAATTGGCAACTATTGGTGAGACTGGGGACCCCATTGTTGCTCCCTGTTTCTGTTTGTACAACTGCCCATTATAGATAAAATATGTGCTGTCCAAACACAATCTCAGTAAGGTGCAGATAAGTTCTATATGGAGGTCGCATTTGGATTTCAGAGTAATGTCTTCCTCTAATCTCTCTCTGGTTACAATCATTGCTTTGTCCACTGAGATACTGGTGAAGAGTGCTGATATGTGATAAGAGACCAGTTTTCTACTTGGCAGTACCTCTAGATCACTGATCTTTTGGACAAAGTGTACACTGTTGATGAAATGGTGTTCTGTTTTGCCCACTAGAGGTCCTATGACTGAAGTTAGATATTTGGCTAAAGCATACAGTACACTGCCCAAACTAGATACTATAGGTCTGAGTGGGGCATCCTTCTTGTGGATTTTAGGCAACCCATATAGTTTCAGGATGTTTTCAGCAGTAGACGGTGGTACAATGTGTCCGATATAATTTGGTCTTCCTTCCCTTGTTTTAACACATTAATAAGTTTATTTTTTATTGATGTTGTAGGGTCTCTGCTTAATTTCTGATAAGTGTCTTTGTCGTTGACAAACAGTTCCATTTTAGTAACATACCGGGTAATCATGATCTGTCAACAGTAGTCGCTGATGAAGGCAGTGTGATATTGCTGAAAATTTCGAACTCGAACACATTTATGCTCTCAGTAAAGGAAATACCTAGTGATATTGAATTGTTCAGAGCAAGGAGGCAACCTTTTCAGTTATAAAACACATCGTTCTCCTCTGCTGCCCTGATGTATCTTATGAAGCATTCATAATACAAATTTGAAGCACTTTTATCCAACTTCTTGTCAAATTGGCCCAGATACCTTTCAATTTCATCCATGTTCACCGTTACAAACATGGCATCACCATGGACATCTTGATACAGTTTATCATGTTGCGTTGTCATGCAAAATTCTGGACCTGGTACATAATTTTGACCAAAGTTGTTATTTCTGTCATAGGCCTCTAACCTGAGAACAAAAAGAACATTTACAGTTGACTATAATACAGATATAACATTAGCTTAATAATATATCAAATACATGTTTAATGCAATAAATATTCAATGAGAATCTTGTATATTTCCAAACTAAATAGCTAAATTCGTTTATAAGGAGGTCTTGAATTTTGACTAAATCACCACTCCCACTAAATATCTAAAGAATTTTTCACAACAAATCACTGAATGGTAGGTGAATTATATAGTTTTAGGGAAATGCATCTGTTGAAAGGTAATTATAGAAAAGAGTCATGAAGTTTATTGTGTGAAAATGACGCGTATTTCATTATTTATGCAGATATGAGAAAATGTGATATAAAATTGTCGACAACAATATCACTGATTATGCTTAATATTTGCTTACCGATCGATTAACTCCTTCTTTTGGCCAGATAACTTAGCTCCTCGTCTTTTTAACTCCTCTCTGAACGACGGCAGAGTCCATGGTCCATAAGCTTGAAACATTGTTTAATGCAAGATGAAATGCCAGCGATTATTTTCTTGTTTATCAAGCAGGAAGTAAAGCAGAAGTAATCTTGGACCGCTTTGTTCCATGCTGCCACCTATCGGCTTCAAGGGAAGATAACTGGCTACGATCCATCATTAGAGAACACAAAATGAAAACTATTCTGATTAAATATTTTAAAAAATAGGAGTACTGAGGCACCATTAACTATATGGTTGGAGCACTTGGAAAACAAAAGTTAATTAACACAAAACATGCTTATTTTAGCAAAATATGACTTTCAGAAGTTTCAGTTGCTTGCACAAAACTACAAAATATGGAATTGGAAGAAATCAACAACTGGCTAAAATGCAGTTCTAAATTCTGTCTCAAAAGATTACATGGGCATAAGCATTGTCACAAATACTATTGACCTAACTTACTTGAACGATAAGGATTGATTTATACTAGATTTCTACTTGAGACAAAATAAGTGCAGCAATTTAACTTTAAAAAAATAAGTACCCTTATATAACATCTTGACAAACTGAACACCCTATGCTGAGCTATGGGTAAAAAATAAGTAACCTTATATATCATCCTTAAAAACTGAATACTCTATGCTGATAAAACTTAGGGTACAAAATAAGTACCCTTATTTGACATCCTGACAAACTGAATACTCTATGCTGATAAAGCTATGGGTAAAAAATAGGTACCCTTATATAACATCCTTAAAAACTGAATACTCTATGATGATAAAGCTATGGGTAAAAAATAAATACCCTAAATGTGACATCAAACTGAATACTCTATGCTGATAAAGCTATGGGTAAAAAAATAAGTACCCTAAATGTGACATCAAACTGAATACTCTATGCTGATAAAGCTATGGGTAAAAAATAAGTACCCTAAATGTAACATCAAACTGAATACTCTATGATGATAAAGCTATGCGTAAAAAATAAGTACCCTAAATGTGACATCAAACTGAATACTCTATGCTGATAAAGCTATGGGTAAAAAATAAGTACCCTAAATGTGACATCAAACTGAATACTCTATGCTGATAAAGCAATGGGTAAAAAATAAGTACCCTAAATGTGACATCAAACTGAATACTCTATGCTGGCTATGGGTAAAAAATAAGTACCCTAAATGTGACATCAAACTGAATACTCTATGATGATAAAGCTATGCGTAAAAAATAAGTACCCTAAATGTGACATCAAACTGAATACTCTATGATGATAAAGCTATGGGTAAAGAATGAAGTCTATAATCAGAAGATCAACATTGCTGAGAATTAATAAGTATACATGAATATTGTAACAAAATGGCAGTAATGAAGATAATGTTTACTGAAAATGTCTTCTATACTTCACTTATTTATTGCTTGACGTTTTTATGCATATTTATTGTAAGAATTTCTCCCAAAGACAAGTGTGCAAAACAAGAGTTCCTCAAGGATTGATGCTCAACTGTGTGAAAAGAATTTCCAGGAATTCCAGATAAGACCATTTTTTTTCTTTTTAACTGCCGAGTGTTTAAACCATGTGATATTCTTGGGTGATAAGATTCTGAAAATTGGCCACTGTGGTGGCCATAATGGATGTAAGATCAGTACCATTTTCATTTAGAACAAAACAGATACCATAAGAAGACTTAGTGAAAACCCCATGTTGATATGACCATCCATTCAGGAAAATTTGTGGCAAGATTTTCAATATGTTCATTGTGGTGGCCATATTTTAGGCCAGATTGGCAACATTTTCATCTAGAATCAACTTGATATCATAATTACTCTTCTGATAAAAATATCATGTTGATATGACTCTCCAATTAGGAAGTGTAGCAATAAAATTATTTTAAAATGGCTGCAATGGTGACCATACTGGATGTCAGATTAACACCACTTTCATTTAGTACCAAGTACACATCGTAAGAAGTCTTTTGGTGAAAATACAATGTTGATATGACTTTCCATCTAGGACAAGTAGCAATATGATTTTCAAGATGACTACTGTGGTGGCCATATTAGATATCAGATTGTCACTTTTATTTAAGACCAACTTGACACCATATTAAGAAGTCTTCTAGTGATAACCCCATGTTGATATAAATTTCTGTCCAGGAGTAGCAATAACAAGATTTTCAAGATGACTGCTATGGCAGCTATATTGGATGTCTGATCGGACCCATTTTCATTTAGGACTAACTAGACATCATAAGAAGTCTTTTAGTGAAAACCCAATGCGGGTATGACCATCCATTCAGGAGGAGTAGCGATAACAAAATTTTCAAGATGGCCTCTGTGGCCATATAGGATGTCTGAGAGGAACCATTTTCATTTAGGACCAACCAGATATCATAAGAAGTCTTATGGTGAAAACCCCTTGTTGATATGACTTTCGTTTTTTTGAGAAGCGATAAGAAGATTTTCAAGATGTCTGAGCAGCACCATTTTCAAGATGACCTCTGTGGCCATATAGGATGTCTGAGAGGAACCATTTTCATTTAGGACCAACCAGATATCATAAGAAGTCTTATGGTGAAAATCCCATGTTGATATGACTTTCATTTTGGAGGAGAAGTGATAACAAGATTTTCAAGATGTCTGAGCAGCACCATTTTCATGTAAGACCAACTAGATCTTGGGATGAATGTGTGTGTCAAGTTTCATGGCAATCCTCCTAAAGTAGTCGCGATAAAAAAACTTGTGAAAGTGGACAGACAATGGATGATAGACAACAGGCCATTCCATAAGCTCTTCTAACTCAAAATCTACCACCCTAATGCTGACAAGTCTTGGGACAGGACATTTTTTAAAATTATTTTTCATGTTCCAAGAACTATATGCACATAAAAAAATACATTTTCAGTGTCCCAACACTTATAAAAACAAAAATGTAAAGACAAAATTGGCAAGATCGCCATACCTCACACAGCAGTGACCAGCTACTGTTCAAATACCATGCCAATAAACTGTTATAAGCTATTCATCATGATAGTCCCTTAACAACTGCAAAGTCTTTCTTTTTTAATAATATTATGATCGATAAAATACGCTAAACGATCAGTAGAAAAATAAGTTTGAGGTGTCCGAAGTCTTTTAGTACATGAAAAAATTGCTATAATTATATGTCCTAACTTTTATAGGTCTCATAGACAAATTATTTTTGAAAATAATTAAGGGTGTCCCAAGACTTATACTGTCCCAAGGTTTACCATCATTATGGTAGCTATTTTTAATACTGTATATTAAACCTAAACTACCACAAGAATTCTGCCCTTTTTGTACATCTAAATCATCAGCAATGTTCCATTTAACTGCTATGTTTCATAAAGGCTTAAGTGAATTCATTTTTGACATGAGTTCACATCAGTGATCTTCAATTTTTTGCTTAAAATCCTATAGCTGTCCTAAAAATTTTATCATTTCCCAAAAGACAGCCTCTATTTTATCCCACCCTTGTTTTTTAGAGCTACAATGTAACTCTTTAGGCAATAACCAATGCTTAGTAATCAAAGTATTAATTCTAAATTAGTATTTTTGTTCCTCATGTACTGCTTGGTATATTTTGGATCTTGGTTTTATTTTAATGTTTTTCTATGTTGATGTATATGGTAGACCATGTCTGGTGCTCCCCTTGTAAGTTTTATAACAGATTAGTGACGCTTTTGTACTCTCAACATAAGTGTCAACTCCTGGAATACAAAGTATCAACTACATCTTGGCATGAATAGAGATAAGAGACCTAATAGTGTAGATGCACTTATCTATTATTTAGCTGAGGATTATTTAATTCCTTTAAACCTTACAAATTTCAAACCAAACCTTGTTCTGTCTGCACAAACTTGTTTAATTATAGTACAAGGACACTAATACATGTTGTAAGGTGCATGGTTGCAATGAGAATCCTTGCAAAGGCAAAAATAAAAGTCAATACATTTATACTGTACAGAGATGCTGCCTGAAATTTTCTTAAGAGGGGGATGTCACCCAACCAACCTTGGGGGGAAAGGGGGGGGGGAGGTAAACTATGCCGAATGGTAACTGATGAGTGACAACATTATTATTAGGTGTAGAAACATCTAATTTAAAACAAGCATTTAATGATTTTGTATCACATCTTAGGCAATAAATGTATATGGTATCTGCATACCTAATTGTTGCTCAGATGGTAAATATTCTTCTTTGTTTCTTATCACTCCCCTTCAAGAAAGCTTTTGCAAACTGAAAATCATTTATTGGACCACACACACATCTGTATAGTCATCAATATATATATATATATATACACACACACACACATATAAAATCCAAGTCATATATCTGTATAGGATTTTGTTTCATTTTTTTCTCTCAGATATTGACATTTTCTTACTAAATGTACAGTGATAGAGTTTCAAGGGTCTGTGTTTAGCCTATTCCTTGGAGTAGTGTGAATTTTGCTTCAAGAACTGAACCCCTTTCACAATCAGCTTTATATAAAGGCAGAACTGCTGCAAATATGGCTGGTCTAAATAAATTCAGGAACTGGTTTTCATGATATATATATCCCAAACACAATTTTCCACAATTCACGCATATTGTTCCTTGGATATTTCTGTCAATGTATCAGATTTTCTGCAAGACCTAAACTGTAGGCGTACAAAACGACATCATCCCCCCAGTTATTTCTGTATCATTGATTTCTGCGCTATGTTCAGTTAGCAGCAAACCATCAGGTATTTTATGATCCCTAGTTTCATCCTTAACAGATGATCTTTCCTTCCGTCTCGCTGACTTTCCTAAAGAAATCAGTTATCTTTTGTTTCAACATGACACAGAGCTGTTGCACTTGAGACATTTCAGCAATGGCTGATCGATGAATCAATTTACAATACCCGTCCAGGAAACAATTCAATCACAATACCTCCATTGTTTCTGCAATACTCCAACATATCTCCATCATAAAGGTGCTTGTATTAAAACAATATTCTCCATAGATATAAGATTAATTTAGATCATGGAGAAAAGGCAAAAAAGACAATGATTTGATCAACCTAATTAAAAACAAAATATTAAAAAATCGTGCATCGAGTACAAGAAATGTAGGGAACCACAGGTAACTTGCGTGATCTTTCCCCCATTGGGTTTTAAAAGTTGCGTGACTCTCTATCATTTTTGCAAGAAACCCGTGATACTGTGGCCTGGCAGCATCTCTGATACTGCATACAACATGCAAGATACCAACCGCTACAGTACACGCATCATGTTTTTGTGAAAATACATGTCACCATGGTGGACCTTAATCCTTTCCACACTGTGTCCGTCACAGACCGGATATAGTGGTCATCGTGGACTGTCCATGTCATGACTCATAGTGGACGGATTAAGTTTTATTGCCCATTTGAAAGTCGCATCAATATAATTATGTAATAGTAGACGCCCACTACCTCGCATGGAACTTACCTGTTGGGACAGCTATAGTGCACAGTGCAGAATGCTCTTTTTAAGTTGCACATCATGCCATTTAATATTTAAAGACTCACCAACTAAACACATTCACATATGTGTGTTGCAAGAGATGAAAGATAAATTTCAGAGCAAAGATTCATAAGACTATTTAGGTACTTCACAAATTATACAAAGTTTAATTATAGTAATTTAATGAGAGAGAGAGAAAGAGAGAGAGAGAGAGAGAGAGAGAGAGAGAGAGAGAGAGATTCTGTTTTTAAACAAAAGGAGAAAGAAATCACACGTAAATACATGTATCAGTGGGTTTCATTCCATTATTAAAATAAATGAATGCAAGAAATGCGGTGATTTATTTTTTCATTCCCCCATTCACTTTTAAATTGTTTGTTCCCACACAATGAAATATACATGGCGATATCCAATATTTAACCTCTACTAGTCCAGCCGGTTTACCACTTTCAACTCAAATATACATGTCCATGCGACACATTTTCTCAGAACCAGACACGCGTTTACTTTTACCGTATACCTACTGTTTTTACTCAGACTCTATGAAGCACATGATGCTGCATTCTATGACCAACAGCTTGAAAAAATACACTTAGGATTGCTGGTTTGATCATCTGATGAGTTTAATACCAAATGGATGGGTGAAAGTGATAAAAGAATCTAATCACTTAAATATTTTCAGTAAGATATAAACTCGTATGTATTTTCAGTTAATGCAGATACAGTTTATTTGGAACAGTACATTCTTTCAACCCACACGATAAATACTGCAAACTGTCCCTGAATGTCAAGCGAATATTGTTTATCAGTTTAGCTACTAATTTGTTACATTTTGACCCAATTATCCTTTTTAAGAAGTTTATGTGAATACAAATAAAACATTTTGTTGCCAAAGAACATAGATTCATATGTATATTTATATCGGTTTAGCAGTTAGGCATACAATGTGAAATTACTGAAATTATGCCCATAATCATTCAAACAGCACTGCAGTAGATATAATTTGCATTTACTGTATCATAAAAATAGCCTCCAGTTTTGTACTTTGGCATGGTTTTAGCTTTATCTAAGTGGAATTTCTTCTAGTTCATCTTTCTTTCTCCCCCTTGTTTAACTTGTACTGTATTACACACAAGCTGAATGCATCATATCGATCAATAATGCCTTGTACATCACCCAAAAGTCCCAAGCCACATGTTTGCCAAGGCTATAAAATCTATCTCTAATAGCACTGATTGCTGTAAATATGTGGCTTCTTATTTTTCACGGCTTTAAACTGGTATCCCTGGTAGAACTTTGTTAACTACTCCAACCTGGAGGTGGAAAGGTTTTTGATTCAGAGGTTGTAAATCCCAATTATTTCCTGTTTATTTTGAACCGTTCATATTAATTCTAATTTCGTTGCGAATATTGTCAGGTTCACCTTGATTATTGCAGTAATGCTCACTCATTAGACATTAAGTCTATAAAATTTCTGAAGCATCAAGTTCGTACATGGTTAATTATGACCAGATTCGACAAGAGATAAGAAAATAAGAAAAAGCAAACTAATAGCAGGTAAATAACAAAAGTAATTATATAAATTCTTGTCAATACAAAATAAATTACTAAGCAGCAATATACCTATTTACTTTTTTAAATAAAGAGTGGAATCAAAATTTTATTTCTAAATTTTGTCAGTACACAAATTCCAAAATGAAGATGAATGTAGCACATTTCAAAAATGCATACTCTCTAATTATCAATGCCCATTTCCAAGTTAGCAATAAAAGCTTGATGCAGAACTATACATGTATGTAGATGTAAATATTCGCCCACAAAAATGCATTCACATACAGCTGGTAGTCTTTCGCCTAATAAGAGGTATTTATATACATATATGGATATGGGTATACGTATAAAAGTAATGCCCAGGGGCAGGGTTGATGCACTAATTGTTTATCTAACGTTCTTTCATTCACGTCTTTGGAGCGCTTGCATTACAGGATGTTATTCCAGCTTATGTGGCTTCATTAAACAGAAGCCCGGGGTGTTTTCATAACAATATTCCCGTGACATGCTTGAATTCTGATTTAAGTAATCTAACTTCTACTCTATGCACAACTGGGGGTGGGCGTGTGATAGGATTTAGCTTTAACAAAATTACACTTGTTGTGATTTTTAGAAAAGAGCCAGGCTACTGATAAATACCACAAGAAATGTTACCACTGTACAGGAAAAGGTATGAAAATGACACCTGCCATGTTCAGATTTATGGTGTTGAAGTTTCTCCCATCTGTTTGTTTAGTGTGTCAACTCACAAAGCCAATACAATAGAATCAGCGAGGGGTGCCATAAAACCCACTACAGCTGCAATAAAATCTGTGACGGACTTACACTAGATTCAATGGATTTACACTAAACTTGGGGGAAAATCCACCAGATTGAGTGGACTCCCACTACTCATAGCAGGCACTTAATCCCCTGCCCCTCTGTCTATGTCCACCAGATTGAGTGGGCAATCGCAAAAATGCGATGCATGTACTGTATAATCAGTAAAATTAAAATAATCAGCCGATCAAATTTAACTAAATCATAAAAATGTAATGTAAGTAGAATAGACTTGATCTTTTTTCTAAAAATTACAAGCCACACATTTCAAAATAATGCAGTCAAGATAAAAAATAGCTTTATAATATTGTTATAACATTCATAATTAAGTATCATTTAAAATATTAGTGCTTTGACTACATATAATGTAATAATTAAAATATTCAGATGACAATACTTTTAAAACTTTATTTTACCAAATCAGTGATGAATACAAATAAAAATAGAAATAATATTGTCAAATCAAATGGTTTATTGTAAGGTGCATGGTTGTGATGTGGATCTATACTGTAAACACCATGCAAGATGCCTACCACTTTAATGACTATGACTATAATAAAGGGATACAAAACAACAGTAACAAAATTCTCTAAATCATAAGTATGTTATTCTCTAAATCATAAATATGTCAGATAATTAAATTATAGAGCTGTATCATTTTTATATTAAACATTCCACAAAAATGCAGTATGAACAGAAGTGTCTTCACCATAATTCATATTTAAATAGCATTTAGCATGCCAGCAATTTAATTAACATTTAACAAGAATATGTAATGAAGACATTATTTTTATTATTATTATTATTGTTGATGTTGTTGAAAATACAAATAATTCCTAAATATAAGTGTTAATGTTTGATAAACATATATATATATATATATATCATTATTATTATGATTTATTTATTTTAAAATCTGATTAAATTTCTTAATTTTAAAATTATGATGAGAAAATATCAGCCATTATTATAAAATATTATTTCTATTTTTATTTGTATTCATCATTGATCTGGGAAAAAAAGCACAGTCATCTGAATAATTTAATTACTTATTCTGCATGCATATGTATATGGCTCTTTACATCTATAATAATAATAATAATAATAATAATAATAATAATAATAATAATATTAATAATAATAATATTATTAATGTCTAAATTACTTGCTATTTTAAATGTACTTAATTATGATTTTTACAAAAATAATATAAAGCCATTTTTATTCAGAATGCATTTTTTGGCAATGTGTGGCATATAATTAACAAATAAATTATAAAGTCTATATTCAACTTACATTACATTCTTATGATCCAAAGAATTTTGTCACCTTAGTTTTGTACCCATTATTTTAATTTCACTGGTTATAGTGGTTGGTATCTTGCACGTTGTATACAGTATAAATGTACCAACTTTTATTTTTACCTTCACGAGTATCAGCATCACAACTATGCACCTTATTATGTGTATTATGCTGTATTTGTACTATAAATAGCATTTCTTTAACATTGCACTTACCATTAACAACTATATTTTTCCAAATTAAACAAGTATAAGCAGACTGAACAAGGTTTGGTTTGAAATTTGTATGGTTTAAAGGGATTAAATAATACTCAGCTAGATAGTAACTGTGCCAGGTAAATACTTTCAAAGACAAGAGGTGGTGTACAATTCATAATGGAACGGGTCCAGACTATAGTGTAGCTTTTGCATATTTGACACTTCTCACAGCAATGCAGATGCCATAAGATTATTGTCAATGCTGAGGACAAAAATGCAACTAGATCTTCAGGTAATTTTGAACAACAGTACCATCCAGTCTCTAATGGAAAACTAATGACATTTGCATCACCTTTAAACCATACACTCAACTATTGCAATCAGCCAAGTCTGCATCTAGTACAGACTGTATTCCACTGTCCAATGGATTTTAAAGACAGAAATTTGTTTTTTTTTTCTTTAATGTCAGTGTGATTATATGTGCACGTGTATGTGTGTGTGTGTGTGTGTGTGTGTGTGTGTGGTGATGATATATAACAATACCAAGTCTACCAACTATTTTTTTTAAGTGTATTAAATTCTTCAAAGAAAACAGATATTTTGTTTTCTTTATTCAAATTTGAATTTCCAGTCATTTTCAATATGCTTATATGAACATATAACTTGTTCTCAATTGTACCATGCTGCTTTGAGAGGTCATGTGAAAAATAGGATCACAAAACACCTTTTTTGAGTCTCAAAAACCCCAAAACAATGTCTGAATGGTTGGCAGGTATGCAATATTGAAGCTACACATAATTTTTGTAAAAAACACAAGAATGGGACAAAACAACAAGAGTTCCTAATGGGACTGATGTTCTAATGGCTGTAAAGAATTTCCAGGAATTCAAGATACACCAGTTTCTTCTTTTTCACCGTTGAGTATTGAAACCATCTCAGATATTCTTGAGAAACTCCAACATACCAAATTTTGTTTAAAAAAATATTTTTTTACATATTGAAGTTAACATGTTCACAAACTACCTTGAAGTGCAGGACATAATTCTATGTCATGCCCACTGACCTTGAACTTGATATAATGGATGGAAAATCATTCAACCCGTCTTAGACAATGTCAAGATAAACCCATTTGCTAAGTTTGGTTCAATCTATAATTAATATGTTGTTAAATTGTTTTTATTTATTAAGTGTCATCATTCAAGGTATTCATCAGATATTTAATAAAAATCATGCTCACAAGCCAGTACAGCTAAAAACCTTAGACAAGACATTTGCACCTTAAAATCAATGTTAGAGTGCTGACTATCAACTTGTTCACTGGTATGCAACAAAAAGATAAAGACTGGGCAATTCTCCTGTGTATGTACAAGTCAATGTATGAGTGTAAAGAAGAAATCTTGTTTTTGGATCCAATTTTGTTGTCTACAGCTGTAATTTATGATGCTGCTAATTTCATTCCATCTTATTTTGCAATTGTTGACACTGTTCACCCTGCAGAATGGATTTCCTATCAGGACAATCATTCAATCATTATAGCAGGAGTTTCTGTTTTCACAAGGTGTGACAACATTGGTTTCTGGAAAAAAACCTGTCCTCACACTAAATAAGCACAATCTTCTGTTCTCACAGGGTTTTCTGTGCACACAGGGTGTGACAACAGTGGTTTTCAGAAACCCTGTCATCACATTCAATAAGCATAATCGTCTGTTCTCACTTGGATTTTTATGAATCAGAACACCATGTTTGAAACAAACGACTTTGGGTGTAACTATCATGGACAACATAGCATGTTAAATGTATGGGTAACAAATTTTGCAGCGCATATGATCCTTCTTGGGATTTAAAAATTAATGTAGTATATATGCATATAAATATTGTGAATATTTAAATTTTTTAAATACATTATGTTGAAACTGAAAGAATATGATATGTATTTTTTTTAAAATTTCCATTATTATTTTATTTTAGTTTTCTCTTTGGCAAAAGCTTCAGCTAAATGTGAACATTTAAAAGGTGTACT
Source organism: Margaritifera margaritifera (assembly GCA_029931535.1). Taxonomy (NCBI): domain Eukaryota; kingdom Metazoa; phylum Mollusca; class Bivalvia; order Unionida; family Margaritiferidae; genus Margaritifera; species Margaritifera margaritifera. The sequence goes on from JAQPZY010001623.1 coordinate 2,556,025, forward strand.
GAGCAAAATGGGATGAAAATGGTCGGAAATCTCTCTCTCACTCTCATACAAAAGCAAATGAACTACATTCACTCATTTGGAATAAAGTCCTATCAGGTCAAAATTTATTTGGATCAAAAGGTGTCAGAATAAAGGTGTAATGATAGGACACCGGTGTCCATGCCATAGTTTCCTGTTTTCGAACTTATCCAATCCAATATATTCACGTATATAAGCCGAGTTCCCACCAGCAATTCCATATTGGGAGTCGAATGACCACTAAGTTGTCAAATCCAGGAGTTACAGTCAAATTTTTAGGAGTCAATGCTGATGGTATGGTTGCAAAAGATATCATTATCATGTGGTGTTTGTTCAATACTCACCTACAGGGATATCAGCAACTGACTGACAATCACACAGTTGAGTATAGTAGCAAAAAATATCACTAATGCATGATCTTTGTTCAATACTCGTTTAGAGGGATATTGGCAATTGAACAAGGGAAGTTAACAGATATCAATGTGATGATTGGCAAAGCTGGGAAAGACTTTAAACTCTTGATGCTGACATATTTACCTTAGTTTGATTTCTGTGTCAACAATACACAAGATGAGTGCATACCCTATGTCATCTTTGTCAAATCTGCATAATTTGTGCTTTATTTTGCGCCAGTGGGAGCTCTGTATATTCAGACAACAAATTTTATATAAATGCATGCTGCTTTTAGTGCAATATTACATCAGATGCATATGTACTTAATACTGACATTCATGTATATGTTTTGTTTCGTTATAATTGTTGTATACAATATATCACAATATATCAACAAGAGTGAGGGTATAATAAGTTGTACTTACCATATATACATGTTTATAAGTCAGGTCCAACTGCAAACTGCATAGACCCAGATCTGCCATCGCATAATGCACTGGCATGACAGATCTGTCTATGCAGTTTGTTAAGAGTAATCAATAGAACAACATAGACCCTGATCTGCAAGCACATTATGTGATGGCATATTTGGATCTATGTTGTTTGCAATTGGACCCAACTTATAAGTGAGTATATATAGTATGTTCATCTATTGTTGCAGGCTTGACACAAATGCTTGCCTCTCAAGTTTAAAAAAAAACAACAAAAAGAAACTGCATGCTAAATAAATTAAGAAAGAATCAAAATTTCAATGACATACCAAATATTTCTGACATGGTGTTGCTTGCTGATTGAGCAAAATCAGTCAGCTCATTACTGATGGTAGAAATAATGGAAGATCTGTCTGATGATGTTGATCCCTTATCCGAATGAGAGTCGGATGGTCCCTATAATGATACATTAACTGAATAAAATAAAACATTATAATTACAGAGGTGATACATTAATTAAACTAGACTTATTAGAGCTGGATCATTGCCCTGCCAACTACAGTCTACTCTGCAGGATATTACACAGAGGAACTTGTGTTGGGAAACCAAAGTTAAGGGGTCATGACTCATTTAAATGCTGATGTGGAATGCCTGAAATCCAACTCCTTCAAAGTTTCATCAAGTAATGTCCCAAAAAAGATATGATGCTGATCAATAAGGGCCATAAATCTGTCCAAAATGGAGTAGATGAGACAAAACCCCATAAATGGCGTGGCTAGTTCTATCAAACAATATTCACATCAAATTGCATCAGAATATGTTAAAAGGTTCTTTAGCTATACTGATTACAAACAACATCCTATGTAAAGATATGAAGCTGATTGACAAGGGAAATAAATCTGTAAAAAAAGGACTTAACAAGACAAAACCCCAAAAAGGCACATCTAGGTCTAAGAGATAACATTCTTACCAAATTCATTCAGAATATGTTGAATGGTTCTTGAGCTATGCTGATGGCATGCAACATTCCAAATTTCCATGTGAAAACAAGAATTTGCTTCACAAGGGCCACAGCTCTGTCTAAAATGGAGGAGATGAGGCCAAAGCCATAAAAGGCACATCTAAGTTTACAAGACAATGTTCTTACCAAATTGCATGAGAATATGTGAATGGTTCCTGAGCTATGTCTGGAGCAAAGTACTGCTGTAGTGATTTAACATCGATAGAAAAATGGCAATAAATTGGGCCTGAATTAACAAATTCTTTAAAATGCACATCAACATGTAAAGGCAATTCACCCCCCAAATGGCATTCATTTATGTGTATGGGTTGCAGAGCTATAAATGGTTACAAGAAGCAAGAACAGATGACGAGACAGAAAAATAAATGGACTGATAGACAGACAAACAGATGATGGAAAAGGTAATTACTATAGGGCTCCTGCATCTCAGTGCATCACAAAATGTCAATGCTGAGCCAAATAAATCCAACTACCCTTTCTAATATGCTTCTTTGCAGTTACTGTAGTCAGCCATGAAAAATGTTCTCCCTTAGCATGATCAATAGTGATGTAAGGTTGAACCAGTGGTGATTATAACAAGTACCAATATTATGGATTTTGATAGTGTTTTATGATTTTGTAAAATATCATTTATGGTCCAAAATTATAATGGATTGAGAAACCAAACTTCTTCAAAGTGTCATTTGGGTTTGTAAATATTTATTCTTGAGATTTTGCTTTTAAGAAAATGTCTTCCATCTTAAATAGAGTGCTTATACTATTAAATTCCTAACAGCAAACAAATTTTTCTCAAGACGGCAAAATATTAATTGTACATTGCACTTCTGTGCAATATGATCGACATAATGCAGTTCTACCTTCTAGTACTGAAGTATACCTTATTTGTTTTCCAAAACAGAAAAGCAGCTATCTAAAGATCTGCATTATCAGATCATTTAATTATGGAGATACATGGATACACCTACACTCAGCTTAACTCCTTAAATCATAGATTTCATGCAGAGTAAAACGTTTTGGATAATTAGAGCTATTAGTAATGGGTGCAATGCAAAGGGCCCCAATCACTACAATTTGCTCCATTAGGAGTTAAACAGATGAACCTGTGTTGGGAAACAAGAATTAAGAGAAGTTGGGCATTCAGGGGCCATGACTCCTATAAATTATGATATGGAATGTTTTAAATCCAATTCCTTCCAGAACTCATCAATACAAGCAACATCCAATGTAAAGAGATGATGATCAACAAAGGTCATAATTCTATCCACAATAAAATTCACAAGACAAAAATCCATAGAAGGCACATCTAGGGCTGTGAGACAATGTTCATACCAAATAACATCAGAAAATGTTGAATGATTCTTGAGCTTTGCTGGTTACAAGCAACATCCCATGTGAAGATACAAGTTAACTGTCGAGGTCGATAACTCTATCCAAACCCATAAATGGCACACCTAGGTCTATGAGACAATGTACACGCCAAATTGCATCAGAATATGCAGAATGGTTTCAAAGCAATTCTGATATAAGGATCTGCTGTAGTGGAGATTTAAGATTGATGGAAAAAGGGCAATAATTCTGTCCAAATTGGATCTGAACTGACACAAGCTTTACAAGGTACATCAATGTTTAACAAGCAATTCATCTACCAAATGGTATTCAGTTATGTGTAAGGGTTGAATGGACAGACAGACAGAAAGATAACAGACAGACTGACTGATGGACAGATGGACTGACAGAAAAAGTGGTTACTATACGACTTCAGCATCATGATGCAGGGCCCCAAGAAAAATATTTCTTCTTAGATGTCTGACATTTCATAATGCCTTTCATTTATTTGTATGTATGTGCATTATTTGTGGGTTTGTCTCCATCTTTGTCGCTTCCTTCCCACAGTATACACAACTTATAAACCACATTCTTGACAGCATACAGGTCAAGAGTCTTTAATATATTTTATTATTTTCCATGAATTTATTTTTCTTTTGCACTGGAAAATACCAGACACATTAAACTGCATCAATAATTATTTTAAATTCCTTGCTCTTTATAGTTAACTCATCACATCATGTGAATAAGCTGGTAGAGCTCTTACTCGGAAAGATGGACTAGCCCTGTTGGGGTGTAAACTGGCCATGGAAACGTTACTTGACCGCTGACTGGGGACTCCTGAAGATGGTGTAACACCATGACCACTATCAGTGCTAATCTGACCAAATCTTTCCTGTCCACTTCGAGGGCTTGGTGGGGGAGCTGGTTTCTCATATGCCTCAAATGCTGAGTTGATATTTTTCATGAGGGGCTGGAGGGGTGGACGCCTTGGTAGGTCTGGAGGAGGACTTCCTGATCCTGCACTATCAGAACGACTGGAACAATAAAAGTATGTGGTTAACTAAACTTTGTTTATCATATGATGTCACTTATATGATGTTAGAATTTTCATATTATTGTTCAAATATATTGGGTCTTCATGTACCAAAAAATGTCAAAATATGGCAATGTGTAATGTCAAGGCATCTGAATGTTATGTCATTTCATTACACTACTTTGCATTTTATTTGATAACATTACTAATTTTCATCATGTGATGAACAGAATCTAACATAAGTGTGCTAATTTCAAATGAAATTTACAAAACTCAATGAAAAATTTCAATCTATTGTTTACCACAGCTCACAGATGGAAATTAGTGAATTTATTCATGAATTGTATTTGAAATGAGCACATATGTAAGATCCTCTTTATTTTGTCCATTGTACAAGTTCTTATAGTTAGTATTGATTATTCTTGATGGTCAAGAAGATGGCAACATAAGACCTTAACTTGGAGGAAACCACCAACCCAGGAAGGGCGGCACTGACCCTTGCACATGCCCACTATAAGATTGAACCAATGACCATCAAGTTGCAAAAGTGTTACTTAGGGGACCTGTATAGCAAAATGGTAGGATGCTCGTTTTTGCACTTCTGTGATCCTGTGCTTGATTCTCTGCAGGTGCAAGGGTAAAGTGGTCACCCATCCAAGGTCTATGGTTTTCTCCAGGTACTCCAGTTTCTTCTACCACAATAGACCACACTAAACCAACATCTGGGGAAGTAAGACAGCTAAATACAAGTTGTGAGAACTTGCTGTAAACAGCTAAATACAAGTTGTGAGAACTTGCTGTAAACAGCTAAATACAAGTTGTGAGAACTTGCTGTAAACGTAAACTGACATAACATCAATAAAGTTTAAAACAAGATGTTGACCCATAAACATGAAGCTCCTCATCAACAGAAGCACATGTGGAGTAGCCCACAATATTCAGACTAGTATGAAGGATCAATGCTGAGGAAATAGGAGTTAAAAGCTTTAAAAAGTGATATGCCCTGACAACCATCCCAGGTGGTTTGGACAGAATTTGAGCTGGTTACCCACTGGTTAAGCCAACAACTGAACCAACATGTGGAAGAAGAAAGTATTGATGCAGTTTCATCAGTGTAGTGTCAAAACAAAGTCTGATTAGAGTAAATATAATAGGGTTAATAATACAGAAGAATTGACAAACAAATGGCTGAAAATACGAACATAATTCAAGCATGAAATTTTTTTATGTAGTTTTAATATGGTCGAGTCACTCTCCTTTAGATGCATCCACATACCAAATTTTTCATAATTTTCATGCTGACCTTTCATGGGTTTGTTAACACTGTGCTTTGCATGCATGATGAATGTACTGGAAAATATCATAGCTAATTTACATGTTATCTCATCTGCTCAAAGGTACAGGTCCCCCAGTTGATTAGCCCTTCTTTTCTAGACTCGGGTGTACAATTGTGCAAAATATTTTGTCTTATTCTTCACTGGAAGAACAACGAAATCATGCAATACACTTACCTAAATTTATGATTTTTTTGTGTGTGCAATGAATGCATCCAAAGGCAAAGATAATAGTAACCATGCTGGAGTTGATAAAATTATACCTATATCTTGCACATGCTTTGCAGAAAAAAAAATGGTCTTGACCTGAAACTTGTATGCAAAAACCACTTTTCTTCTTAAAGTCACAGTGGCCCTGATCTTGTTATTGTGTGGAAACAATTTGATCTTGTTAATGTGTGGAAACAATTTTTCTTCTTTCAGACACAGTTACATTGACATTTGATCTTTTGGCGCCAAATTGGATAGGCTTCTTCCTTACCCCATGTGCAAGCCATCCACACAGTTTGGTCCAGATAAGTGATGTAGAACTAATATTATTGATCAGAAACCATTTTTCTTCTTTCAGTCAATGACATTGGCCTTTGACCTTTTGACACCCAAATGAATACACTTCTTCCTTACCCATGTGCAAGTCATCCACAAAGTTTGGTTCAAGTATGTGAGGTAGAACAAATGTTATTGTGCAGAAACCATTTTTCTTCCAGTTGCAGTCACCTTGTCCTTTGACCTTTTTTCCCCCAAACCTGATTGGGTTCTTCTTTACCCAAGTGCAAGCTATCCACAAAGTTTGTTAACTGTAGATGATGGTAACTGTAGATGGACAACTGGAGTTATTATGCAGACATCATTTTTGTCCTTTCAGTCACAATGTCCTTGACCTTTGAGTTTTTGAGACCAAAAATTGATAGGGTTATTCCTTACCCAAGCGCATGCCATTCACAAAGTTTGCTACTGTAGGGGGCAGACAACTTGGATTTATTATGCAGAAACCAAAATTGGTAAAAGATAGCATCATTAAAAAATATGCTCCACCTTATCGAGTGCATATAAAAAGGTAGTTTGCTTGCAGAGGTGGGAAGTCAGGTAAGTAGTCTCCCTTCAGACTGATGGATTGGTGTCACATCCTGTCAAATGTCAGTTACTACTGGATCAGAAGTGCATGCTCTTCCAGAGATGTAACTGCAGGGTTGGTTTGGGAGGATGTGTCCATATTATGATGATGTAATTATTATCAAATGAAAAAATTTTGCTCCAAAATTTGCTTTCTGCTTCAATTAAAAATTGAGGGTAAAAAGAAGTATTTTTTTCGAAAAGTGTTTTAAATCATTTTTGACCAAATTTTTAAAAAATCAACCAAATAAAGGAAAAACGGGTCAAAAATTGCAGTTACTGCTCTAGAATTGTACCCCGTATAACACTGCCGAACTGAGAAAAAAAGTTGAATTTTTGTCCAAAAACCGACCAAAGTAAAGCATAAAATGGACTACATGCACAGTTGTTTAATTATGTCTTTTGTATCAAATCAAATAAATGGAGTGGAACTGAAAAAGTTAAAAAGCTTGTAAATCCTAACCATGGTTATTGTAGTGTGTCAGGTAAACTCATTTCAATTGATCAATTGAACACTGTTATAAATATTATTTTGTAGGTAACATAATTAAATTATCTAATATAATCAGTGGTTTATCCTACTTATTCACAACTGTGATCAATGATAGCAAGGGAAGCAAGCAAAAGACATACTCAGTGCATGGAAAACTTTGTTTCACAGATACAGTTCATTATGGAGAAGCAAATTCTAAAGTTTGTAGTGAACTTAAAATTCCCGAATTGGCACTCCGAGGTTTGCTCAATGATGAGCCAAAATTTCATTATTACTTGTAATGAAATCGCAGAATCAATATTTTACTAAAATAACAATTTAAAAAAATCAAGTTCTGATGTTGATGGTTGTTGTTTCATGAATTAAATGTCCCTGGTTTTTATAAAAAGGAAATCTTGTTTTGTTATGAATCAACAATAACACTCGAATATATCCACAATCACGTGCAAAAGTAGTGATGTAATATACAATGTTTTCAAAGCTACAGGTGATTTGTGTTGAAACCTCTTGGAGTAATGTTTGATTATCTTGAAAATAAAGGTAATTTAACACAGAAAAGTGAACAACTTCATTAGAAAAAGCATTTTATTGACAATTATTCCCAACACGATTATAAAATGAGTATTGAACCATTAAGAAGTCCCCACCCCCTCATCTTCCCATTGTTTATGTCCAGCTGGGATGGCATCCCCTTCTTAATTTTTCAGAGGTCTCTTGGTAAGTTGCACCCTTGCTTATCCTGCGTTCTGTGTTTTTGGACCCTGTTGCACGCAAGTTATCGAGAATGAGGTGTATAACTATTGAAATTCATATAAATTTCCATGTAACTCATTTACCAAATAAAAATTTTAACTTTACTCTGCTGAACTGTGTATGTTGGTACAAAGAAAGTCTTTTAGGCAAGGGCTATTTTAAATTTGGACATAAAGCCCTTAAAAATTATGTACCTTGGGATAAAAAAAGGACTTTTTTTTTTTTGAATTTCAATTGTGTCTAGATGGTGCCCTAACATCTACTTTCAATGTAATCTGCCTGTGGACTGTATATTGAATGCAGTCATTATCAAGGACACAGAGCATGGGATTCTGCATTGAAAATTGCCACAGTAGTTGGTAGATTTCTGAGTACAGGGATGATTCTGCTATATTAATTGGGGCCACCTGGCAGCCTCAGAATTTTTATTTTGAAATATCCCAATCGAATGTTAGTAAATCTTGCCTGCCATAACTTTTACCTCATTCCATTCAGCTTGGCATTGCTTTTAAGTGCATTTAATCATGATAAATCATGGTGCAAGCTGAACTCCAATATTTAGATGAAATTACCTCTCTCTAGCCAGAATAGGATGAACATGGTGAAAATAGGGAGAAGCAGGTGTAAGTTCAAAAATAATGACCTGAAACTACTGTTTTTGCATATTTTCATTTCAGATGCTGATGAAATACTATTAGAAGTTTATAAAAATAGTAACATTTTTCTTACATTGCTTAACACCAGTTGTATAACAAAAAGGCAACCTCAAAAATAGATTATAATCGACAATCAGCAACCGTTTCCATACCAGAAGACCTCTTTTTATATATCTGTACGATGAAATATTGGATACAATGATTAGTTTTATTAGTAATGGACATGGGTATGTCCACCATGTCATAATTTGCTTCAAATTGGGCAACACAAATAAAAACTTGCTTTTTACTCAACAATATAATTGTATTTTACACTGGTTTTGTCTTTATTTTTCTTATCTATCTATCCAGTTTGGCTTGTTTATATTTCCAAAGTGCATTTCTGACTCACTAAGAAGTCACCCCTTCAGACGGATCTGACTTGCAAAATACACCCCGACTTAATAGTCGAGTCAACTTATTATCGAGTATATACGGTACTTAAATTCAACACACAGCATGAGATTCATTTGCCAGGATATGCTTGGAGTCAAGCGGTGTAGTTTGAAAGACTAAATTACTTTTTCAACTACCTTACTTCTAATGAACCAAATCACGTTTCTTTTTTATGACATTCTAATTCATGTTTTTTTTGCTTGTAAAGGGAATATATTTTTGAACAGTGTTCAGTATCCTAGTTTATTGACTTGTGTCTACTTGGTGAATATACTGTAAAGATTCTTATCCTTTAAAGCAGAACAGAACTTTAATCTGATGCAAAACTAATGGTGCCATATGATCATAGGCCCCCTTTATTCCAGCAATATCTGTATAAATAAACAGATACATTTGTTTCATATTGAGGACTTGTTTTTAAAATTATTAAAAAAAGCTATTTTTAAACCATGTACACAATAAGTACTACCACTGCTATTTAAGAAGGCAAGTTCTCTACAAAACAAGAACAAAATTGTACAACTAATTTTGGTTTACACTATAGACAAAACCTTATAATATTAATGTTTTAATCTGCTATAAAGGAACATCTGAAAATAAACTGCAAAAAAAAGTATGAATGATGAGGGATAGGAGGTTAGAAATCATATGACCGTGTTAATAATTCCCCAAAATACCATAAAAATTCTTCAAAATACTCATTTCGCGATAAAAATTCCCAATTCTAGGAATGAGATCCCCAAAGTTTTATTGTTGGAATCATCCACGAAGTATCTGGCAAGGTCAGAGAGTAAAATTCAATGCAAAGGCAAGATGGAGGAAGTGAAGGTTACTATTGACCATAATACTTAAGACCATGTTCCTGGTGTGAACTACCAAGTAATAAGCAAAGATTTTAAAATAATAATACCGTTATGGCTCAGGCTAAGAGGTAACAAATCTACTCGACCAATCTAATTGCCTGAACACTTGGATCGACTATACAAATATGTTTAGGGCAAACACCAAATGATGCATATAGCAATTGTATTGCAACTGACTAAAGAGTTCTGCAACCTCCAAAAATTCTGGTAAGAACTTAATAAATTTAACTCCTGATCTGTTCAGTTACAACTCAATTACATATTTTTGTGTGTGACCAAGCTGCAGTTGAAAATTCACAGTTTTTTCCCCAACTCTGATAAATATTAGCCAAATTCTTCTTTCTACCAGCTTTTTCCAGATTTCCCGGTAGTGTGGACACCCTGCAAAGAGTAATGTCTAAAGGAGGGGTCCTTCTTACTTCTGGTCCCTCTTGGGAAATGAGGCCTGGGCTATGGGTCAGTGGGCCTGTGCAAGGTTTGCCTCTTTGGTGGCCTGTTTCCTGACCTCCTCTGTGTGGCTGTGGAATAAGAGGTTGGAAGACAGGGTATGAGATCTGAGGATGGCCTTTGGGTGGACGTGGATAGAAATGCATCTCTCTCCATGATCTGGAGATTAAAGGAAGCAGCTATGGCACTGGCAGTGTTAAGCTGACCTCTTAAGTTTATTAGCCATAAGTGAGAAAATGACTTCCAGTTGTGTCTGTTGGCATACATCTCAACAGTGAGGTCTAAGCTATGCTCAAATTGCTGCAATATAGCCACTGAGACTTGGCTGTGCATAAGCCAAATGCTACAACACTGTGAATCAGTTATTGCATGTCAAAAAAGAATTTCTGGTTTATGAATACAGAGAAAGTTTCGACATTCCCAGGCCTAAAATATCTCAATCAACAACTGGAATTTCAGTTTAGAAGACTGGCATGTGTGTTTTGTAAAAGGCCAGGTTGAAGTGAGAGTTGTCATTGCAAATTGAAAAACCTGTTGACACTTAGGTCTTTAAATGGTCTTTTGAAGCAGTGCAAGATGCCAATAACTTGACCAGATTATGGACACTGTCTGAAAGTAGCCCGGTCTTTCTTGGTTAAAAGACTGACGGATAAAGGAATTCTGTAAGATGCCAATGATGGAGCAGGAGGTGGACAGAACTGTGGAGGCAGAAGGCAGAAGACTTATTCAATGGATGTGTAGAAGGCAGAGTTATTTCTGGAGGTCATCCGAAAAGAGAAAATGATGCTTCTGAGTGAACTTCTTTGAAATCTACGGTGTATGGTGATAAAGATGCCTCCATGGCGATTACTGAGCTGGGGAAGCAGGTAGTCAGGGATGATGAACAAAGCTGGAAGTCTACCCATGCCATAAAAATATATCACAGTACCCTGTCCCACTTGTAGATGGTGTAGGTTGAGACTGTGCTGGAGTGGATGAGGTTCTGGGCTAGCTGATGTCTGATGCCAATGTCTGGTATCGGCTATCAAGGGATTGAACACCATAGCCAGTAACTGGGTGTATGTGTTGTGATGTGTTATCCAGGACTGGTCCATGTGGGCTGCCAGTACTTTCCAGGTAGTCTGTTCAGTGATGATATAATCTGGCTGTGGTACTGTGTGTGCTGGCAGAGCTAAGGCTGTGTGTGAGGACCCAAATGGCAAAGTCTGGCTGACCATCTTGGAAATGGTGATCCTTCTGCTTTGAGTGACAAAGACATGAGAAAGTTGGTGACACCGGCAGCATTGGCAACAATACTGATGGCATCCACATCCTTATGGGAGTATTTCTTGATTCTCTCGTTAACTGGGGTTAAAATTTGGATGTAACTATGACCAATCCCTCTTTTAACTAGTGTGAACAAACTTTAAAAGTATAGTCCAAACAACACTCCATACAGCTAAAATAGGTTGGGTAATTATATTCAGCCAGCTTGAATTTCTTACATACCACACACTCAATCCTGCCCATTGTTACCTGTAATTCGAGAGAGCAAAACCATGGCATATACAGGTGAAATCAGTCAAGTGTAGGGCTAAGCTTACAATGAAGCGGAACCTATAAATTATGATGAATGCCAGAGAAAAGTACAGATTAAATGATCTTATTACTTTGAATAAATAATCATTTACTAGATTTAACATACAGCAAGACTGAGTACTGAAATGAATTTATAAGTACTGCTGACCAAGATGCAAGCAATTAAGATGGTGGGGATTACCATACTGTATGACAGGCAGACAGCCTTAGTGAAAAATATTCATCTATGATGATGACAGTGCAAGATTCAGTAAGAAAAAAGATGGACTATACTTCCCTATGGTGAGAAAACTCAGAAGGATCACTCAAACTGGAGAAAAGGCACAAAATAGAAGGTATCTATAATGGTGACCAGGCACAAGCAGAAGTAGTAACTGATGACTGACAGAATTCAGAATTTGGCACCAATCCCTCTATTCAAAGGAAGATCACTATCATCTGACTTCTGTCTCAGCAAGCAGATGACTTTTTCCATTTTTCTTGCTAAGACAATCCAAAAGACACATTTAACATCTTTTTTTGCTTGGGAGGAATGGATTTGCAAGGTAGTGGATGTTTTCCTAACATTATGATCGGATAATATATCTGACAAAGAATTTTGTGTTCATGGAACAAGGATGCCCCAACAAAGTGCCTGAAACCCAACCAAGGTGTGATGGATAGACAGAAGGAAAGGCAAGGGTAACACAATATGCCCCTGCTACTGTTGAGCATAAAAAAAGACCATAAACTTCTACTTTGAATAGACTAATAACTTGTACCTGCAGTGCAAAACATTTTTTAAATCATTATTTTGCGGCAAGTTCTAAGTGATTCTTATGCAAAACAATACAGTGTTGCCCCTTGTCTCTTTCATGAGGGTGCTGCAACCAGCCCTCCCCCAAGTGGTACCCTGCCCTCTCTGGGGAATGCCATGCCCTCCCTGAGGGATACCCTATTTAATATTTAAGAGTTTTAATACACTGCATATGACAAAACTCTACCATTGTTTACCCATGTTTGAAATTGCAGTGCCAATATTATCTGAAATGCACCAGTGTATTGTATAAATATGCCTCTCTCATAAAAAGAGTATTCTCAGAAGATACTTGAACATGCTTAAAATACCCTGACAAACAACCAGAACCATGCCCCAACAGGCAACCAGCACTCTGCCCTGACAGGTCAACAACACCCTGCCTTAAGGCAACCAGCACCATACATGATGGGCAATCAGCACTCTGCCCTGACAGGTAAACAGCACCCTGCCCTAAGGCAACCAGCACCATGCATGACAGGCAATCAGAACTTGGCTCTGACAGGTAAATGGCACCCTGCCCTAAGGCAATGAGCACCATGCATGGCAGGCAATAAGCACTCTGCCCTGACAGGTAAACAGCACCCTGCCCTAAGGCAACCAGCACCATGCATGACAGGCAGTCAGCACTCTGCCCTGACAGGTAAATGGCACCCTGCCCCAAGGCAACCAGCACCATGCATGACAGGCAATCAGCACTCTGTCCCGACTTGTGATCTGAGGAAAACAGTAATCGTATCCAATCATCCAATAGTAACTTATTATAAATCAAGAAACTCTTTTTTCTTCTCAAGGTGAGGCAACCAAATGTTATCCTTCAAGAAACAGTTCAAAAACTTAACAGTCTACTCATTGTTGGCCAGTGTTCATGATTATTGTAATTTAAATTAGTTTCTTGATTGCTGACAGTGTATTTTCTCTTTGTTTATGTTTATAGAAAGTGTCAGTAAAATGAATTTGAGAAAATTTACCTTACACCTGCTCTTGTTGTTGCTTTCAAATTTCCCAAGTCATACCTGAAGACAGGGGTATTTGTATCCTGTTGGAAAAAAACCACAGCATTAGAAGTTCTCTGAAATTTGTACATTTTATCTCTCAGTTGTTTAATGAATTTAAGAACAGAGTTTTTTAATTCCATCTTACCTGTAAAACCCACCAGGATCTATTGTACATGAATTTCAAAATTTTGTAACAAAATCTTAATGTTGACATCGCTGTCACTGCCCACCACTGGAAGGAGCTACGTAGGTTTTGCTATCCACTGATGAAAGTGAGACCAAAACAAGGCTTCTTATCCAAGTCTATGAATTCTGAAGACATCAACAAACAGATGTATGTTTGGCATCCTATTAAACATCAAACAAATGACTGAACTGATGCATATTATTTTTTTTACATCCTGAATAGGGATATAAGACCATTAAAAATAAAGTACAGATATGCAGGTGCTAGCATGGAATAATATTTGCACCAACCCAGTCATGTAAGTATACAACAACACTGACATAAACAAGAGGCCCAAGTTAATATCACTCACCTGGTAGTTGACATATATCACTTTGTGGATGCAAATTCACATGAGTATTGAAACTGTTGAGGGAAAAGAACATAGCTGCTACATTGCCTATTAATGTTGTTGTCATTTATCTTCTATCCAAAACCATATGGCATTTCACTGCACTAGTGTGGAGGATTTTTATTTTTATTTTAATGTTGTCATATCCCTACACAATTGGGTTGGTGTGTAGTACTATTGCAGTAGACATTTTTTATTTGTTATTTTAGTGTTGTCATATCCTTCATTACATATATTGTGTAAAAATTTATACTACACCAGCATCCACATGTATTTACTACACCTAATTAAACACCAAAACCATCATAAAAGTTGTAAAGCCAATTATCTCAGGGATTATTTCATAGTTGTTTTCACCTGTAAGAATTTTCAGTTATTTAGACTTATTATCTAGGTTCAGGAATTACAGGAAGACAAGAATTATATTCATGGTTTAAACTTTCTTCACCTATCAACTAACTCTGGCTAATGTTCTATTGACATTAAAATTAACAATGTAGGAACTTTGTATACAAAAAAACAGGTTGCTTTAATCCTTTTTTTATGTGCTCTAATCAATCATGAGTGGAAAAATCTCTAAAAATCCACTTCCCAGTCTAGAAGTATTAAAAAAGTTTTGATTTTCAATGAACAAAGTTGGTAGTGCTTCTGAAGTTGTTAACTGCCCTGCTGGGGTCACTACTGAAGTTGATTTGGGGGCTGACTATCACAGCCTGATGCTGTTGCAGCCCGATGATAACTTTTTAGTTGATTTTGGGATATGGGCCAATTTTTTAGTTATTTTCCTTATAACTGACTGATTGATATACTAAAACCATGCATATATAAAAGCTCTAACTACCTTTTGTCTGTGAGATTCTTTTATTCCACTGACTTCCACAAGACTAATAAGAAAATCCATGAATTGAACATAGAACACACTATCTGCAACACTAAAATGAGTCTGTCATTATTTTATACAAAGTTATATGTCAAATTTTGACAGATAATACAAATGTTTAATTTTAGTCATTATGTTCTACTAGTTCTGTAGTTGCTGTTGGTGATATTTGTAAAAGCAGTTATGTTTTACAAAAAGATGAATGTCACACTGCTTGCACATAATGGACACCTCATGCTGCCATTTTTCTTTCAAACACTCTCAGGTTTCTCTTCCATACATTTTGCTGCATAATTCTTAGTTTCAGTCACAATTCTTTTATTTAATACCAGGAGAAAATATTTAAAGAAGAAATACATTCCCCCCCCCCCCCCTCATCCAAAACTAAAGTAGGGCCAAGAGTTTCAGTGAACTCGGTGACTTCTGGAGCATGTAGTTCTCTTGTCTACATTGCACTGTCTTCATCATCTGATTCTATCTCAATTTCTGACAGACTGGACAAAGATAAAATAATTCAATGTCACTGCCACACTTCCTAAATCAATATCATCAATTTCATTCTCTGGAAAACCAGAAAATTATGATTCCGAATTGGTAGCAAAATTCATTGTTTCCACTGTCAACAACTGCATGTATTAACTATCGCATGGTAGAAAATTCCAGAAAATTCCTGTATTTAGTAGCCATATTTAGTATATGACATCTTTCATAGCAAGAACCATCATTTGTAAACTCTATTTTGGTTGGTTAAATGTCCTTTTACCACCCATTACTGAAGAATAAGATCATCTGGAACATGAAAATATTGAGCAGATCTGTCACTGAGGTCTAGGGCACATAACCAGCAAGCGGATATATCCTCTATGGTGGATAGCAGTGCTTGTTTACAAACAGATTTATCTGTCACTGCGGAGGCAGGCCACATGTATGCAGCGGATATACCCATCAGTCGTAGTTAAAGAGTTAGAGAGAAATGATGGTCAGCCCTGAATCAGAACTTGCCCAATTTGGACAATAAACAAAATCCATCTCCCGATATATATATATATATATATATATATATATATATATATATATATATATATATATATATATATATATATATATATATATATATATATATATATATATATATATATATGTGTGTGTGTGTGTGTGTGTGTGTGTGTGTGTGTGTGTGTGTTTTTGTGTGTGCATATATGTGTGTGTGTGTATTCTAGAACTGAAATTTTGGGGAGAAATTTTCCCATTAGATTTGAAAAAATGGCAGGAATGTTGCAGATGCAGGGCAGATTTAATGAATATTGATAGAACTTACAGATATGATATGCAATTTTGAACATTCATGATATTTTAGAAAATAGTGTGAATCTCGCCATATGGAATATACTCTGTATTTATAGCATATTGTGGAATATACTCTTTATTTATAGCATATTGTGGAATATACTCTGTATTTATAGCATATTGTAGAATATACTCTGTATTTAAAGCATTTTGTGGAATATACTCTGTATTTATAGCATATTGTGGAATATACTCTGTATTTATAGCATATTGTGGAATATACTCTGTATTTATAGCATATTGTGGAATATACTCTGTATTTATAGCATATTGTGGAATATACTCTGTATTTATAGCATATTGTGGAATATACTCTGTATTTATAGCTTGAAGCTTTAATATCTACTGCAGCATAGTTATAATCAGCATACTCCTATTCTTGCTGTTTACTGGGTGAGAGATAATTATAAAGTAGTCTTCAAACATGACTGCTATTGGTCTTAGTTAATATGGATGGACTGCAATCAATTCAGTTAACTTTAAGAAAAGTGTTTTATACTATGTATATGAGAAGTTTCCATCACCTAAAGTGATAAGTGACTAATTAAAACTAGATCTTTCATCTTTTAAACAAAGCAAAGTTGACCACATTAGGTCTACCTGATGATCCACGTCTTGATCCATGTTATGTAACTTTCAAAAGATTCAACACAAAACTTACCAACAAAATCTTAACTTTGTTTATGATGCTGTCAGGGCCATCATTGTGTTTACCACATGAAAACTTCAACTTATGTCTTGCCCTCTGATAATGAAGGCAAGACAAAAATGGCCAATAACTGTGAATTCACTTTTTTCATGATGTATAACTTTTTGTGGTTCCATGGCTGCTTGTAACGACTCAACAAAATATTATCCACTAATGAACAATGTCATTTTTAGTTAAAAAGCACAAAAATTAAGAGCATCAATGTAAATGAATTCACAGTTTACCCCAGTATGCACAAAAAAGGTAGATATAAATAGTAAAGAAAAAAAAATGTACACCTTTTTTTCAGGATGGTCTGTTGTAAACCTGGCAGGGCTTCTAGCAGGACTTGCAGAACTTCTTCCTGGACTGGGAACTGGACTGAGGTGTGGACTGGGAGCATAGGCTGGACTCCCCAGGGGTGAGGTGGACTCAGATGAATCTAAATCACTGTCTGGCACTGAGTATGCAGAATCACTGGTTGTGATGGGAGTCTCTGGCAGTTGTAACTTGTCAGGAGGATGGTACACTTTGGCCTCATCCACTGACAATATCTGGTTCTCTGGTACAAAGGCTGAAATTCCAGAGTAAAAATGATTTTTCTCCAGTGAATAAAAAAAATTCATAAAGCAAAAGTTTATTGTGAATCTAGGTAGAAAACTGAAATTTTACAAAAATATTATTCACATTAAAGTATATAATTCATCTTGATATATAAAACACATAAATATATTATAAAAAATGCCCCAAAATTTCATTTTGCAAATATGCTAAATTTCCTAAATTCCCAAGAACATACTGACATTAAACTATTATGATTTTACAGAAGATTCCAAGCAGTAAACAATAGCTTTGGTTTAGTTTGGTCTTTTAGTCCTGATGCAACTGGAGTGAAGTGCTTTGCCCAAGGACACACCACGATGGCCAACCCAGGCTGATCCAATGGCAAAGTTAAAATCCACACCCTTTTGGTTGTGAGCTCGGTATGCTAACCACTGAGCCATCATGGCTACTCAAGCAATAAACAAGGAACAATGAAGGTTCACAAATAGTCAGCTAACAACTTGGTTTGACACACAGTTAGCTTTGTTGGCACAAGTGGGTTACCTAACAAAAAAAAAAAAATCTGGGAGATAACAGACAATTTTCAAGAATAATAGCAATTACCTGCAACAAATTCTAAATATCTCAAAGAATTTTCATGGATAATAAATATATAATCTTAATGCATTGATCACTGACTTGAAAACCTGGAATTGATCAAACTGGTGTTTAAGAACTGACAGAATGTTAATGTTTATATTAAACATTGCCAACACAAACTACTGATCCCTTGAACTGATTCACTAGGTCCCTTAGAGGTATGATCCATCAAGATTTAACAGTATATTCGTAAATAAAGCTGTATATCTAAGTAAAAATGACTTAAATTCAACATTTTTTGTCTAGACACTACCATATGTTATCAAGGTAAAAAATACCAAAGAATGTGCAACATTGGATCTCCATCATGTATCTTTGTGACATCATCTATGTGATAAATGGTACTTCATTTTGAGAAAATGTTTTGTATTCATATATACTTGGTTAATGTTGATAAAATATGATTCTATAATTACTGATTTCTCTCTTTTTACTGTACATGGAGATTTATCTAGATCATGCTTCCATGACTTGCTGGACCAGTTTCATGTGGCAGCAAAAACTCAAATCATCTCTTGAACTTATAAAATGATTCATCAGTAACTGACTTCAGCTGATCTGCCTGTAAATAAAACAGGTGCCTGTGTCAGTTGACAGTGTGGTAGGGGAAGGAGGGATTAAGTATGGGGGCTGCTGTTTCTATTATAAAAGAATTCATCAGTAACTGATTTCAGCTGATATGACTGCAAATAAATCGGTGCCCGTGTCAGCTGACAGTGGGGTCGGAGAATGAGGGATCAAATATGGGATGCTGTTCCTCTTATAAAATGATTCATCAATAACTGATTTCTACTGATCTGCCTGTAAATAAAAAGGTGCCTGTGTCAATTGACAGTGGGGTGGGGGAACAAGGGATCAAATATGGACTGCTGTTCCATAAAGAGGAAGTTTTGAGCTTTCAAATGCCTTGAACATTAGGATCAGCTCCAGTCCTATGGATATGCAATGTACCCAAGTGGTTGACCTAGCAAACTCAGTATTAAATCAAAGAGTATAATCAACGATTATACAGCACACCTCTATGAAGCTTAGAGTAGTCTCCAGCAGCCATGGTAAACATTAATTATCATGCAGATACAAATTCAGACTAATGTATCTTGACAAGGAAATGTTGGTCCATTTCCTAACTAAAGCTATATGCACTATTTTATTTTTACATTTGTAGAACTTAACTTTTAATAGGCACTACATTGCCAGTTTTGTGCTGACCTACAATTAAACCATATGCATACATACATACTGTAACAGGGAATAAAGACATAAAACAATTAAAAAAAGAATGTTCTTTTCAATGATATCAAAGGAGAGTGTTACGACTCTAGGTTTTAAAATAATGTAACAGAAAGAAAGTGAAACCAACAATGTAAGTAAATTCAACAAGCAATTTATTTCTAGACAAGTAACCCTTTATTGCATAATGACACCTTTTGACGCCTTTCATGACAAATCCAATTAAGATAGTACCCATAACTATCACTTATATGGCCGAGATAATGAATCTAGACAATAAATATGAAGCAAATCATTAGTTTATTCGCAGAATTAAAGCACCTGTGCAGTTTAATCTACACGCATCAGTTGTATGTAACAGTGTATCTGCCATTTGTAAACATGTGTTCTGCATCTCGCAGTTGCGACGTGAAGTCGTTTGAAATTTTGAATATTACAGTTGAAAGATTTCTGATAATATACACGGGAATATGCCATTCTTTGAACTATTCCAGTTTATTATTATCAAGGTTTCACCAAAAAAGAGGAATATTACAGCAAACTTCAAACTTTGGAACAAGGTTATATGCTAAAAATAAGTTACTGCTACGTGTTCACTTCTTAAGTTCATATCTATCATTTCAGCAAAAAGATATGACCAAGAATCAACAATTTCTCAAAAATATGGATTTTCAAATATTTAAAAGACATTTACTTGCTAATTGTAATACTAATCAGTATGAAAAATATACAAATGAAGTCCTCGACTATTTGTCTTTTTTTAGAAACACTCCACTAATCGATAGTGCATGCTTATCACAGTAAAATTTTGGATTTGTCATTAGAGAAATGTGTTCAATACTTTTAAATCATTAATTAATGTTACATTTTAAAATCATTATAGCTCATAATTTGTTGAATTTCACAAGAAAGTTGATGCATGATAGCAAGTACCTCAATGAGTGACTCAAGCACTTAACATTTCCAAAACCATTAAAATCGTTTTATATACTAAATACTGAACATCAATACTGATTTCATTCTCAATTGCTACCCTTCCCATGGGACTTCAAAGATCTGCTAGAACCTTTGTTTTTAATCAGTAGCAATTTCATTACTGCTCCCAAGAGCACATTTCAAGTTGCTTTCTGCACTGATAATGAGAGAGTAGGAGAGTAGAAAATTCACACAAGTACAAAACTAAGCTAACATCATACTTTTTCATTAATAAGGGATACAGAGAAGGGATAAATTAATTTTATATTGGTCTCTGAATAACTTACTCAATAACAATAATGTTCATAGTACATGGGTATAAAACTACAGTGAGGTATATATATCATTTAAGTTTCAGTTTCATGATTTTGCTTAACAGAAAATGTGTCTGGTTTTGGAGTTACAGAATACAGTACATAAAATATAATAAAATATATAATACAGAGTATAATACATACAAGTAATTTTAAACAATCCAATTACGAAAGCTTGAGAATTGAAAAAGACAATAGACTTATCTGTGCAATCAAGATATATCATTTCGGCAGCAGGCAAAACATAATCTGGTCAGTGAATCTAAATTTTAGTGAAAGGGGACAAAATGAAAGTAATGATTTTCCATCTGTCACAGATGTTACATGGCACATACTAACAAGGTAACCACTGAAATAGTTTGAGGCAAACAAAATAATTTGTCCACTCATTATTTGGCTTCATTTTATAAAGTTAATGTTGGTGATTATTTCAAAATACATGTATCATTATTATGGCCTATTCATTCAAGCTTTACTTCACAGAATTTCCAATAATTTTTTACCTATGCAAACTGTCAACTGTGAAATATAATTCTTTTGTATAATATTTTAGATTTAGTTAAATAATTGTTTAAAGACATCCAAATATTTGCTTTTTTGTCATTCTATTCAATAATGTTATAAGTTTTAAAAAATAGTGATATGGTTACAAACTGAATGCATTTCATAAAGCTATTATATTAGACATTTTTTTTCCACACACATTTTGGCTGTCATGATTTCAGAGACATACATTCCCACTACCACTGACCGTCTCCAGTTAAGATATTCTTCCTCTTAATGTTAATTTTGATTGAAAATTATTTAATGATGTTTATTCCATGTGTAAATAATGAATATAGTCATATTCTTTATTATTTTCTCATAATAAAATGTTTAATGATTCCCAATAAGCAAAACATCTAATATGCTAGATTAATCATATGATAACTACATGTCTTCTTAATCCACAAAATGACATGGTGAAATTAAAGATCATTACTTCTGAGTAGTGTTATTCAGACATTGATCTTTGGGAATATTTAATGGTTTATGAAGACATTTTTTAAGATAAATTTCTATACAGCAGTTCATATTTTTTAATCCTTCAAGATCTGACATCTTTGGCACTCAGTACTCAAACAAGATATAAAGGATGCTCCTACCATATTTGCCTATAATGCCCTCCCCTCTGCCCTTTCTAGCATCCATCCCACATTGTCCAGATTACTAAAAAACCTATTTAAAACTGTGTTATCTTCAAATAATTTCATATATTATTATGTTTTATTTAATATAGAATACTTCTATGAGTGGAAGCTTCTTTATTCTTTGTTTTTAAATCCTAAATATTGTGACCAAAAGTGTGTTCTTGGGTTCAGAAATACTTATACCAGTATGTCCTTTTTGTTATGTTCCAAAAATTAAACCTTTGCCCCAAAAATGTGCCTTTCATGCATACCCCTCCAAAATTTGATTTTCATATAATTTTATTTTTATATGACTTGAGTATTCAGTTTTAAATAAGCCAGCTTTAAGGAGATTCTTTCCATTGCCATGCCATTATATATATAATCCTTATATATATATAATGAATCTACTATCCGATCTTGAAATGGAGTATTTATTTCAGCAACTGAAGCAAGTCAAGTTTGTTCTTTCTTTTGACAACTGTTTGTTGTTTGTTTTTTTTTTAAATCCCAAAGTCAAAAAAGTACATGATTAATTATTTTCTGATTATACTCTCTGACACATGAATATTAAAACCATGTGCTTCCCAACAAACTACATATAACTATATCTTAGGATATAAGAGCTTGTTTCATCATCAGTGGTCATCGTGGTATATTCCTTGGGTCTGGATCAAAATAATGCAGTACCTAACTAAATGCATATGTATCTATGTGAATAAATACACATGAAACTGATTATACTACTTTTATCTTCATGGTTTTTATGAATTGTTTGTCATTCTTCAGATTTCTTTCAACTTCTTTTGAACTTTAACAGAGGCATTCATATTTTGGAGATATGGTACAAAATCAGCTTTAATATCTTAATATTATCACTGCATTTTTTAATTGTTACCATAGTAGCAAAGCTATCTGGTATAAATTTCAACAAATTCAATGTCACACCAAAATACTTTTTTATATTTGAAATGTTTAAAATCATGCGAGTACATTAAAAAAAAACATAAGCACAGAATATACATCCAAAACATTATTGACTTTAAGTGTTCAATCTTAACACTTCACTGTTGTGCCTATTTTTGATGGAACTTGGACAATCCAAGCCAAATAAACAGAAAATCTCGCTTTTCTCAACCAAAAAAATTGAAAGCATGACTGTTTTGGCAAGAAAATAGTAAGCCTAATATAAATGAATACTGAAAAATATGTAATTTTGTCATGATTTTTACACATTCCAGGCTGGATTTGGTTGCCATGGCAACCAACCATTTCACCCTCTGCATGCTGAAATAAAGTATGCCCAATACCCATCCAATGTCCACAACAAATTTCCCACTATGAAGAAACTTATTATTGCACAAGAAGTAAACTTAAAAGTGATGCCAAATTATTGAATTAATTGTAAAAATCCTGTGCAAATCAGGCAGTTCAGCCTCCAGACTGATGTGCAGTAAAGGGTTAAAGTAAAAATTCAAAAGACACTTACAGTAATGTGAACTGAAATCCAAATAATTCAATAATCCTAAGTGTTCTAATCACAAGTCCTAAATATAGAATGTTCCAAATGAATTCCTGTAGCCTTGAATGTCCTAATGTGCTAGTAGTCTTGAATGTTCTGATGTGTCTGAATGATGTAATCCAGAATATCTTTGAATAAATTCACATAAATCCGAAGTATTAATCCAATATGAGAATGAACACTTTTGGTCATTCCAATGAATGTTTCAAATAAATAATTCCTCTCTGAATTTGCTCTGAACTTTCACAACACAACTATAAACATCTGATTATTAAAATGATTCTTCATAGACTGACCATAGGAACAAGAAAAAAATATTGTCCACTAAAATCTCTATATATAAACACAAGTCACGTGACAGAACGTTCTAGAATATGCATAACTCTAATGGAAAATTTCCTCTGCGTATGTGACTTTTCTCACAGAAGCCATGGAAAATTCCGATCTAAGTACTAAATGTTATGTAAACAAGTCTGACCTTTAATTCAAATGCAGTAAACATGTTGTTAAAAAAATGACTAAAGTACAACTTGCCTCGTGGAGACATTATAAATTCAATATATATAACAAGAGTCAAAAGAGAGGTACTATAATGACCTGATGAAATAATTCATTTTTTTAACAAAATCAATGTTCTTATAATCTGCTCAAAAGCTGTTATCACTGTTGACATCTAGAAGCCAAATTTTACTCAGTGAAAGTCACAGGCTGTGAGTGACCTTGGAGTGACAGCCAGTATTACAAGCATGGTTCATGCATCAGTAATGGCTTTGATTAGTCACTACAGCTCAGGACTCACATGAAAAGCATGCAGTCCTCCCATCTAATTCCTATGTTCATTCACATGTACAAAACCCAGTTAACATGTTCTGGGTAACCTATCAAAATATACAATGTATAGTCATTAATATGGAAAGTTTACCATCGAATAAGCATATTATTCCTACTTCCAACTGCACTGACCAGAAAGGGCCTTCTGTGTAGGCTGGAATGTATATAGCATTCAAGAATCTATGTGGTTATGAGCTCAACACAAATACTTAACCCATGTTAGTAAAGCATAAAATGTAGGTCACTGTGAACTTCTTTCATTGTAAGGGTGTAGTACTAGCAGAGATGCATCCAATTATCAAGTTTTATGATTCAAATATAAAGAAAACCCAATATATGACCTGAAAACACAAAGTTTCAACAAAGTTACTGAAGCATGAAATATAGGTCATAGAGACCTCTTTTTGCAAAAAGGATGGAGTACTTACCAAGATGCATCCCTTCACCATGTTTCATAATTCTATGTAGGATAGTACACATATAGCATGCCAAAAACTAGTGGTCATGAGCTAAATGAACAAATTTAACCAAAGCCAGTAAAAGATGAAATATAGGTCACAATGAAGTTCTTTTTCTGTAATAGTATGGTACTAATAGAGATGCATATCATCATCAATTTCAAGATTCTAGCATGAACAATGCCTGAGAAATGAACATCAAACACAAAATTTAACCCAAGTTGGTGAATAATAAAATATTGGCAATAATTAAATACTTCTTCAGTGAGGGAGTAGTGCTCATCAAGATGTATCCTCTCACCAGGTTTCATGATTTTAGATAGGATAGTATGCACATAGCATGCAAAAACCTATGTGGTCATGAGCTAAATGCAAAAACTTAATCTAAGCCAGCAAAATGTGAAATGTAGGTCACAATGACCTTGATTTGCACAGGTGCAGTACTAATACAATTGTCTACAATCATCTAGCTTTATGATTCAGGCATGAACAATTAAAACACAAACTTTATCCAAAGTTAGTGAAGCATGAAATGCACCACAGTGACCTATATTTGTCACGAGGGTGAACTACTCATCAAGATGCATGCTCTCCCCAAGTTTCATAATTCCAGGCATAACAGTATGTATACAGAATGTAAAAAAATCTATGTGATCATGAGCTGAATACAAAACCTTAACCTAAATCAGTAAAATGTGAAATGGAGGTCAAAATGACCTTCTTTTATTGTAAGGGTGTGGTACTAACAGAGATGCATATAATCATCAAGTTTGATGATTCTAACATGAACATAGCTTGAGAAATAAACACAAAACACAAAATTTAACCAGTCATTTTTAAGCATGAAATATCAGTCACACTGACCTACTTTTGTGATGAGTGTAGCACTTGTCAAGATGCATTCCCGAACCAAAGTTTATTTAGTACAGACATAACAGTAAAAACTTAACCAAGAATATACAACTAAGTACATGTACAAAGCTAGCCCTCTTCACCCCCCACCCCAGATGAGGTAACTGATACGAAACCCACTCCAAACTGTTGCCTAGGACCTAGAAAAAAGAAAAAATGGTTGAGATGCAGTAAGGCTGTCCAGATGTATATGCTTTTATATGTGCAGCTGCTGATGTTGATGCTGAAGGTAGTACAATAGCTCTCCTCTTCTCCATAGAGGTGAGCAGAAAATCAAAGTTTGAATCCTGACATGGTCATTGATTTAATCCCCTTGATAAAGGTACATAACCTAAATTACTTCAGTCAACCCAGCTGTGAATGGGTCCGAGTGTGTTTCATCTTAGGCAAATAATGTATTCATTTACTCAGTTACTTCATTTTATAACCAGAATAATCTTGGCCTTTTGTTTTTATTTATTGGGCTTTGGAGGATATTAACCCTTGAACTATACTCATCTGCTCCAAGGCAAATTTAAAGCTCTCACTGATGATGGGGGTAGAGGAAAATGATTCTTCATTTTTTATAAGGAAATCCATTGTGACTGGCATTTGTATTCCTTGTTGGTTACAGGTCTTAAAGAAGTTGTTTGGGATTAGCTATATCCTCAGCACATGCACACAGGTAGGAATACTGGAGTTCATTCTTTTTTTTAAGAAAGATTTCAGCCTCCTGGCCCTGCCTCTGAACAAATGTCAAACTTTACCTATTTTAGGCAAAGCTTAATCTGTCTGTGTGATACTTTGACTGGACCGATTTACATCTTGAGAGATGAAGTCTAAAATCCACACAAGATCTGACCTTGAAACCAATCATTTCTGTTTAGTACTCTGAAATATTTGGTTTCAACATTTCTGGGGTTTGTTTGGATTTAATTTTTTTTATTACATGGAAAATCTACATTACTTGACAGCTTTCAAAAGTTTAGTCTTTGCTCTTTTGCTAATATCTTACATATGGGTCTGTGATAAACAGTGATGATATCAAAGTCCCTGGTACCCCATGATGCATAAAGTCATTTCTAGGATTGAATGTGATAAGCAATGACTTACAAAGAATACTGCTTACCTGGTGTGTCCCCATTAATTTCACTGTTGACCATGTCTGTGACAAAGTCACTCAGGGAAGAGTAGGAGGAGCTGGTACTCTCTCCACCATCACTGTCACTACCACTTTCATCTAGACAACAGAAATCGTTCCAGGATTAAACCTCACTGCTGCTACAAATAGTCAACCATCATTATTAAAAGATATTCTAGGATTTATTTGTGGTCATTCAACCATACCAGTAAGAGTCAACCATCAGTCTGAAGAAATTCTTTGATTAAATTTGTCCTTATTAAATCTCACTACTAAAGGTAAAAGTCAACCAATAGTATAAAGAAATTCTAGGAATAATTTGTGCTAATTCAAAGACAGTGCTTCTAGCAAAAGCCAATCATCACTGGAAACAATCAAAGGTAATTTAAGTACCGTATTTGCCGGCCTATAAGTTGATACTTTTTGACCTGGAAGTCTGGGCTTTGTCTTATACTCCGAATCAACTTATATATGGATTATGTCATTGAAATTGCTTTACCGTATGTTAATGTAATATTTCGTACGTGAAAAAAAGATATTTTTTTCTTCAAAGTGTGAAAAGTATAGTGTAAAAAAATAATTAACATTTTGAGGAAGAGATCGTGTGCAATAAAATATAAAATCCGACATTGAGAAGGATTCCGAAATATTTACGTAATTGTCAGTATTAAATTCACGTGCATCAGACGTAATTGCGCTAAAGCAGTGTGCACTAGTAATATATGTTGTTTAAATTTGCTTACATATGTGTGTAATAGCATAGACAAATTAGAAAATGGATAACCATGACATGGACATCGGTATTCCATTGCACATTTTTCTTATTGCATCTTGTGATCGAAATAAAATATGCCCCGATATGAGAGATAGAGAGAGAGAGATATTTCAGCCCTTCTTCATGCTATTTTGCTTAATGTACCTGACTGACCCCTTTTAGCTGAAGCTTCTGTCAAAGAGAGAAAACAGTAATAAAATAGTCAATGGAAATTAAAACAATACATACCTTACTCCTTCAGTTTTAAAGATATATAATTTATATTTAAATATTCACAATATTTATATCCATATCGACTCCATTTAGTTTAAATCCCAAGATGACCATTTAGCATGCTGTGTTGTTTTCTTTGCAAATACAATGAACTCTATATTCCCACAAAATAAAATTACCCTTTATCAGTAAATGCATGTACACTTCCTGTAGTTAGGCGGCATTTTGGTTTGATCTTTGCTCATGAATTCAAAGCTCTGATGCTGAATGCACACGTTCTTACACACTGACATAGCGTTGTTTCATCTTTCTCTCTCTCTCTCTCTCACACACACACACACACACACAAACACACATACATACACATATTCACTAAAAACAACAAGTCTTAATCGAGTTCTTTTAGTTTTTATTGTACATATAATTTGATAATGAGGTTACTGTTGCTGTAAGAATACAAGTTGCACTTATTTTCTGACAACAGGGGTTCATATTGTTGAGTACAATGTACCAATAAATAATACCTATAAATAATAAATGTACAGATCATCTTAATCATTTTCCCAATTAATCTGGAATAGCATAGTGATACCATTAATATTCAGGAAACCGGAAGTTACTAGCGAAAGTGACGAAGCCAAAGTGTTGATCTGGCTTCGTCTGATACTCCGCATCGACTTATACATGGATGAATGGTTGAAAATTGACGAAATTAACGATTTCGACTTATACTCCGCAGCGACTTATAGGCCGCAAATACGGTATCTTCTGTTGCCTCTTCCATTCTTACACAAAAACTACTTCCAAAACTAAAATGTGAGACAAACTGTGGTTCTGCAGAAGACTATGTCTGCCATGCAAATCACAGAATAATTTATGAAATATAACTTTCATAAACTTTTACAAAAAATCTAAACATTATTCAAGGGATGTCACATGTGTCACTGCCATAGGATAGCTTTGGCTCAATATCTGCTAAGGTAGCCTGGGTAACCCAGCCCACGAAGGCCAAACCAGGACCTGGGGAGAAAACGAAGATAAACAAAGACAGTGCTGTGAACACTGACAAAGGCTAATTAAAATAAGAATGAAAAACAAGCATGCTAAGTCATACATTTAAGGTAAAGAAAAGTAAAATTTATATCAGTCAGACAAAAATGTTACAAGATCAAGTTCTTTGTATGTTAGTTAACATCATTTTTGACATCATGAATATTATGATATCATAATCTTGATGATGTCAACGTATCCTCAAGGGGTGGGACCAAAATGCATCCACTTTATATAAATGATCTGCAAATGGGCCATAATTTTTACTGAATTTTTAACAGACGATATCTGCACATTTTCTATGCAGATGCTGCCTGGGCAGGATGAGACTACTGCTAACTTAAGGCAGAAAATGCTGATCAAGTTGTTATTACAGCCATGCAAACTTCATTAGATACAAGTGGAGACCTGCACATAAATTTAAGAGATGTGCATGGTTTACAGCATAAGTGTCTTATGGCCACAAGGTTTATGTCCATAACTTAACATATTTTGGTGTGTATAATGCATGCTTTTTTTTAACCCTAATTTTCTTTTCTTTTTAGGAGGGTGTATGTGTTTTACAGAATGTTTCCAGGTTGATCTGATGAAAAGATCAAGGAACTAGAGCTGCCTACACATCACTTTCAGTCCTTGTGAAATATTAAATCTGTTGCATTGTAACTAAACTGTTTACTAGGCTAATTAACAAATTAAATAATGCTTACAAACATCATTGGTCTTGTTCTTTGATTGCTTATGTTAATAAACTAATTTCATTTCACATCTCTGTGTAGCTTTTTATTCTGTGACTCAACCCGAAATACATGTACGTATGACTGGTAACTTGCTATTATTCTACTGTCACATTTACATTAAAGCTGTGCCAAGTACCACGTTGCAGTGGAACAAATATGATTACCATACCTGTAAATGTTTAATATTCGATAACTGTTAATGTATACATTTTTTCTTCATTTATTAATTTTTTTATTTATGGTTGAATAAAACCATAATATTTACAATTCAAGCAGTGTTAATGTTCTCAACAGAGGCACATTTAAAGGACATCTTTTTTGTGACTATGGTTTATCTGTTACGGTAACACTGACACATATTGTGAAACAAAATAATAAGTTAATGTATGAAATTGGCAAATACTTTTTGTTTCTTTGGAAAATAAACTTAGTTCTTAAATCACAATATTTGATATTTCTTTGTGACTATGTAGTGATCAATGTTTTGCCAACTCAGTGTGGTCTTTTCAAAATAATCAGCGATGGCCAAAGCTTTCATGTGCTAAACATAATTACATTATAAACTTGGTTCTTTATTTCGTTTCTCATCTTGAATCACAATATTTGACACTTCTTTGTTATGCAGTGATCACTGTTTAATGAACTTGGCGTGGTGTTTTTAAAGGTATCAGCACTGGCTTAAGCTTTGATGTGCCAAGCAAAATTATGATGCAATGTCTTGGTAAATTCTATCTTGGGCACTGAAATATGTTTTAGAGGTGTCATAATAGTCCAAATAAATAAAAAATACCTGGACCTGAACTTTCACATTGCATATTGTGTTTGATCATGAATCTGAAAATATGTGGTCAAAGTATCAACATGGGCCATATAAGAAACTCATACACTGCCAAAGACAAGCTAACTATCATTGCCAATTCAGAAGCACATGGTAACAGAGCTGCTGGGAGTTTAGTGTAGAAGAGTGTTCTGTTAGGGAGTTGAGAAGAATGACGGATGAGGACATAGTGACTTTTCGAGAGTGATGACGACAAAGAGGAATTTGAGGGATCTGATGCAATGGAATGAATTTCATCAACAAGGCGAACCTTAAATTGACTCTTTTAAGGGCCAACCATACAAATGGAAAGATATACTTTCAATATTGCCTTTTTGTTTGTTCTTTCTTTTATGATATCTTTAAACAAATATTGGTCATCATTGGTTGCCATGTACTGACAGGGAAGACCAGAGAAACAATCAAGCACAGGTTTATTGTAAACAATTCAAACGTCTTGAAACAAATGATGTTCAGCGCATTATCCAAAATGGCTGACTACTGTCCCACTACGAAAACAGAGTGAAATTATTTAGATTTTAAAATGTATTACATCACATGCATGTTATATGGCAGAACCAAGTTTATTTACCTCATTCTGGGTCAAAAATCAGGGTGCACATTAAACACACAAAAATACGGTACCCATTGCCAATTCAAAGCCACAATAACGTTTATCTTGTATTATATTAGGATGGGTGACTATCTTTTCCAAAATGTTGAGAAAATCAAAGAGAGTTTTGTCAAAAAATGTTTTGAAAACTGACACTGCTTCCAGAAGATTGACATTCATGTAGTTTGTGGACTGTGAAATGCACTGTCCAAGTCTTCTGCAGTACCATTGAAGGCTAAATCTATGAAAATTGACACTTCAATTAAAGATCAGTGAAGCTACCAGTTAGCTTCGCATAATGTTCTTACCACGAAGAATTTATTAATAAATTTATAAAATGAATCGAGCTTTCAGGTAACAATTATTCTATATATTCGTATATAAGTAAGAGTCCAACTGCAAACATCAGAACCTGATCTGCCATTGCATAATGTGCCGGCATATCAGGGTCTATGTTGTTTATTCTACTGATTACTCCTAACAAACTCCATAGACCCAGATCTGCAAGTGCATTATGCAACAGCAGATCTGGGTCAGTTGGAGTCAACTTATAAACAAGGTAATTATGGTAACTGATCCCTTTCAAGAGGTCCTACTCTGTTTTCTATTTGATCAATAGTTCTTTGAAAGCAGTATGTATATAGCAAAACAAGGAGTCACATTTTATAATGCATCTCATTGATCTCAACTTCAAATTATTTGAGAAACAAAACATTGTTATTTTTGCTCATAAAAAGAAAGTGATTCAACACAAGTTCTTTTCTTTGATAACATTTAATACTAAAATGCAAAAGCAATTATCCAATATTTCTGAATATTGAACTCTCTGTATGATCTCTAGATAAATTACATAGCACCTCTAAAGTACGAGGTTTAGTCATTTACAGGTGCAAGATGCAAATAGTACTAGGTCATTTGTAGTTTTGTTCTCTTTATGCACTTTGTACACAAGTATCTGCTTTTTTATGAGTATCCAATATTCATACTCCAAATTCTAATCTGTACCGAAGTGGGGGAAACCTTACACATGTCTGCCCTGCTTAATCCCTGTATGATTCCTAAATAAAAGACTAGCCCTAGAATTCACCTGACATTATCCAAAAAGTAGATAACTCTGAACTCGTTCCATCACTTGAATACTTGGCAAGAAGTGAAAGGTGCTTCTCAAGTTCAATGCCCTCATAAAGTTTCATGCATGAGCATGCAACAGATTCTTAGAAATCGAGCTAAATGCAAAAACATAATGCTGACCTCTAAAGAGAACAATGTTCATATTGACAACACTGATGCCACTGTAAAGAGATACAGTACACACATAGCAATTATCAGAAAATCCATGTTCCCACGGTGGACATTAATCCTTTTCACGCTGTGTCTGTCACAGACTGGATATAGTGGTTGTCATAGATTGTCCACGTCATGGCTCATAGGGGATGGATTAAGTTTTATTGACCCCTTTAGAAAGTCACAGCCATATAATTATGTACTAGTGGACGTCTGCTACATCACATAGAACTTACCTGTCGGCTCAGCTACAGTACACAGTGCTGAATGCTCTTTTTAAGTTGTACACAATGCCATTTAATATTCAAAGATTTGCCAACTAAAACGCATTCACATACGTGTATTGCAAGAGATGAAAGATAAATTTCTGAGCAAAGAATCCTGAGACTATTTAGGTGCTTCACAAATTATACAAAGTTTAATTATAGTGATTTTAATGAGAGAGAGAGAGAGAGAGAGAGAGAGAGAGAGAGAGAGAGAGAGAGAGATAGAGAGAGAGAGAGAGAGAGAGAGAGAGAGTCTGCTTTTAAACAAACAAAAGGAAAAAGAAATCACACATAAGTATTAGTGGATTTCATTCTGTTATTAAAATAAAAAAATGCAAGAAACACAGTGATTTATTTTTTCATTCCCCCAGTCACATTTAAATTGTTTGCTTAACATTTTCCCACACAATGAAATATACACAAGCTATCCAATATACAACTTCTACTAGTCCAGCCTGTTTAGTACTTGTGATCCAAATATACATATCAATGTGACACATTTTCTTAGGAACTAGACACGTGTTTACTTTTACCGTAGACCCACTGTTTGTACACAGACTCTATGATGTATGTGATGCTGCATTCTTTATCCAACAGCTTAAAAAAAATACTTAGGTTTGATGGTTTGGTCATTTGACGAGTTCAATATTACCAAATGGACGGGTGAAAGTGATGAAAAAGTGTAATCACTTAAATATTTTCGGTAGGAGATAAACTTGTATGTATTATTTTCAGTTAATGCAGATGCAATTTTTTTGACAGTACCTTCTTTCAATCCACATGACAAATACTGCAAACTGTACCCAAATGTCAAGCAAATACTGTTTATCGATTTATCTACTAATCTGTTACACTTTGACCCAATTATCCTTTTTAAGAAGTAGACATGAATACAAATAAAACATTTTATCGCCAAAGAACATGGATCCAATTAGGCCAACAATGTGAAATTACTGAAATTATGCCCATAATCTCCCAAATGGCACTGAATCTTTGGGAACCAAAACTATGCTTAAAGTCACATGGGAAAAATTTTGGACAAGTACAATTAAAAGCAATAATATTCGAAGATTAACTGCCTGAAGATATACATACATGTACACAGCATAAAAAAAGGGTGGGGCCAGTTAGTATGTGCAGTATGTGTATCTATTTTTTTCCCCATATTGCACTAGCAGTTAATTTCTCCTGGACATCCATCATATCATCATCATCTTTTGCAATTCAACCGAAATGCCTACTATTATACAAACTTAGTTGTAAAATGGGTATCTGCAGTAGATACGGTTGTATTTACTGTACAATAAAAATAGCCTCCAGTTTTGTACATCGGTTTGAGTTTAGCTTTATCTAACTGCAATTTTTTCTTGTTTATACTTTTTCCCCTTGTTTAACTTGTACTGTATTACACATAAGCTGAACACATCATATCTATCAATAATGCCTTGTATATCGCCCAAAATGGCTAAGCCACGTGTTTGCCAAGGCTATAAAATCTATCTCTAATTGCACTGATTGTTATTATTATGTGGCTTCTTGTCTTTCACAGCTTTAAACAGGTATCCCTGGTAGAACTTCATTAACTACTTCAAACTAGAGGTGGAAGAGGTTTTGGCTTCAAAGGTTGCAAATCCCAATTATTTCCTGTTTATCTTGAACCGTTCATATTAATTCTAATGTCGTCGCAAATATTGTCACCGAGTTCACTTTGATTATTGCAGTAATGCTCACTCAACTTTCAATCTAATAAATTTCTGAAGCTTTGAGTTCAAATATGTTAATTATGACTAGATTCAACAACAGATAATAAGAAAATAAGAAAAGCAGACTAATAGCAGGTTAATAACCCAATTAATTATATTAATTCTTTTTAAATACAAAACGAATTGCTAAGCAGCAATTTATTTACCTATTTACTTATTTTGAATAAAGAGCGGAATAAAAATTTTATTTCTAAATTTTGTCAGTAGATGAATTCCAAAATGAAGATAAATGTAGCAACCGAAAGTTATAGTGCATAATCTCCCTTTCTCATGTTTGCATATAATAAACACATTTTATTACAAAGAAAGATGCATTTTTTCAGACAAAGAAAACCTGTAGTGTAATACACCTTCATGACTGGACATTGTTAACAAGCGTAGCAGCTGACTTCAAAGTAAAAATGTCATTCCTTGGCTGGTGCTTGATGACAGGTTCATCAACTTAACGGCTATGCGTTTATCTAATTTCATTCTTCACAAACTAATACATTCTTAGTTTTAAAGCGTTTTATTTTGTGACAACAAGAAACATTTTCATTCAACAGTGTTTATTTTGAAACATCGAAGCGTGACATTGACCAGTAGCTGCTAGGAACTGCCCTAATTTGAGTCATTTAAGATTTTTCTACTCTATTTACTTATTATGCTATGGAGTGTGTGCGTGTGTTGGGGGGGGGGGTGTAGTCTGAGAGATAAAGAGAGATGGAGGGGATGGGATATAGCTTCAAACAAATACGCTTGTTCCGACTTTTAGAAGAAAAAAAACTAAGTTTAGACGTGCATCAAGGCTATTACACTTTTATCTAAATTTAAGTTAAACAGTAGGTCTCTAATTGGGAAAATAAAAAATAATTATATTTAGTATTTCATATAACGCTAGAGACAAGTTTTACACGATATTATGAGAACTTAACATCAAATGTGTTTCTCAGTTTTTCACAAACTAACTTCTTTTTAGTTTTAAGGTGTGTGGTTTTTGTGATATTTTCATTCAACAGTTAATGTACATTTTGAAACATCGAAGTGTGACATTGAATAGTAGCTGATACATGTAGGAACTGTCCTGAATGACTGTTGTTGACTCGAGGCAGGAAGCTACAGTAACAGGTGTAGTGGCCGACTTCAAAGAAAGAATGTCACTCCTCAGCCAGTGCCTGGTGATTCATGTCGATTCGTGAAAAGAGATTACAAATTAACGCCGTACTATTTATATCGGACATGTACGATCAAGAACGGTGGAACATTATGACAAAGTTTATTCTACAAGAATAATGTGGCATCATATATTAAAATAAAAAAGATACACGAGCTATGGTACAAAAATGTTCTTCTGTACTTGTACCCTTAAACTTTGAAAATAACATTGTTTATGAGAGAGTATGAAATTTTTTTAAAAACACGGAATTGTGTACAGTGTACTGATTGTTGTGCTGTATCAGTAGCCATTTATGTCATGAACAAAGTGATTTCAATGAGAAAAAAATTAACTTTGTGTCCTCACTCTTTTCATGAATCGAAAAAATCGACATGCATCACCAGGCACTGGTGAATGAGTAGGCTAATTTAAGGTACTTTAATTATATTGCTTACATAATAATATTTATAACAGTGTTCGACTGATCAATTGAAATGAGTTGACCTGACACACGGCCGTAACCGCTGGCTCTTACACAGGTAGGATTTGCACACCTTTTAACTTTTCTTTTATTCTATCCCCTTTATTTGATTTGATACAAAAGACATAATTAACGTGATAATACCAAGCAGGCCTGCTTTTAATTTAGTGTAACAACAACAAATACTTCCGCAAGTCGGAGATAAAAAAAGGTCGCACTTAATTAGGTTCTCACAGAAACGCTTGCGGACATAGCTGTGACGGTTGAATGATATTTTTTATGTTTGAATACAAGAGAGCATATTGCATTTATGATGCTTACACTGAAACCAATTAAAAGATAGAATTAAAACAAAAATTTCATTTGACAAAACTTATTTGGTATTTATTTTTTAAAGTGTTGCCACCAGTAGGTATTAGTGACATTTTCATTGATCGAAATTTTGTCAAATATTGTTATTTACAGTGTACTGAGAATTTTGTTTGGAAAGAAAATTGAACAAAATATATGACTTCTTATTAAAAGTTGAGAATTTCAGGATGTTGATTCAAATTTCCGGGTACTAACCACTGTTTTCGACGATAAAACGAGCCATATATCAAGGTTGCATTTAAAAATTTTGATCGCGATTTTTTTCACGTTGAACAAAAAGGGGTCAATGTTTTTGTCATTTTCTAGTATAAAAAAAAAATAGGATCCATGCTTGACCCCATGTTATAAGCGGGTTCGTGAGTTATCCGGGTGCGAGTTATTGAGGGAGTAGTGTATGTAAATTTCCGCTTCTGTATATGCTAACAGGTACACTTACATGTATTCAATCAACAGGGATGTATGTTGAACCTAAGCAATTTTTTCTGATGTACACTTTGTCATGGACAGGGATGGGATGATATCCAAGAAATTATTAAACATATTTTTTTCTATGCTACGTGTGTTCGTCTTTATGTATCCCTAGCTAGGCTACTGATAAATACCACAAGAAATGTTACCATTGTATAGTTTGTACAGGTAAAGGTATGAAATTGACACCTGCCATGGTCGGGTTTATGGTGTCGGGGTTGCTCCCATCTGTTTGTTTAGCATGTCAACTCACTGAGCCAATACAATAGAATCAGCAAGTAGAATCAGCAAGGGGTACCATAAAACCCACTACAGCTGCAATACAATATGTGATGGACTTCCACTAGATTGAGTGGATTTCCACTACACTGGGGGAAAAATCCACCAGACTGAGTGGACTGCTACTACTCATTGTGGGCACTTAATTCCTGCACCTCTGTCCATGTACACAGGATTGAGTGGGCAATTCGTAAAATGAGATGCGTGTACTGTACCTATGTGTCACCTATGCTTCATAAGAACAAAAACATCAGACTGAGCGGACTTCCACTACTCATTGTGGGCACTTAATCACTGCCCCTCTGTCCACATCCACAGGATTGAGTGGGCAATCCGTAAAATGTCATGCATGTACTGTACCTCTATCACCTATGCTTCATGAGAAAGAACAAAAACATCAGAACTGTAATAATGGAACATGGATGCCCCACCTCAGTGCCTGAAATGACCTAAACATAAAACTTATCCAGGGTGTGATGGAAGGACAGATGGACAAGGGTAACACCATATGCTCTACCACTGTCTGGTCAGCCATAAAAAATAAATCACCTGTTGGGTACTCATCACTAACGACCTCTGGAGCTGTGGACAGTGCAGCACCCAGGGAGGAACCCTCATCATAAACTCGAAATTCGATTGGCTGAAGCTGATGAGCATACCACTTTGGTTTGTCTCCGATTAACAGGGGATCAAACACTGAGGTCTGGACACGAAGGAACACAACATTCTGGGGACAAAGGGACCATTCTGCAAAATACTCAACTGCCTAGAAATAGATATTTAAAATGTTCATTCTTACAATTAGGGTTACATGAATTATTGAATTAGATTTATGATGAATCTCAAGGGATCACAAAACAACACTGGAAGTTTGTTCAAACAGAATTTTTTTATAACCCAAAGTTTTACTTCACATTTCCTAAATCTGAGAATACTTTAAACTGTTCCACTGTGCTTTTTCAATGATTTAACAAAAACAATATAACAAGAATTTGTTCAAGATTTCATGATTAATTTCATCACAGATAGGGGTGAGAATGTACCAGAATGTGCTAGAATGCCAAATCTGGGACTTTTTACCAAAATAAAACTCATAAAATGTTCTCAACTGCGCAGAAGATGAAGACAGATTTTTTGCCTTTTCTTAATCATGCTATAAAACATTCTTTGAACCATTATTTTATTCTGCTGTAGCACATTACAATCCTATACTGGGAAGGAGAAGAAACTCCGACACATTTCCATTGCAATTGTAATATCATGCAGACCTTTCTGCTAAGTTGAGAAATAACCTCAGATGTAGATGTAGGAATACACACATTAATTTGATAGGTTTGTTGATTCACCCCCAGCAGAGTGCACCACATATGTTGCAACTGAAAAGTCAACTCAGTTCCAATTGTGACTTTTGTCTTCTTCCACCATCATACTATGCCATGTGAACAAAAGTAGTTACGAGAATAGTTCTCAACGGCAATGAATTACATGCAAGGTTTCTTTCTCAACTTGATGGTAAAGCAGAGGATGTTTCTGATTGATTTCCATTGGTTACTTGAATGTACCAATCAGACTTGAGGATGTTAATACCAGGTTTTTCTGGAAAGAATCCTAAGAATAAGGCTGAATTACAATGCAATCTTCATTACAAGAGCATTCAAAAATAAAAAGTATATTTAACAATGTTCAATTGACAGTACTATGTGTAGGTTTAACATACATCTTTGCAAAAAGTACTAGACAAATGTACTAATGACATATTTACCAATGAATAGAAACATGCCTTAAGCAAACCTTTGAGTTAGCAATCAAAACTTGAGAATTTACTATGTGATAATGTACTAATTGTTCAGCAAATTTTAACCTGTGTTCTGGCTAGTCTGGCAGTGAAATGGGTTCGAACTGGACGTGACTTCAAAAAGCTGTACAGCTGGAAGGCAACCACAGGCCGTGGATACAACCTCAAGGTCCTAGTATGCTCTGAGAAGTTTCCCAAAGTGTTAGGGGAATTGAAGAATCTCACCTTGAAAAAGTAACATATACCAACAATAAGTGTAGTTTTGGACAAGAAGAACACAGTATATTTTTTTCTAGGACAGTCAAACAGTAAAAGTTTCATAAATCCATATATTTCGAGACTATTAACTCATGTGGCTTTTAAAAATGCTTAAAAATGTAGAACACAAAAAGTCATCTAGATATGACATATCCGTCAAAACACCTGCTTATGTAAAGATTCCTACTCAAAACATCCTATGGTCAAGCATTCTCAATTTTTATACTAATTCTAGCACCTCAATGTATACACTATTTATGCTACACTTTGTTTCCATGGTAACATAAAAAATATTGAATGCAGAAAATTCTAAGTATGACAAGGCACCTCAACACAACTTGCTTGACATGTGTACCAAGTTTGCTTAAAATACCTTGAACAGTTTGAGTGCTTTGCTCCAGAAATGGAAATATTTACAGACAGGTGGACAGACAGAACAACAGCTATATCCCCCAGCCTCCCACTTACTTGGGGTAAAAAAGTCTAAGTCCCAAAAATTAAAAAATTAGGAAAAAGTTCCAAAACTGCAATAATGGCACAAAAATGTAACCAGGTCATCCATATATACATGCAAACATGCATACCAAATTTCATTTGTCTACCTCAAGTGGTTTGCACTCAATAATGCTGACAAGGTTTTTGTAAAACAAGTCAGTTTTAAAAAGAAATGTGTACAAAAATTGAAAAATTGCAGAATTGGCCTGAAAAAAAAAAAGAGTTATCTACATATGAATACAGATATGCCTACCAAATTTAACTTGTCTGCTTCAAGTGGTGTTTGCTTAAATTCGCAAAGAAGATTTCTGTCAATAATTATAAGTCCAAAAAGTTCAAACATGTGCCAAAAATTGAACACAGTAAAGATTGTTTATAATGTTTCACAGAGAACTTTGATTTTTATAATGTTATAACCAAGAAAAATTATATTCAAATTCATCGTTTATTTTTCAAAATGTTTTATATACATGTCCATGTCGATGTACATGTCAATGATGTTGAATATATATATAAACAATTTATACTGGTACAATCTACTGTCAGAAAAGTTCATTCGAACTCATATGTAGTGGTAATTAAATTTTCAAACAACATACATTTATATAAATGTATGTTGTCATGAAAAAACCCAGCAAGTTTTACTATCCACTGAAAGTATAAACGTACAAGTTGAAGTACTAGCTGGTGAATCATAAAAATCACTTTTATGTGACAACATCCCTGTCCAATAACTTAATGACAAGTAAATTAATCCTTTAATTATTTGCATAGTAAGAAATTGTTAATAGTCATCTGTTTTTTAATTAATCTCTGAGCTTTTGTTGATACATTTTCCAGTGACACACAAATGTTCATAAAGAATACCAGGTGTGCCACTCTGAACTTTCAGGTGCAGTATAATGTCCACAATGCTATCTAGAACCTTGCTGGCTCTGAATTACAACAGCTGGTACTAAGTCATCATTGTCCTCATCACTTCCGGAAGCAGAAACATTGGTTGCCTCCTGTCAGTCACTAATTTCACATTCAATATCTTCAATTGTTGGTATCACAGATGTGACATTGTCACTATTGGAATTAACATAATCTGAGAAATCTACATCCTTGTTACTAGACCCAAGTGGGCCTAATGCGTCATACTGTAGCAAGGGGAACATCATAACAATCATTACTGCGATCACTAGTAATGACATGTTTGCTCACTAAATCCTGCCTTTGGAAAACAGTCATTTTCACAACAGTCTTAATTCAAAATGATCACAAAAGAGATTTACTTCAACTTTGAAGATGTTGGTAAATTAAATTCATGAAAAAAAAAATTGAAATTATTGTTAAGGTGTATTCAATTATTCAACATACACATATAGAATGATAGCCAAAGGATATTTCTAAATTATTTGGTCAAAAAAGTACAAACCTAACACATTTCTTTTCATGCTTTAATTGCATTGAACCAGTAGCCTGGAATTCTAAATTACCAATTATGAATGAGGTGAGATAATTGCACCTTTGTTATCTGGTGCCTTTGTTACGCCTTTATTATTTAAACCACTGCCATTGCTTACCTGACTTTGGTACATCAGGCGAAAACGTTATAATAGAGCTCATTTACTCTGATGGACCACATAAGTCAAATGCTATAACCAGTTAAATGTTGTAATAAGGAACATTTTAACAAAGCCTCTGGAATATTTAACAGTAATTGGGAATGTGGCTGGGAAAATTAAACTCGAATGTTCTTAAAAAAAAAAAATGTATCCAAGAATATAATAAACAATTTTCACTGTAACTGCTATAATGGCCTGAAAATCAGGTCATCTACCTATGACAATGAGTGGGTACAATTTCATGACTCTAAGTTCAGTAGTTTATGTGCTATCACACTAAAATGGATTTAGGACAGATATACTGACATACAGATATATGGATGTGCTGATGTAGGAGTGGAGAGCAGGAAAACAATATGTCTGCAGTGGGGGCATAAAAACTTGTCTGTTCGAAGTTCTGGCAATTAATATGCACATAAATCTGACTTTTATTAAGCTACTTTGATAACTGAACATTCGATGAAGTCTTGTTTTATAGTAAAAGTAACAAAAAACTCTTATACAATGGAAGAAGGCCAATATAATCAAAGTATCTGAAGTACTGTAAGGCATTTTGAGAGCTTAATGATACAGTAAAACCTGTTTTGAAAGACCACTGCACAGAAAGACCACGTCTTGAGACCAGCTTCTCAAAGCACAGATTAGCTGATTATACAGTGTTATGACTTGTAATGAGACCACCTATCTTGAGAGACCATAATGTTTCGGCAGAAGGGATGGTCTTTCAATATAGGTTCTTCTATAAAAGAATATATTCCAAGTTTGATCAAAATCAGAACAATTTTTGCTTTGTTTATGTTGGTTTTAATGGCACTTTTAACACATTATTGGCTCTATCATGCCAAGGAAATGGGAGCTAAGTGCATTTCCCATGGACACACAGAGGCAGCTGACCAGGGCTGGCTTCTGTGGGTATAGAACACATGACCCTTGTTTTATGAGTCTGATACTCTACCAACTGCGCTACCACAGCTCCAAAAAATCAGATTAGAAACTCAGACTTTGGAGTGGTAACAAGGTTACCCAATCTGATGCAAGATCATCTCATTAATATGCACAGATCTCTCTTATTATTGATGTCATCTGAGATTTTAATGCTATAAGCATATATTCCAAGTTTAATAAAAATCAGATAAGAAATATGGCCTGTGTGGCAAAAAGGTTACCCAATTAGATGCAAGATCACTTCATTAATATGCATGGATCTAGTTCATTACAGAACTGGTCTTAGAATTTGATGATATAAACCCATATTCCAAGTTTCATTGAAATCAGATCAGAAATATGGACTCCAGAGTGGTAACAAGCAATTGTTGATGGATGGACACATGATACATGATGGACACAGGGACATAACACAAGCTCACTTGGCCTTACAGCCAGGTAAGCTAAAACAACAAGGAAAAAATAGTAGAACGCCATATAATCTTGTAGGCATAAGACTGACTCAACAAATTCATTTTGTTTTTTTCCTTTTACAAAGAATACACATCACCTTAATTTGTTTTTAATGCTACAGTGGAATATTTGGTCAATGTACAGGTAAAGTGTTTCTTATGGATGCTTAAAGTTCAACATTGTAAAAGTTTAATAGTAAATATAGTCTTCATGAAAAACTAGTGACGATAAATATAGCTACTCTTATTTACAAGGGGTTGTATCATTCACCTAATTGACTGTCAAAGATTTTCTAAACCGATTTTTATATCATTTACTTTGGCAAAAAGAAAAATTCACTAGCCCACATTTGATTAAAACTGCATAATTTAAAGCATAAAAGAACATTTTCTGAAAGTGATAAAGTATTACACTGATCACACATGAAGTTGTGGATTCAGCATTAAATTTCTATTCAATTACTCGCACTTTTGTACAATGTACTTTTTCTCTTATTTGTTCGGCTCATTTTCATTCAATCAAATAAACATTTGTAATGAATCATTCATTTATAATTAATTTATCATTCATTCAATCATTTCCTTCCTTCCTTTATTTATTCATCCAATCATTTGCTGGTTTGTCAATCTCTGTTTGTGACTCAGTGGGACAATGCCCCCTTCTGTAAAATCATGCATTATCTTACAAGAAATAGAAAGCAGCTGCAAAGGGAGGTAACAATGTGAAAGAGGTCTATTGTGCTAACAAGGTTTTCATAAAAGATGTCAAAGTTTAAAAAATTCAAAAATGGTTGACAAAAATTAAAAAATGACTTTCATGGTCTCAAAATCTAATCATGTCATCTACAAATGAATATAAATAATCCTAATAAATTTCATTTTGTCTACCTAAAGTGGTTTTTGTTTAATTGTGGAAGCAAGATTTGAGTCCCAAAAGTTCAAAAAATTTTAAACAATGAAAAATTTGCTATAATGACCTGAAAATCTTGTTAGATCATCTACATATGCATACAAATATGCTAGGCAAATTTAATATGTAGACACTGAGAATTTTTTTTACGTAATTTTACTAACAAGCTCTCAGGACAGACATACAAATGCACAGCACAAAATCAAGATGCACAAGATGCAAGCAGTGGTAGCATAAAAATGGGTACCATAGCGACTCTTGTAGCAACATCCACCGAGTCCACATCATTGCCATAGATAAGTGGGTTGAATCCTGTCTGCAAAGAGAAACTT
The DNA here is from genome assembly GCA_029931535.1 of Margaritifera margaritifera. Taxonomy (NCBI): domain Eukaryota; kingdom Metazoa; phylum Mollusca; class Bivalvia; order Unionida; family Margaritiferidae; genus Margaritifera; species Margaritifera margaritifera. Next base: position 2,599,993 of record JAQPZY010001623.1, read on the forward strand.
TCCCGTCTTTTCCATATGTCTGGATTCTGGGCCAGCACATCAAGGTTCTTGATTGGCTGTGGTGTCATGCTCATGCTGGCAAGGGCCTGGAAGAGGCCAATTCTGATTCAAATTCATTTATATACTAATACATGTACGCCAGCTGGCCCATAAGAACAAGTCAAAATGTACAGTTATAGGACATGGTAAATTGATAAAACATGGTAAATACAGGAATTTATAACATACAACAATATAGGTATACATATATGAGGTAAAACTAGCTGTCTAGTAGAGTTCTAACAATCAGGTAAGTTCCTGCAAGGATAAGAATAACTTTCACCAAAATATCTGTAACTACCTATCCCTCCTGTTTACAAAAACATTACTTTTGAACAAATCATACAAATTCTGACAAGTATTTAAATTGTGAATAGTCATCAATCAACAAAATCTGGAATCCCCCCCCCCCCCAACCTGCCAAGATTCTCATTCCCAATATCATAGTCTTTCTTTCTGCATGCATCCAAATAGAATGTGGCCAAATTATGGTTCCTACAGTCCCAGAGAGTTGTGTGTCAATGAATTTTCAAGGAGTTTTCAAGGACTTAAAAAGTTTTCATGGAGTACTTTTTCTTATCAAATTTAACTTTCTTGATGTTACTTTATCATCGCATAAATACATGTGGAGGTACAAAAGAAGAAAAGAAAAAAAAAAAAACACATAACTAATCAGCACACAGTTACAGCAGAAACATTATTCCATCTGGTAACTGTCTGTGTTGTAATTGATCCACACAATTTTATCCCATTTTATTTATTTATTTTTTCACTATTTTTGTTTGAAAATACATAAACAACAAAAGTTCTGAATTTAAAAAGCAATATATTTCAATCAGATTTAATGTTTTGTATTCCCTCAGGCATATACAAGGAGTTTGTGGAAAAATTAAAGGAGTTTTTCAGCAAATTCGAGAATTTGTGATAAAACATTCAGCAGATGCAACTTCATTCACAGTTCAATCCTTTTTGATTGTGAGATTGCTGGTGTCTACATTAAATTGCCATCTTTGGATATGACTAATCTGGCTTACCGACTAACTAAACTGACCAGACTAATACATTGGATATGACTAATCTGGCTTACAGACTATCTAAAATGACCAGACTAATACATTGGATATGACTAATCTGGCTTACAGACTAACTAAAGTGACCAGACTAATACATTGGATATGACTAATCTGGCTTACCGACTAACTAAACTGACCAGACTAATACATTGGATATGACTAATCTGGCTTACAGACTATCTAAAATGACCAGACTAATACATTGGATATGACTAATCTGGCTTACAGACTAACTAAAATGACCAGACTAATACATTGGATATGACTAATCTGGCTTACAGACTAACTAAACTGACCAGACTAATACATTGGATATGACTAATCTGGCTTACAGACTAACTAAAATGACCAGACTAATACATTGGATATGACTAATCTGGCTTACAGACTAACTAAAATGACCAGACTAATACATTGGATATGACTAATCTGGCTTACAGACTATCTAAAATGACCAGACTAATACATTGGATATGACTAATCTGGCTTACAGACTAACTAAAATGACCAGACTAATACATTGGATATGACTAATCTGGCTTACAGACTAACTAAAATGACCAGACTAATACATTGGATATGACTAATCTGGCTTACAGACTAACTAAAATGACCAGACTAATACATTGGATATGACTAATCTGGCTTACAGACTATCTAAAATGACCAGACTAATACATTGGATATGACTAATCTGGCTTACAGACTAACTAAAATGACCAGACTAATACATTGGATATGACTAATCTGGCTTACAGACTATCTAAAATGACCAGACTAATACATTGGATATGACTAATCTGGCTTACAGACTAACTAAAATGACCAGACTAATACATTGGATATGACTAATCTGGCTTACAGACTAACTAAAATGACCAGACTAATACATTGGATATGACTAATCAAGGTTACAGACTATCTAAAATGACCAGACTAATACATTGGATATGACTAATCTGGCTTACAGACTATCTAAACTGACCAGACTAATACATTGAATATGACTAATCTGGCTTACAGACTATCTAAAATGACCAGACTAATACAATGGATATGACTAATCTGGCTTACAGACTATCTAAAATGACCAGACTAATACATTGGATATGACTAATCTGGCTTACAGACTATCTAAAATGACCAGACTAATACATTGGATATGACTAATCTGGCTTACAGACTAACTAAACTGACCAGACTAATACATTGGATATGACTAATCTGGCTTACAGACTAACTAAAATGACCAGACTAATACAATGGATATGACTAATCTGGCTTACAGACTAACTAAAATGACCAGACTAATACATTGGATATGACTAATCTGGCTTACAGACTAACTAAAATGACCAGACTAATACATTGGATATGACTAATCTGGCTTACAGACTATCTAAAATGACCAGACTAATACAATGGATATGACTAATCTGGCTTACAGACTATCTAAAATGACCAGACTAATACATTGGATATGACTAATCTGGCTTACAGACTAACTAAAATGACCAGACTAATACATTGGATATGACTAATCTGGCTTACAGACTATCTAAACTGACCAGACTAATACATTGGATATGACTAATCTGGCTTACAGACTAACTAAAATGACCAGACTAATACATTGGATATGACTAATCTGGCTTACAGACTAACTAAAATGACCAGACTAATACATTGGATATGACTAATCTGGCTTACAGACTATCTAAAATGACCAGACTAATACATTGGATATGACTAATCTGGCTTACAGACTAACTAAAATGACCAGACTAATACATTGGATATGACTAATCTGGCTTACAGACTAACTAAAATGACCAGACTAATACATTGGATATGACTAATCTGGCTTACAGACTATCTAAAATGACCAGACTAATACAATGGATATGACTAATCTGGCTTACAGACTATCTAAAATGACCAGACTAATACATTGGATATGACTAATCTGGCTTACAGACTATCTAAAATGACCAGACTAATACAATGGATATGACTAATCTGGCTTACAGACTATCTAAAATGACCAGACTAATACATTGGATATGACTAATCTGGCTTACAGACTAACTAAAATGACCAGACTAATACATTGGATATGACTAATCTGGCTTACAGACTAACTAAACTGACCAGACTAATACATTGGATATGACTAATCTGGCTTACAGACTAACTAAAATGACCAGACTAATACATTGGATATGACTAATCTGGCTTACAGACTAACTAAAATGACCAGACTAATACATTGGATATGACTAATCTGGCTTACAGACTATCTAAAATGACCAGACTAATACATTGGATATGACTAATCTGGCTTACAGACTAACTAAAATGACCAGACTAATACATTGGATATGACTAATCTGGCTTACAGACTAACTAAAATGACCAGACTAATACATTGGATATGACTAATCTGGCTTACAGACTATCTAAAATGACCAGACTAATACATTGGATATGACTAATCTGGCTTACAGACTATCTAAAATGACCAGACTAATACATTGGATATGACTAATCTGGCTTACAGACTATCTAAAATGACCAGACTAATACATTGGATATGACTAATCTGGCTTACAGACTAACTAAACTGACCAGACTAATACATTGGATATGACTAATCTGGCTTACAGACTAACTAAAATGACCAGACTAATACAATGGATATGACTAATCTGGCTTACAGACTATCTAAAATGACCAGACTAATACATTGGATATGACTAATCTGGCTTACAGACTAACTAAAATGACCAGACTAATACATTGGATATGACTAATCTGGCTTACAGACTATCTAAAATGACCAGACTAATACAATGGATATGACTAATCTGGCTTACAGACTAACTAAAATGACCAGACTAATACATTGGATATGACTAATCTGGCTTACAGACTAACTAAAATGACCAGACTAATACATTGGATATGACTAATCTGGCTTACAGACTAACTAAACTGACCAGACTAATACATTGGATATGACTAATCTGGCTTACAGACTAACTAAAATGACCAGACTAATACATTGGATATGACTAATCTGGCTTACAGACTAACTAAAATGACCAGACTAATACATTGGATATGACTAATCTGGCTTACAGACTAACTAAAATGACCAGACTAATACAATGGATATGACTAATCTGGCTTACAGACTAACTAAAATGACCAGACTAATACATTGGATATGACTAATCTGGCTTACAGACTAACTAAACTGACCAGACTAATACATTACCTGTGCAATCAACCTCAGTTAATGGTAAAGATCCAGAAAAATGTGGACATGGAGACTCATTTTCATGCGGTACCATTTTTCATGGATTTCGCTGTTGCACCAAAATACATATTTAAAGACTCCACAAAATATTAGCCATGTGTGATGCAGAAGCCCCCATACCCCTTACTGATACATTACAAGCTATCTACAAAACTATTTGATAAATCAACTTCATTATTGTAATCTGGCATTCAAATATTAGCTTTTACATCTGTTTATTTATAAAGGATTTTATATTGTTTAAATGCTCATGTATGTTTAAGGTATCTGGTAGCTGTTATTTCCACTTGTTTCCTTAACTCGATATATTGTGAAATCATAGATAGATAGAAATGAGAAAAAGCATGAAGTATTCAAACACTAGTATTACTAAAAATGAAATTAAGAATAATAAATAATACAAGTATATGAAAATTAGATTTAATACTTATTCATATCAATCCTTCATTTAAGTATAACTGTTGTCGAATTATTTAAATCCTCCTGAATGAACAACAATACTGTAAAATACTAGAACCATTGCTTGAAGCCTAATTACTAATGAAACGCTATGTATATACACTAATTACAGCAGACTATTGAAGCTCACACTTCACTGATTTTCAGACAAAACCACTGAATCAACATTGTGCCAATCAAGTCTCTTGGTACACATATGTTTGCCAGGTAAATAATCGTGAAATTGTTGAATTTAACAAGTCCAGTTTTCACAAAGCCATGGCTACTTAGGTCCGATCTTTCACATTTTGACGTGAACTGTAAGTATCTATTCAGCATGAATCAACTTGATTGATGAGGTTTTAAGGTCCACTAATAAGAGTGCAATGATGTTCACCAATGATGTCTACTCTTTCCCTCATGGTCTCCCATGACTTGTTTAGCATACCAGTTGTGGAAGTGTGATTTTAATTCTTCATTACAGTGTATAGTATTTATTTATTGTCAAGTCTAGTGGTTGATGTTGGTCCACACACGAGGCAGGCACAAAGAAAAGAGTGATTTCGTCATCTTTTAATTTAGTCTGCATCTTCACATTTTAATAGCCTCTGAACACATCAAATATTGCCACTGCCTGATAACTGTATTAAGCAAGAGGCAGAAGGTCACGTTTGGTTCACATGTTAGGTCACATGTTTGGTTCACATATGGAATGATGACCCTATCCAAAGCAAGAGAGCTCTAGGTTGAATTTTACCACTCTTAAGCCACTGTGCCAATGCCATGATTGACAGAAAGTACTGAAGGTGCAACTTTATGAACAGTAGTTTAAGTAAGAGATCATACACATGTGCTTAAATAACTGCCTGACTTAGTGTTGTTGGCTGTGTCAGTTCCCACTGATGTTATGCACTTGGATGAAAACACGGTTTAAGTGACTGATCTTGACAGGTGTTTGATTTGTGCTCATTGTTTTAACCATTCGAACGACCGCAGTTTGTTTTCGGCATAGTTTTGTTCTTGTGTATTCTTTATTTTGGGTATATGTAGAGGTTAGTCCACAAAATTAAATACCTACAAATATACCAACTCTGACAGCCAAATTCATGAATTTAAGTACTCATGAAAATAAATGAAACAACAGTATCATCAGAAAACACGAGTCCCTCAAAGGGACTGACATTTTACTAGCTGAGCAGAATTTACAGGAATCTAGATAAGACCATTTCTTCCTTTTAACTGCTAAGTGTTGAAACATCTTTGATATTCTTCAATGATAAGAAGATTTTCAAATTAGCTGCTGTGGTGGACACACTGGATGTCAGCTTGGCACCATCTGCATTTTGGACTGCTCCATTTGCATATAGTACCAACATGGCATCATAATAAGTTTTCTGGTGGAACTCCATGTCGATATGACTCTGTTTTGGAGGAGCAACAATAACAAGATTTTCAAGATGGATGCTTTGGTGACCATATTCGATATCAGATTGGCACCATTTCTATTTAGTACCAACTAGACATCATAAGAATTTTTTTTGGTGAGAACACAATGTCGATATGATCAGTCACCTAGGAGAAGTAGTGATAAACAAGATTTTCAAGATGGACATTGCAGAAGTCATATTAGAAGTCAGATCAGCACCATTTTCATTTAGTACCAACTAGACACCATAAGAAGTCTTTCACTGAAAACCCTGTGCTGATATCATCATTCATTCAGGAGAAATAGTGATAACAAGATTTTCAAGATGGCCACTGTGGCAAGCATATTGAACGTCTGAATGGCACCATTAGGACCAACTAGACGTCATAAGAAATTGTTTAGTAAAAACCCCATGTTGATATGACCATTCATTTAGAAGGAGTAGTCATAACATTATTTTCAAGATGGCCAACATGGTGGCCATATTAGACATATAATCGACACCCCTTTCATTTTTAACCAACTACTGGATGTCCGAGTGACACCATTTTCATTTAGGACCAACTATACATTGGGATAAATGTATGTGTAAAGTTTTATGGCAATTCTTCAAGTACTTTAGTAGGAGTAGCAATAACAAACTTGTGCTAACAGACAGATGGATGACAGACATGACCATCCCATAAGCTTTTCTGGTCCATGACCAGTAGAGCTATAAGTGAATGTTAAGACCCTTTATCAGCGAATTTTCCAAGAATATATCGAGATATGGTTTAGAGACTTCCAAATAGTAAATTTTAATAGCTGGCCTGAGGTTAAAGCAGACGACAACTACTGACAGTTCTGTCAGACAGATCATGGTATAATATTAAAAATAACTTTTTTTTTTTTTCTTCAAACTTGCACTTAATTTGCATCAACCAGAACCTTCACTTTTTGTCATCTTCTACTATTAATTCCCTCCCAATGGATTTATGCTCTCAGTGTCTAAGGCTACCAAATTATTAATGCTTGGTGACATCAGATTCGAAATAGCCACTAAAAGTTTCAAAGTGGTAACACTATGATTACTAAAATTGGATAGCTACATGAAGCCCTGAGTAGAGGTACATCGTATGTTTTAGATTTTTATTACTGGGAAGAGTCAACCCTTCTATACCCATGGCTTCAGCATTTTTAGCTTGACCATCACATATTAGTGTATGCACAGTTGGGTTTACAAAATATAATTTCCCAGCTGGTAATCGCTGGGATTTATATTATTAAATCTATTTGGGAATTTCCCAGCCAGTGTGGCAATTATATGATTTATATTATGAAGATTGCTACGGAAAATTTTCCCAGCATGTGCAGTGATGAGTATTGAGGGTTACTATACTAACACAGCTGTGCTGATTTCAGTGCTGCAGTCAGGCCTCGATTATTGTTTACATCTATACTATTGCGAAAACAGTTTTTGATCGCCATCGACCATGTACAATATTTTGCTCATGTTATTTTCTCTGTAGCAGAAAATATTTTCTCCACAGCTGAGTTAGGCTGATATTATTCACAGCTGAATATTCTACACCAACTATGACATATATTTCTATCAACTATGACACTACAGGATTATTGATTGTGGTATACTGTATAAAAATATTTTGCCACAGCTATATTTTACACCGACTGTGGCAGCGTTTATGCATAAATATTATATTCGACATTTACCCGATATATATAACAGTGGCGAAAAATCCACAGATTGATGCATATTGTATTCTAAAAGAATTTATGAAAATATCCGAGTCTGAAATCAATCTACCAAACCAGTGGAGTGTGCGAAACGTCGCAGAAAATATTAAGTCATTGTTTCATTTAAATGCATCATACAGATTTATCAAAGAGGCTCAAAAGATGTTGCATGATTTTTCAACACATATCCAGAGCATCTTGACAAATTAGTCAACTTAGGAGTTATCTTGGAACAGGAATGATGTTTACTTGGTCAAACTTATGAGAAAAAGCCTGAAAAAACATTATTTGATATCGCACAAGAAAAAAATAAAGTCACTAACATTGGCTGCACTGCCTAGCACAGATAGCAAAATGAGCGAATACTATAATGATGATGAAAATGACAATGACAACAATGACACTGAAAGACTGAGTGATTATTGTAGTAGTCTTGAAGATCACCAAGAAGAAATTAATTTGAGAAATGCTTTTGGTAGGAAAATGTCATTAATAATGTTTTACGAAGATTTTGATGATGATGTGTTGGAAAGATATATAAACCACAATAGATTTATTAAAAATACAAAATCGGTTGAAGAATATTGAAAAATTTAAAAAAATGGTGGGCGCAAATGCTTTAAGAGGCTGGTGATAGAAGAATTGCAGAAAACTCCAGTTGAAAAGAAAGCAGAAATGGACGATTTTAAGCAACTGTTGTGATGCCATAATTCTAAGTGAATGCCACAATGTCACGAGTTTGTTTGCATAAGATTTTCATGCAAAGACACAGAAACTATGGGGTCAATATACAACAAAAAGTGCAAGACATTTTATGTTATGGGATGTCATTGTACAAGTGGTGGTCATTTACGAGTCAGTTTGGGATTTAAGGGTACTGATGAGTATGCAGTGATTTGGCCAAATACCGAATTGAAGAAAATTATATTAAAACACAAAAATCTATTTGCCAGTGATCCTCGGTCGATGGGGTCTGGTGACTGATTTTGTTTAAAAAGCGGTGCTGAGAATTTGGAAATTACAATGACTGATGAAAAGTCGTTTACAGCTAATGGTTATATAATCCAATACTATCCACTGTGAGCATCTTTGCAACCACTTATCAATGATGATGAGGATGAGGAGCACAGACACCTGCTGTTATGTGCAACATTAATCAAAAGCATGGAGAAATGTATTTACAAAGACGCAGAGAATAAAATTTGTAAATATATAAAAAAATTCAATGGCATTAGGACAAAATCCATGCAAAGATGTATGCCTTGGAATATGTTAACTATGCGGCAGTACATGCCATTACAAATACTGCAAATCAAATTTACTCGCGTTATGTCTTGGTCTGGGTGCTCGACCATGTTTTTTGATGTGGTATCGGAGTAAAGTCTCATAATCAGCTTTGCTGACCATGCCGATCTGTTTGAGAGTATTATTGTGCATGCCATCAAAGATCCACCTGCATAACAGCAGCGGAACCTACTGTGGAAATACCCAACGTTAACACCCCTGACGACGCTAATGAAAATGATACAGAAGTAAATGAAATAATAGCCAGGATTGAGGCAATTGCCGTTTCCAAGCCTGGTAAAGTAAAAATTCTTAAAAAATTTATTGATGCAATTCACAATTAGACAAAGATTTTCCCTTATATAATAGTATGCCAACTAAGATTCAAGTAAAAGAACTTGTGCAGACATGTGGGATACAAATAACAATTTGTATGCGGAAAACTGACATACATGTACTTGCAAGATTAGGACCTGTAATTGAACCACAACCGGTTGCACAACCGCAACAACCAGTTACCGCAACAGTTACAGTATGACAACTGAGACAATTTGCGCGCGAGCATAACATACCAGTACCGAGAGGTGCTAGAAAAGCTAACATACTTGTGTATCAGAGTCAAACCGTGCCAGACCGCGAGACAGCTTTTTGAAACAGCACTAGTCAAGCATGTGGAAATTGAAAATATAGTTGCCGATGAAGAAAACACTGAGGCAATCAAGCATGTTCATAAAAAAGACTGCCGTCATACCACAGCTGCTATTGCTGTTGAGGATGCTGAGGATGTTCATGAACAAGAAGTCCCCGAGTTTAAGTCTCACAAGAGTCAGAGTGATCTTCATGATTACTGTACGATTATTCCAAACACGTACACGCCAAGCAAAGACATTATAAAACTTTTTATAGAATATGCACCCAGAAATTATATTGATGTTACAATGCTCTGGCATCTCCCGTTAAAGTGGATATTGCTGTCCATACACATCTGACTATGCTGCTTAATCGCAAGTCATCAGACAATGATGGATTTAAAATTGTAACCCTGTGGCTTCATGGTGGTCCACTTATAATCATAAACCACAAAGACACAGAGGATATTATTAAAGCAATCGATAAAGGTACTGAAAAGATTCTCCACATGTTGGAAAATTTCACCACCACAGAGGTACAACTGCATACTTCCCCATACGAACCTTTCCGCGGATCGAATTATATACCAATGCCAGACTATGTTCCGCTGCGGTCAGTGATAAATGTAATGATGCTCCAAGTTAATCCTGGGTGAACTCAATTTTTGTGACATTAAATTTCCAGTGTATGTTACCAAGGCACTGCTCAAAAAGTTTGAAGAACTTAATCCTGGTATCGCTGTTAACGTATACACTTGGGACAAATTCTTTTATCCACTTGCACTATCCCCACATGTGCAAAAGAAAAATTGGCATGGGCAGACCAAGATTAATCTGCTGTTGATACGCAGCATGAAAGGTTCAGAGTCATTATCTCATTATGTATGGATAAAGAATCTTTCCCGATTGCTTAACTGACACAGCAAGCACACAAGTAAAAAGTTTCCATGCAAACATTGCCTGCATTTATTTAGCACCCAATAGGGCCTTGATGAGCATGACTTTTACTGTGGTGGAATCAGTGAAAAACCGCAGCGTACAGTTATACCAGAACCCTGCAAAAACATTTTGCAATTCACCGCAGTGCAACAAAAGATGAAAGTACTGTATATCATTTATGCGGACTTTGAGTGTTTGAATGTTCCAGTGAACACTCCTGAGATTAATACAAATACAACACAAGTTGCAGAACAAATCCCATGTGGGTTTTGTTACATTGTTGTCCGATGCGATGGAGCAGTGGAGCCACCAACATTGTACCGTGGTTCTTAAATCGCTTCAAGAGACTGCAAAAGGGATCCTACAACAGCTCTATTTGCCTGCTGACATTGATTATGACCCACAATGATACTGACGAGTTTTCCTTGGCCACTCATTGCTGGATTTGTGATGGTCTCTTTGAGACTGATGACTCCGGAAGCAGAGCTTCTCAAATTTGTGATCACTGTCATATCATCACTGGTGCATACAGAGGAACTGCATAGTGCATGCAATTTACACCTGCGAATTTCCCCAAATAAAACAAGAATTCCTGTAGTGTTTCATAACCAGCTTGGGTATGATGGCCACCTGATTATGCAGGCAATCGCAGCAGCATTGAATGTGCCAATTAAGTGTAATCCTTAACAACATGGAAAAATACATGACATTTTAATTAGCAACCTTGTGGTGGAAAGCTTCAAAATCACCAGTCGATATGGTGCCATTGGTGGACAAAGTCCACTCACAACTGACAAGTTAAAGTTGATAACACTAAAAGGAGTGTACCCATACCAGTACATGAGTGGATGGGACAAATCTGCTGAAACTCAGCTGCCACCGATCGAGGCATTCCATTCGTCATTGTCTCGTGAAGGTATTTCCACCAATGACTATGCACATGCAAACAAGGTTTGGTCCTCATTCAAATGCAAAAACCTTGGAGGCTATCATGATTTGTGTTGCTGCTTGTGGATGTCTTTGAAGCATTTCACAACACTGCTGTGTGTGTGCCATCTCGACCCCGCGTACTATTTCACATCACCGGGAATGGCCTGGGTTGCTTTGCTGTTGAAAACCAAGATCGAGTTGGAACTGTTCACTGATATTGACCTTCATCTGTTTATTGAGCCTCAACTTCGGGGCAAAATTTTAATAGTGAGACATCGATATACTCGCGCGAATAACCCAAGCGTGGACAGATATAACTCCGCTGTCCCAAACAGTTACATCATGTACCTTGAAGCCAACAATCTGTGCGGTTGGGCGATGATGCAGCCATTGCCAGTTGGTGGGTTTTGTGGATCAATCCTACAGATGTGGACATACAAACACATGTATATGATCACGACAGCAACAGCAACCACGGATACTTCTTTGAAGTTGACTTGGAGTATCTGGATGAGCTTCACCACACTCATAGTGACTACCCAATGGCATCGGAAGTGCTGTCAGTTCCCCGTGAATCACTGTCCCTGTATCAATGCAGGATCATGGATGAATCCAGACACAATTTTACCGAATGCACCAAACTTGTTCCAAGTCTTCTGAGGAAAACCAACTATATAGTTCACATATGATGCCTGCAGTTGTATTTGTAACTGGGAATGTGTGTAAGCAAAATTCATGCTTAGATTTCGCCAACACACTTGGTTGGCTTCTTATATTCAGATGAATACGAATCTGCGAATGAATGCTAACAATGATTTTGAAAAAGAATTCTTCAAACTAATGAACAATTCTGTGTTTGGAAAAATAATGGAAAACCTGCAGAAGCAAATCCGCAACGACCTTGTCCATGACACCAAACTGGACAAGCTTCGAAGGCTCATTGTGGACCTGGCATTCGAATCCCGAAAGATCTTCAATGGTAGGCTTGTTGCTGTACACAGTAAAAAATCAAAATTGAAGCTGACAAAGCCTATCTATGTTGGTGTGTCTGTGCTTGATCTTTCAAAGCTGCACGAGTTTTACTATGACAAAATAAAACCATTTTACCATGATCATGTTAAGATGCTTTACACCAACACCGACTCGCTGCTGATGCATATCACTACAAATGATATGTTTGTGGATATCGCATCAGACACACTTCTAAACAAATTTGACAAAAGAATTTAACCTGATAAACATCTGCTACGAAGCAATACAAACAAAAAAGTTGTAGGAAGGGTAAACTTATCAAATACATGGGACTGCACTCTAAAATGTACTAAATTGTGGTTGGATCTGAAAACAAAAGACAGGCAAAAGGAGTTGCCCAGGTTATTGTGAAAAAAGATCTCACAGACAAGATGTATGTGGAATGTCTTTGTGAGCAACACGAATTCACACATACAGCCAACTTGATCATAAGTAAACAACATCACATGGGTGTATACCAATGCAGGAAGGTGAGTTTGTCACAACTGGACACCAAACAATGGATATTCCCCGTTGGAATTACCACTTAAGCGTCTGGACATCATGCACAAATCTGCTTGCGACTGATGTGCTAGTGCATTAAATTAGATTTTAGTGGCAATTCCATATTCGGAGGAATGACTTGTGATTCCTCTCGCACAAATGCTCTGCCTCCCTTGGACAATGTCCACTCAGATTTGCCAATCACTCATTGACAGGTGCCAAATAACAAAGTCATAGTTGCCTTGTCAAGTTAATCAGGGCCAAGATAGTAAATACATCAACAGACCATACCGGGTCAGTAGCATGATGTTATCCACCTTCTAACTCCCCAGGTGCAAAGAGATACTGAACAAAATTGTTTCCGAGTGATTCTAATGGTGGTGGATGTGAAACTGATTTCACAATGGTGAGAGTTTTTCAATGAATTGCATCATTGGGTTTTAATTCAATTGTGTGTGATTTCATTATTCAATGTTGTGATGACTGATCAAAGCCTTGTTACCCACTTGTGAGACTTTGCTCCATGATTCATTATCAATAATTCCTGCACATACTGATGTCCAAATAATCGCTCTGCAAGTATACGATTAAATCGTTCCACAATAGCTTGATCACGATGTATGCTTACATGTCCAACATGAACCCACACAAAGTTGTCTACCACATGCTGCCATTGCAAACTCAACTGGAAGGACCAATATGTGGACATCATGTTGTTCAAACATTGCATGTACTTGCATGAAACAAAGCTTCTTCAAGCCCAACCCTGCAAGTGTTTATTGATTTTACATTAAAGTACACTTGATAGTACAGTAGAACCCGCTTTAGCATGATGGTCGGGGTCCACAAAGCGAGATCGTGCTATGTCCCGAACCGTGCTATAACCAACCTAGACAAAACCAAGTCAGTTAGCTGAAGAAAATGATGCATGCACCAAAAAATGGGGGGGGGGGGGGTAAATTGTGGGTTCAAAACAACATGCTTCATTGGCACAGTTACCATCTTAAATCAATGCATATTATAAACGAGAAATACACAGGCAGTGAAAACAGAGATTGCACATATAATATTTTACTTTATTCAGAGAACCATGCATTGGTACATATATATGTACATGTCTATTGTATAGCATGAATAGTTAAAGGATCAACACATGTACTCACCAACTGATCTCATGGCATGCGTAAGAGTGAGTCCATAATAATTCCATCGAAAATATGCACACAGAAGTATAATATCATTGTCTGATAAAGTTCTGAAATCCTACATCGTCGTCTAGTCATTGTAAATCGTCGTCGTCTAGTCATCGTAAGTCACGTCAGACTCCGATTCCTCAGCTTTACTGTCATATGCGGGTGCTTAAGCAGAGACTGAACTTGGGCTCTGCAAGTAACACTTTGATCATAAAGTCAGAAATCTATTAAAGGATGCAACTGGACATGTGTCAATTGTGCAGCAAGATCACAGGGAGTTCAAATAACCACACTCTGTTACTTGGCACTGAACAAGAATCAAACTACCGGCTTGATCAAAGGGTTGTCACGTGGGAAAACAAAGAGTGTGGTGTCTTTTCAAGCTAAGGGATTAAGGTCAAAGTATATGCACAGGAAGTTGTAGAACTCTACTTGAAAACAAAGTGAGTGTTTTTACAAGCCAGAGGCTTATCGGCCCACGTGCACTGGCAAATAACTTGGGAAATGTCACTTGGGAATTAAATCTGACTTGTGGAAACACCGGACTTAATCCTGTCCATGGCTTCAAGCTTCTCTTTAACAGTAAAAGCTTTACGTTTCCGTGTACTGTTATCCATTGTAAATAACTACTAATTAAAACTCTGACACCTATTTGTTCGAACGACCAGTGCAAGAATAATTGTTAATCAACAATGGGGTCATTTTTATAGGGAATGTACAATATTATTCACTGGTCAACTGATTGCGTGGCGATTGTCGAACAACACCGCCAAGCCACGTGTGCGCGTTGGCGGCTTAAATTTTTTTGATGTTTTATAAATCATTGCCGCATGGTTTGAACAACCTTTAGCTTTGAGATTGACTTTGATGATTGTCAATGACTTAAATTAATTGATTTATAAATTCAGGTGCGAATTTTTTTCAACCACCGCATTGTTTGGTGCTTGGCTGTGTATGCAGTTGAATGAGCAAACATATATCGGCTATTGTTTGAGCAACGATTGTACACAGAATGTATTGAAGACGAACACAAAGAGGACTTAATGACTTTATTGTTCATGTATCAGTAATAATTAGATTAACACTTATCAGCTTTAAAATGAGCTGACATCTTTCAAAAATAAACTAAAATCAAAATGCAGTGATTGACTACTGACACATTTGAAATGAACATTCACAAATAGAAATGTTCAGCATCTTTATTCATATAATGAAAGATGCAATCATAAGACACTTTTTCTTCAAGAATACAATACAGCTTGCCAAATTATTAAATCAAAGTCTTGTTTATTTTGGCACAAAACTTTGCAGTAGTTCAAGAAATTGGCGAAATTATTGTAAAATTTCGGTAGCCACGCCACGATCGTATTATATCCGAATTCATACACGATCTTTTCCACAAAATGAAAATTAATTTTTGACACATTATTTTTCGTACTTTGAAGAAAAAAAAAATTTCATGTGCGAAAAAATAGATGAAATTTCGGGAGCCATGCCATGATCGTGTTATATCCGAATTCGTGCTATAATGAAGTGTGCTATAGCGGGGTCCTACTGTATATAAAATGTCTATTAACATTTATGGATGCTCAACTCCCCAACGATGAGGCGCTGATGTGGATCTGAGCAGATTTGCTACCAAAGCAGATTTGACTGAGTTTACCAGCTGGGTTAATTTTCCAAGATCAAACTGGAAAACTTGAAATGTCCAACGTGGATATTCAAGATATTGTTTTAAAAGTGGATTTGCCTGAGTTTATCAGCCAGGGTGACATCAACTTAGGCAAGCTTGTGATTTTCCAAGATCAAACTGGAAAACTTAAAACATCTAACATGGACGTCAACAACATTGTGCTGAGACTGTGAGGCACTGTCATGCAAAACTTGGCTGTGATCAGTGAAAACAGCAATAAGAGACTTTGGTACGTCGATTGCATTTATCAAAGACTGTTGATACTACCAATGGCGGGATGAAACAATACGTGGATGAACAGACTGCAGATGTGCCTTTGCCACCACACATAGTAATGTTCTGGAACCAAATTATAGGAATTTTAACCAGCAAAGCAAAGGTACAAACTGACCAACTAACCTTAGCAAATTGTCGCTTTTTTTCAGTTATATTGCAAATGGTTTTGACAGACCTAAATGACACATCTTAAAAGTGCGTGAGTCTGGATCATACTTGTTTATCATAACTGGAAATAATGGTGGAAGTTGGGGTAGAATGTGAAATGTTAATAAATAATCAGTGGCATCTTGGTTTTGATTTTGTAACACTAATATCATGTATCAACAAACCGGACCCTGTTGCAGAATTTTACACTTATGCGATATCAACATCATTAGTCACCGGATATGAAATTCAGTCTGAAGGACTCATTATTTATGTGGACAGGTACTTAACCATCTTTGGCATTTGTGTTTAAGATTAGATTTATTATTATATACGTGATGGATTCTGACCGAGGTAAGGAGGTTGCAGAATTTACAGATAGGGTGTCGGATCGGCTGACCAATGATGCCAACATTTATAGTGATTTTGTTCCACTTGTTGACAAATATCTGCTTCAAAATGGTGCTACCAGACCCTTGCATACTTACAAATATAATTTACATAAGGGTAAGATAGAAATCAATCGTTGGAACCACCTGCCTGATGTACCAATACCAACTTGAAGCCAGCTTGGGTTCATTGCATTGGTATATGAAAATGCCCCATTGCTGACTGCACAACCAGGCGTAAAGACATCCAGGGATTGTTTCTACAATGAAGAAGTGGGATTCACCTATAAGACCAATCCGGTTGCATTCCCAGTTAATTATGTTGCACCAACATTAACACAACCGAGAAGAGACTGTTATTTAACAAGGACACACTTGTCTGTGCAACAATTCTTGGGTGAAGATGAGCACCATCGTTTCAGACACCTACCAAGGGCATAATCAATATGGTTCTATATATTTGCATGGTGCTGTACCCCTAGAACGCACAATTACTGAAAATTAAAGTATTCCATAGGAAGATATTCTCTATAATTGTATGGTGGTTGTGCCAGTAAAAAAAGGGTAATTGGTTAGAAGTGAGTGTGTGTGTTGCACCTGAAGAAGGCATGGTTGTCGAACAATTGTACCACACAATTGTATTATTAACAGAAGAATTATAATGGACCCCCAATGTTACAGACACAAAAAAATAACTGAAGTGGAACTGCAACTGCAAGATGAAGCTGTTAAGAGAACTGCATTGCTCATGAAATACAAACGTATATGTAATGTTGCAGATGCTATTTGTGGAATCACCACCGCGACCATTGTAGACCTTGCTGTTGCTGGAATTACAAGAACAGCAACTGTTGTAGCCATACCAGTCGGAATTGCTGTATGAGCTATATCAAGAGCAACCAGTGTAGCAGGCGGTGGTGGTAAAATAATATCATTACGCATACATCAACGAATATATGTTTATTTTGAAATTCTTGCTGCAGCACATAGTAGTCTCAATACAATTAGTAAACCATACTCAGTTGCTACTGAAGATAAAGTCATTAGCATTAGAATTTGAGACCATGTTGGTGGAAAGCAAATTTTTAAGTAAATTGTTTCTGCGAGAATACTTACCTGATCACATTAATGTTATTGATATAAGCCTGCTAGCTCCCGAATCCAGCCCTACTTAAAGACAAAAATTTGTCTTTTCTGTCTATATCACATAGACAAAGGGCAACAACTCTTGTCCATTACCTCCCCTTGCCACCACTAGGTTTTGCTACATTTTAAGCCGAGCGAATACCAACGAGGATGCTCACATAGCAGGGTGGTTGTGAGAGATTTTAAGTAATGTGATTGGGTAAGTATTCTCGGAGAAACATAATTTACTTAAAAATTTGCTTTCTCCTTCAAATATATTTCGTGATCACATTAACGTTGGGAGAATAGATAATAGGAGGAGCTAATGCTGAGCATCTGACCTCTGCCTCAGGTATCCTCTAGGGAATGATGGCTGCATTCCCCATGTGAACTATAACCCATTCTCCTAATTTGATAAACAGCACAGCCTAGGGTAACATCATCTGTTACTCCTATATCCGGTTAAGAAGATGATTATTGACACATTCTTACCTACAAAAAGTTCACTTGTGAATCCAAAAGTGTTGACTTTTAACTGGGTCTGGTGGTCATCTGGTCAACCGCCACCTGACCCATCAGATTCCAAGTTTGTCTCTGTGAAGCTAAATCTCTGCTATAAAACCTCCCGAGAAGGTTAACTCGGCATGCCAGTCAAAAGCTTCTATTATGTCTCATCAAAATGTTATGTTCGAACACGAGGCTCACAGAGATTGCTCTAATCTCATGAGCAGAAATCTTCATGAGGCAACTGTGATCTTGTGAGACCTCAGAGTACACTGAGCATATAACCCACTTAAGCCAAGAAGATGGGGCTTGAGGGGTGATAGCCAGCTTCCCGTCTTTCACCATGAGAAAGTCACTTGCGTGTGCCATGACTTGCCTCTGTGCACTTCAAGTAGTGCTTGAGGGCATGAGCAGAGTCTTGCATGGCCGCTGCTCTTGACATGTCCAAGGAAGAGAGCGAGCGTACTCTTTGATTGCCGACTGACGGTAACCTAATTTTGGCTACTGAGTCTGGTTGCATCAATAGGACCAATGAACCAACCAATCTGAACTGAAGATAGTTTGGGTCCGCAGAAAGGGCATGTAACTCACTCACCCTGCATGCTGTTACTACAGCTATCAGGAAACATGTTTTTTTTGGATAGTAGCTTCAGCGCAGTACAGGCTAAAGGCTCGAATTTATTTGAACTGAGCCATGTTAAAGCCCAAGACAGATTCCATTTTGGAAACAAGGTGATAGATATTGGCCAATTCAAATTAAAATTGGCTAAAGAGCTGATAGATCTTTATCATGACTGATATCATGTCTGCCATGATGTCGGAATGTGTCAGATATCATGGAGCAGTAGCCTTTGATAGTAATTGGGTCCAGCTGTTTCTCATCGGAGAGATATATATATATATATATATATATATATAAGTCGGCCAGTTGAGGGATTGAGGCTCTCAAAGGGATGATGTCATTGATTTGGCACCAGTCCCTGAAAACATGCCTCTTTCCCTCGTAAGCCCTTCAGGGTGGAGGGCCTCGTGAAATTCTCTCCACAATCCAAGGTTTAAATTCTTTGTGTCACAAGGCTGACTGGACAAGAGCCAGGCGTGAAGAAGAAGACGGTCCAGGCAGGGGTGGAACACCCATGACCAAGGTGGTTTGAGAAGATTCGGCTTGATTGGAATCTTCCTGTGTAGATCTATCGCTACATCGAGTAGATTGGTGACCCAGGACTTGTCCCATCTGAAATGGGCTATCAGAATCATCTTGCAGTTCTGACCCGCAACTTCTGTATTATTTTTGGTACCAAGACCGTGGGAGGGTAGGCGAAGGCCCACAACCCCTCCCAGCTGATTGACAGTGTGTCCATGGCCCAAACTTCTGGGTATGGAACTGGTGAGATGAAGGTGGGCACCTTTTCGCAAAAAGATCAATCATTGGATGCCCCAAAAGTGTGCAAATCCAAAGACTGACTGACTGATTGAGACCTTTCCATGTGAATTACTTGACCCTTTCAGGATAGAGTGTCAGCTAGGAATGTGTCTGATTTGTACATTAACTCATTCAGCCCCAGCACTGTTGTCAGTATCACTGCTGCTATGCCCCAGCAGCACTAAGCTGTGTCCAGC
Source organism: Margaritifera margaritifera (assembly GCA_029931535.1). Classification (NCBI taxonomy): domain Eukaryota; kingdom Metazoa; phylum Mollusca; class Bivalvia; order Unionida; family Margaritiferidae; genus Margaritifera; species Margaritifera margaritifera. The sequence continues at coordinate 2,620,269 of JAQPZY010001623.1, forward strand.
TGCTTGTGCCCCAGAGAGTTTTTACCAATTTAGAAAATTTTGTAAATATCATGCACATGTATTCATTCTTACCTTAATTTCTGTTCTTCTACCCAATAAAAATCCAAATAAATTTGCCTACACAGTCATGTCTTTTTTGTGCTATTTGTTCACTAATTTCATTGATTTGGACAGGCCGAAGATGATCGTTCCAGTTTTCTAGATCCGCAAGAACTGTATAATCGTCACTATCAGCATGTCCAAGTCTAACTCTCTTCAAATATCCAACTGCCGAACATCTTTCCTCTGCTTGCTCAATATTTTCTAGATCAAACCTGAGAAACTCCTTGTTTTCACTCTCACCATCATCAAATATCACTCTTAAGTACACCATTGTTTAAGATTTTTCATGAATGAAACACGCATAGTAAAACTGCTCTCAATTATTAACCTTGGCTTATGAATAGTTCAAATTTACACAAAGGAAAGTAAAATCATTTCTGATTGGTTTAATATTGTCAGATTCTTGGAAAAACCACATTTGTAGAAAATCAGAGACGTTGTTACTAACACACATTTACTACGACTGTAGACAGGATCGGCCATTGAATGCAGTAAACAAACGACTACATGATAAATGAGTTAGTACAGAGTTGTCATTCCAATGTAGAAACTGCCAAATCAGAATGCACAGGTTGGGTAATTTGGTTCCCCCCTGTTTGAAGAGGTAGGTCACCACTACCGAGTTGTCCAATATAATTAGGACAGTTTTGCCTGAGTCAATCCTTCCAGAACTCAAAGGTGTTTTGATGACAGCCTTCATTTCTAGAAGGTTGATATGAAGAGGCTGATTCCCTGGCTCCCACGCGCCACTGACAGTAGCGAACTCCGGCAACGTGTGGGCACCCCAACTGTACATACTGGCATCGGTACATAACGTCATTTCTGCTTGGCACTTCTCCAGATGGACCCCCATCATCAGCCAACCTGAGTTGCACCACTGATGCAGGAATGGTCGTACCTTGGCCGTGATCATGACTTTTGATCAACTTAAAAAAGGGATCCCATTGGGTTAGCAACATCATCTTAAGGGGCGCATAAACAGATGGTCGAGCAGGATAAGTCTGCCGCTGCATTGAATAATCCATGGAGTTGCAATAACTCTCTCGCTGAAATCCATGTCCTGTTGGAAATGGACTATGAATCTGATGATCCATATAATACGAAGATCTCCTGTTGTAAACTGCTGTAAATGCTGTAATGGCTTTTAAGCCATTTAAAATGTGAAATCAATCATAGTTTTAGGACAGAATAAATAAAATGTGACCCTTTATGTGGAGAAACCTGGAGAACCATTAGTAAACCACTGCAGGTGTTTGAAAATTTACTTGCTTAACTTGAAATAGTGAGTGAAATTTCCAGTGGTCAAGTGAATTTTCCAATAAATCGTCCAATCAAGTGCTGATTCAGGACTGACACGTTTCTCTTTAATTCAAGGATGTTATGTCATGAATATTGCTTACTTTGTTCATTAAATGTCCAGACTTTCTACTAAAAAGATTGTTTTTCATTTATTCTGATGAAACTCATACAGGTCCTTCTCTCTCGCTCTTGAGTACTAATAAATGCTTACCTAATAGCAATTAGTCTCAGTTTGTAATTACTTACAACTGGTGTTGGAAGAGTCAAAGAACAAGTTCTGGAAAACATTTCACAGAATTAAATTTAGATCATTAACATTGTCAACTTTTATATTGCCATAATAGCTGGTTGAGTAAGAGTTTATTCTGGGTTTGTAAATATATTCGTACTTGACTGACTCAGAAAATGGATTTTTAGAGACTTTTCAACCCCTGCGCTGACTTTAGATGAGTGACCACTAACTTTGTGCATGCCAGCTCTGAGAACCAACCCAAGACTGCACAGGTGTAAAGTCACTGATTTTCACTGCACTATCCTACAGGCCTTTAACTGAATTAATGAAACTAATTCAATGTAAGAAGTTGTTTGTTACCTGTTTTAGATGGTTTCTGAGAACAGTGCCCTCTGGTTCAGGCATAGCAGGGAGATCATCACAACCTCGGGCTGGAGTTACCTGCAGAGATTTAAAAAAAAGGTTCATATGAACACAAATCCATACAAATTATTAAGTATAAGTACATCTGTCTTGAAGGCAAAAACCTAACTCAACTTATGTTTTTCCCGCTACTGAACTGCTTTGCTATGAATGAAAACAATTTATTTAGTCATTAAAAATTAAACCCATCTATAAAGTGCTGTAATCTGTTTTAAGACGGTAATACAACCTGCCCCTCCCTATGTGCTGTCCTGTCCTCTCTGGGTTGTACCTTGCCTTCCTTGGTGGTTGCCTTAATCTCCTGAAGTTTCTTATACATGTATTGATTATGATGACATTCTACATGTGCATTTTTTGGACATCAACTTGGCATTATTTACCTCAAATTTTCACTTGCAATTGCAAATACTAGTTTAATTGTAATAGTGGAGTGCATAAAAATGGCCTCTGTTGTTGAGAGGGTGTCCTCAAAAGAGACTTTCCATGCTTAAGAGAGGACTGATACTTTAAAACAAATACAGGAATTCAGTGATATCATTAATTTTGCAGAAGATAACAAGGTGATGAACCAATATCAAGAATTTAAACCAGCCCTTACTAGACAAAATATTTGGTAAACAATAAAACAAAATTTTTTGTTGTTTTCTTTCGTAAATTATTAATATACTGAAATTATTTCAAAGATACAATAATCATTATAAAAGTGATATAAAACTGCTGGGAACATCCTTCTTACATGTATATATATATAAAATGTATAGGACTAAATTCCTTATATTTATCTCATTTCTGTACAATTAATTTTTTTTTTACACATTTCTTTTGAGATATAAAATAAATAATATTTAATTCATTACAAATGTAATTGTTGTACTGAAATTTTTCTCAATTAAACCTTGCTGGATGGGTGATAAATATCACAAAAATATACAAGGTTTCAAGTAATATATAAAATCTTCAGACTGTTTATATATTGTTGTGCCAATATCCTTGCTGAATCCCTGGCTATTTTCCACTACAGACACGTCAGTCATCTAGAACACATTATCTTATAGTTTGTTAACAGTAATCAGTAGAACAAACAACATAGATCCTGATTGCTGCTGCATTATATAATGGCAGATCAGGGTCTATGTTGTTTGCAGTTGGATTCGAGTTATAAGCAAGTATATACACTACCCCATAATTATATGTGTGTGTGTGTGTGTGTGTGTGTGTGTGTATGTATGTATGTGTGTGTGTGTGTGTGTGTGTGTGTGTGTGTGTGTATATGTATATATATATATGTAGGATGTGAAAATCCAATCCTCAAGGATTACAGTCAGGGATTTGGCACAAATCTTATTGTGTTGGTTGGCTGTTTTTGCCCCACCCCCCACCCACACACAAAGATCCCATCAATTGCACATTCATGGCTATTAGTATTCAAAAGTTAAGGCTTCATTTTACCATTTTCCCCTGAGGGATTCTTCCAAAATACAAGACTGAACAACAGGCCAAATGGGCTTGAGCATGATCACCTGGCTGGCATCTGCCTAATTGCCAAATGCAAGAGCATTTGGCAAATATATCTGGTTTAGTAGGACACTTTCTGTTGACTGCATATGCTATGAAAACAACTGTTACAAAGTTTCTCAAGTTTCTGTATCTCTGTCAATATTTGAAGGCACATCAGCATCATTTGTCCAATACTAAAGACCCCTATGCCAGGATGCTTTGTGTCAAAGTTGGTCATATTCTGTTCAATAGATTTCTGAAATGAAGTTGTGTAAATGTATGTCTACTTTTAGTAACAGCAGCCATATCTGATGGTGGAACAACATCATTTGTTTAAATATAAAAGACGTTCAAACTATGGTGCTTTCTGTCAAAATTTGATCAAAGTGTGTAAAATGGTTTTGGAAGTTATTATAGATGTTTCTATTTTTAGTAACAGCAGCCATATTTGAAGGCAGATTGGCATCATTTGCCACAATACTCTCCATAAATTTGGTCAAATTCTGATGAATGGTTTTGGAGAAGCCATTTATATGATTTTCCTTCTTTAGTAATGTTGACCATATTTGATGGCAAAACAGAATCATTTGTACAAATATGAAAGCCCATAATCCACTCCATAATGATTTATTAAATTTGGGTAATTTCTCCTGAGCAGTTTCTAAGAAGAAGTTGTTTCAATTTTTTATATTTTTAGTAATGACACACTTATTTGACAGTAGATTGGCATAATTTGCAACTATGTGAAAGCCCTTTATGCCAGGATGCTTTCTATAAAGTTTGGTCAAATTCTATTGATCAGTTTTCCATAAGTCATTTAAATGTTTCTTTTCTTTTAGCAACAGTGCCCATATTTAATGTTAGATTGGCATCAACTGTAAAAAAAACACTAAAAGCACTCTACGCCAGGATGCTTTCTGTCAAATATGATTAAATTCTGCTGGGCAGCTTTTGTGAAGAAGTCACTCAAAAGATTTTACATTCTCAGTAATGGTGGCCATACTTGATTGCTGACCAGCATCAGCTGTATAAGCTTAAAAGTCCTCTTTGCCAGGATGCTTTCAGTCATATTTGTTCAAACTTGGTTTAGCTATTTTTAGATGAAGTCATTTAAATGTTTTTCTATTTTCAGTAATGGCGATGCAAGAAGACAAAGGTGATGCAACACACCATCGGTGCCTGGCACATATGCACACTAATGGACAGTACCTCAGCAGATAGACCAGAGAGAACAACAGCTCTAGTTGGTAGAGAACTGGCTAGATTCAATGTCCATATAGCAGCCATGAGTGAACTCGCCTAGCTGACAAAGCATAACTCACCGAAGTAGGAGCTGGCTACACCTTCTTCTGGAGTGGTCAAAGTAAAGAAGAGCGACGTAAAACTGGAGTTGGGTTTGCCATCAAATCACAGCTAGTTAGCAAGCTCACAAATCTCCCAAAGGGTGTGAATGACAGACTAAAGCAAATGAGACCCCCACTGTCTGGAAAAAGACATGCAACTATCATAAGTGTCGCAACCACAACATGAGCGAGCACACTTGTACAAGCGGAAAGGCAACAGACAATACTGTGACCAACCCAGATGAGATCAAGGACATATTTTATGAAGACCTGGAGTCTCTTATTGCAGAAGTGCCAAAGGCAGACAAGCTCATTATCCTTGGTGACTTTAATGCTAGAGTTGGCACAGATCACCAAACATGTCCAGGTGTCATTGGCACAAATGGATTTGGCAAAGGCAACAACAACGGACTCCTCCTACTGAGAAAATGCATTGAACATGACCTCCTAATCACCAACACTGTATTCCGCCTGCCAAACCGCAACAAGATATCTTGGATGGACCCATGATCTAAGCACTGGCATCTTATTGATGTCGTTGCCAGGAGAAGAGACAGGCAGGATATCCAAGTGACGAAGGCCATGAGAAGTGCAGAATGCTGGACTGACCACAGACTCATAGTCTCCAAGCTCAACATTTGCATTCAGCCTAGCAGACCTCATGGCAAAAAAGTGCCCAAAAAGCTTAATGTCACCAAATTGAAACAGGCATTTGTTGAAGAACTGTGCAGCCAACTGGATACAATCGATACAAACTCTGAGAATGAAGAGGAAAACTGGGCATCCTTCAGAGACTCTGTGTACTCAACTTCATTCGAAAACCCTCTGTCCCACCACATGTAAACATCAAGATTGGTTTGATGAGAATGATGCTGCCATACAGAGAATTCTGAATGAGAAACATCGGCTACAGAAGGCCTATTTAGAAGACAGCACTTCATCATCTAAGAGGACGGCCTTCAACAACATCAAGAGAACTGTCCAATGCAAACTCAGTTGCAAGACTCATGGCTGAGCTATAAGGCAGATGAGATTCAGTCCCACGCAGATGTGAATGATATGAAGAACTTCTATGATGCTTTGAAGACAATCTATGGGCCACAGTCATCAGGAACATCTCCACTACTGAGTGCTGACAGTGCCACACTGCTCACTGACAAAGAAAACATACTTCAAAGATAGGCAGAACACTTCAACAACATCCTCAATCAACAGTCATCTATCAGTGAGGAAGCAACTGATTGACTGCCCCCAAGTGGAAATCAACATATCAATTGTTGATCCTCCAGAGCTGACTGAAACTGTGAAAGCAATCAACCTAATGTCAAATGGCAAAGCACCTGGAGTGGATGCTATACCAGCAGAAGTCTACAAAGCCAGAGGATCACACATGGCACAGAAACTGACTGAACTCTTCCAGTCAATGTGGACTCTGGGAACTATACCCTAGGAGTACAAGGATGCATCCATCGTCCACTTGTACAAGCGGAAAGGCAACAGACAATACTGTGACAACCATCAGGGCATTTCCTTGCTGTTAATAGCCAGCAAAATCCTTGCCAGAATTCTGCTGAATCATCTTGTGCATCACATCGATCAAGGGCTCCTGTCAGAGAGTCAGTGTGGCTTCAGAAAAGGACAAGGGACCACAGACATGGTGTTTGCAGGTCGTCAACTGTTGGAGAAATGCCAGGAACAGAACTCCAACCTGTACTCGACATTCGTCAACCTGACAAAAGCCTTTGACGCAGTCGTGGAGGCCTTTGGAAGATCAGGGCAAAATTTAGTTGCCCAGAGAAATTCATTGTGATGGTTCAGCAATTCCATTATGGCATGCTCGCTCATGTTGTGGATGACGGCAAGTCATCTGAACCATTCCCAGTCACCAATGGAGTCAAGCAAGGCTGTGTGTTGGCCCCAACCCTCCTCAGTATGATGTTCTCTGCCATGCTTACTGATGCCTTCCGTGACTATGACGTTGGGATTGACATCAGAAACTGGACTGACGGAAGACTACAGGCGAAGATGAAGTTACAGGAAGTGACTGTTCTTGATCTCCTATTTGCTGATGACTGTTCCCTGAATGCCAAATCAGAATTTGACATGCAACACAATATGGGCCATTTCTCTTCAACTTGTGATATTTCGGTCTCACAATCAGTATCAAGAAGACAGAGGAGGTGTATCAACCTGCACCAGGAAAGCCTTATGTAGAGCCTACCATCACAGTAAATGGTCAAACCCTCCTTGCTGTGGACAAGTTCAACTATCTCAGCAGCACTCTGTCACGTGCAGTCCACATCGATGATGAAACCAACACCAGAATTGCTAAAGCAAGTGTGGCCTTTGGCAGACTACGTGCAAATGTGTGGGAGTACAGGGGCATCAGTCTGCGAACAAAACTTAAGGTCTACAAAGCCATTGTGTTGCCGACTCTGCTGTATGCTTGCGAAACCTGGTAGTGTACAAGACACTATGCCAACAAGCTTAACCATTTTCACATGGACTGCCTGAGAAAACTGATGAGAATTTGATGGCAGGATAGGGTCCCAGACACTGAGGTTCTTACACAGGCAGGCATACCAAGCATCCACACTCTGCTGATGAAATCACAGCTGAGATGGGCAGGCCAAGTCACCAGAATGTCAGAAGAGCGACTACCAAATAAGATCTTCTATGACGAGCTGAAGGCGGGAAAACGATCTCAGGATGGTCAGAAGAAATGTGCCAAATTTGGAAAAATTGGTCTCTTAGTTTTTGTGAAGTTAAAAATTGCAATTGTTGCCAGATGCCAGACAGATGCCTGGTGCGAGATGACACATGTAAAATGAAGGGCCATAACCTTAAGCTCATGTGGCCTATACCATATTGGAATTCTTCTCATGATAGATCAATATGTCTGTAACATGGCAACCTCCAGTCAGAATCCTGCCCATTATGATTCTATTGTCTATCTCTGGCAATTCATTCAGTGGCCACTTCTTTATTTCCAGATCTTTTCTTCATTTACAAATTATGCAAACACACAAATTAAAATTTTCTGCTGTTCTTCTAGGTGCAATAATTGTGGGTCACTGTTGACACTTTTATGGTCAATGAAATCATTTTTAAATACAGTGAATTATCTTCTATGCTCCAATACTCTACATTACACTATGCTATTAGAAAAAGGTAATAGGTATGAGAAAGAAAAACAACCTGAATTTAATCAGACTGAGTAGTATCAAATTGAATTGATACTCTGGCAAACTAAGAAGGGGCATAAATTCTCCTACATCTTGTAGAATCCAGTTCCTTGTTCCCAATGAAGGTTCTTCTTTTATCTTCCAGTATCAATTTATGGGTTTGACTTGTAAACACAAACATTACTAAAGTGTAACCCATGTCTTGGAGATGTAAACATTACTTAAGTGTAACCCTTGTCTTAGGGATGCAAACATTACTTAAGTGTAATCCATGTCTTGGGGGTGCAAATATTACTTAGGTGTAACCCATGTTTTGGGGAACAAAGGATCATACCACATAAACATTACTTAAATGTCACCCATGTCTTGGGGGACGAAAGGTCACACCATGTAAACATTACTTAAATGTAATCTATGTCTTGGGTGACAAAGGGCTAAACCACGCAAACATTACTTAAATGTAACCCATGTCTTAGGGGACAAAGTGTCATACCATGCAAACATTACTTAAGTGTAACCTATGTCTTGGGAATGAAGGGCCATACCATGCAAACATTACTTAAGTGTAACCCACGTCTTGGGGAATGAAGGGCCATACCATGCAAACATTACTTAAGTGTAACCTATGTCTTGGGAATGAAGGGCCATACCATGCAAACATTACTTAAGTGTAACCCACATCTTGGGGAATGAAGGGTCATACCATGCAAACATTACTTAAATGTAACTCATGTCTTGGAAGGGTGCAAACTTGCATACAATGGTGTGCACTATAAAATTAAGCTTGGTGTAATTTATGCAACTCAAATTTTACCTGTGTTCTAAATAAGAAACAACTGACCCCTTTTATTAGACAACTAAATCATTACATTTTCTGTGATGTCTTCAAAACATCACACAGATAAAGGTTCAATTTCCTCCAGGAAGATTGTAAGACAGAGCCAATCCTTTAACTGTAAAACCAAGATCATGCATCATTTATTAATTTAAAGGAATCATCCCTTTACTTTAAATTATGGTCTATCGAAACAGAATCAATTTTGCTTGAGATATCAATTCAGAAAGGGATCAGTTCCATGTTTTATTGAAAGAAGCGAGTATAAATGTATATTGATTTACAGTAACAATTGAGCCTTCACCATGAACACTCTATAATTCCAATGGTTTGAGCCCAAGTTATTATAGTATCACAACTAATTTACAATGTAAAACAATACTCTTATATCAGAACCAAATAACATAATGCAACTAGTGAATAAAGAAACCATTCTATAAATAAATAATTAAATAAGAACACTTGAATTGACACTGAACAGCATACTTGAGTTTTTTTGGGCTTTTTATTATTTGTTTGTATATCTTTTTCTTCTTTGCTTAGTTGCTTGCTGTTCACTGTATTTGTACAGCTACACAGTTACAGTGATAGTGAACCTGTAACTAAATTCTGCACCATGAATTATGGCAATATGATGTACAGTTAGAGCCTGACTCTCATTCATGCCAGCACACAGTAAATTACATATTGATCCAGGAGGAATGTAGATGTATAAAATCACACTCCCTAAATGGAAGCTTTACTCAATCTAAGATGTTGTGCAGGCTTAGGCCATCATTTCTGACATGATGATTGGGTGTTTGGAATCTGCAGTTTCATATACTAAATCAAGAGTACACATTATACATCCACAATGCATTTTGTAGTCCCCAAAATTGACAGGCTTCCTCCTCACTCCAAGAGCAAGTGATCCACAAGGTTTGGTCCAAGTCTGTGATGTAGAACTACTGTTATTGTGCAGAAACTATTTTTCTTCTTTCAATCACAGTAACCTTGACCTTTGACTTTTTGCCCCCAAATCAATTGTGTTCTTATTTACCTAAGTGCAAGCCATCCATAAAGTTTGGCCCAGGTCTACAATGTAGAACTAATGTTATTGTGCAAAAACCATTTTTCTTCTTTCATTCACTGTGAGCTTGACCTTAGACTTTTGATCCCAAATTCAGTAAGCTTCTCTATTACCCGAAGTGCAAGCTGTCAACAAAGTTTTGTCCAGGCAGTGCTGCATTACCCAATAGGCAGACTAAGCACCTGCTTACGGCACCAGAAAGCAGGGGCACCAAAAAAGATGAGAAATTACAGTGGGGGGATTAATTACATATGGGGGGGGAAGGCACCATAATCTTTTCAGTGCTTAGGGCCTCTGAAGTTCTTAATCCGGCCCTGGGTCCAGGTATGTGATGTAGAACTAATGTTATTGTGCAGAACCATTTTTCTTATTTTAATCACAGTGACCTTGACATTTAACCTTTTGACCCCAAATCTGACTGGTTTCTTCCTTATCCAAAGTACAAGCCATCCACAGAGTTTGGTAACTGTAGATGATGGAGAACTTGACCTTAACCTGCAGTTACAATGTTTGTCCAAGAACTACTACTGTCCACATCTTTAACAGATTATATCTCCTACAGTGACTTGCCTGAGGAATTAAAAACATAATACAGGTATGAACACAACTGCATCTTTCAACAGAATTGTTTAACTCACATAACTGCAAATAGACAAAATTTACAACAGGGGCATTACAGCCATGCTTTGGTGGAATCTCTGACAAATATTAATCCTTCAATGTTTCAAACTGATACAATAATCTCAATCATAAAGTCAATCTGCTGATCTAATTCTACTGTTTTCAAAGGGCTACATGTGCTATAGGTGCCATATGTAATTTCATTATCAGCCATAGATTATTAGATGATAATCTTTCATCTCTTTTATAAGGACATAATTGGATAAATACCAATTAGCACACTATAGTAATATTTGGTCAACACTTTTCTTTAGTTTTAATTTGCAGTCTGCAGGAACAAAATAATCCAAGATGTACGAGTCTTACTATGATTGGGCCTACAAACTGATTATTGTTGACTAGCTGTGGATATAATTCAATGTACAACTGTGTTGAGGATGAACACTTGTGAAATGTGTTTGGAGTATTTAACTTTTTCAAAAACTGATATTTTTACATACAGCTATGGGTCCAAGCAATCTAAAATCACACCCAAAAATGGATAGGTTAGTGTGCACTTTCTTGCACTACTCTTTGTTAAATATGTCCCCAAGTAATGATCATTGCATACAATTGTATTGGAAAAAACATCCTATCACATCACATATAGAACAATATGGGAAAAAACACCTTATCACGAATTACCTATAAAATAATGGCTGGATAAGTATTTAAAAATTCATCAAATTTGCAAATGCTGAAGATCATAGGTGCCTCTTGAAAATGCACGAAGAAAAGAGTATGTTGCAGGGTCCATGCTAGGTGGAAGATACAGGTGAAATAGTCACCCTAGTACCTGTTATTTACCAAAATATGCAGAAAAAGCGAAGATGACTTTGCCTTCTCCTGATTTGACTTCACCTCTACCCCCACCCCTTTTGGCCATTGAAAGCTTTCACAGTCTGAGTACAATTTCAACTTTTGTGTCTTTTTCTGTTCAAAGAGCAATGTAAAATAGTTTCAACATAGTATTTTTCATTCTTTCTGATCAACTTATGTGTCAATTTCATGATTATGTCTTCCGACCATGATGTCATGAAGTAGTTAGTAATATGCATGACCCAGTCATGTGTCTTTACCTCAAAAATTGTAGTCATTACCTCTTCTTATGGAGTACAATGGCCTCAACATGAACTACTCCAGAAACGATATTGATCCAAATACAACATTCCTATACTAAATTGACATCTGGTCAACAAGACAACTATCTTGATGTTGTAGTGAAATTGATTGTTGTAGGGATTGGTAGTCCTGAGGGAAATTGCTATTTGTTTCCGCTACTCCATCACACTTTTGTCATTAGTTCTTGATAAAATGTGTGCAATTCTGTTTATAAATATTGTATTTTTCTCACTTTTGTTTAGGCTGGTGAAAGATCCTTTTGTGTAACAAGTCCATCTAAGTGAATTACCATATTTGATTGTAAGTCAAATACACTCTTAATTTATTACAGTGTGATGGCAGAAATGATACTGAAAAGAAAACTTTGACTTGGCATATTTAAAAATAGCATTGTTTCAGTCACAATTTTCCTAAATTTGAAATCATATTAGTACTTTGTCCTTCTAGTTTAAATATATTTTACTGCCATAGAAGATATTTGCAAATGGATAGGAAACAAGTTCCCAAAAATCTTACAAGTTCCTCTCCATTAAACAAAAACAAAAACACATGGCAAATAGAAAGTAATGAATAACATAAATGGAAGATTATGTACAGAATAGATAGGAATGGGGGGAAAAAAAGTATGATAGAACACAAATCAAGTGATCAAGGGGGCAAAGGAAATTAAATGAAATTTGTGGATTCTGCACCAGGTTATTCTGTATAAATTTCAATCCAAATAATATGAAAATCAATACATAAAGTATATGGAGTCTAAAACGTATCTTTATTGTTACTACCAGTCACAACAAACACAGGCATATCTTTATTGTTACTACCAGTCACAACCGACACAGGCATAACTGTACAATTTTAGAAAGTCTTTCTCTACCAAGATAATGATAGAGAAAGAGGCGGATGACAAGAATTGAAAAAATATAATAAATTGCAAATATTGGTGCAAACCTCTCTCTCACACACACACACAAAGACTGATAGATATTGGTCTTTACTTTTAGGGAAGAAAAAAACCCCAACAAAAACAATGCAGATACTGTATTATCCTACCATACAAATGCATGTGCATGTTCATTCCAGCATGAGTGTGAGTGTTTATGTGCATTTTGTAATGCAGTGCATCTCCTAAAGAACATGAGATTATAACCACAGATTTTGAAGAATGGAATATGCTGATAGATGTTAACAAAGGTATTAGTTTTCACCTGTTCTCTGGGAAACATAACTCAGCAGGGGTACAATGGGCAGGGGCAGTGTAAACAGTTGTGGAAATGAATCAATGATAACAACATAAGGGTAAAGTATTTTGCTTTTTTTTGTTTCTTGTTTTCATTTGCAATGTTAAACAAATCATGAGGTAGATGGCATTTATCCACTACAATATAGCAGCATTGTTGATTAATATAATACTAAGGAGCAATTAATGCAAGATGTCAAGGTTGATACACTATTTAATTATCAGTATTCAGTGTTGATTCCATAGCATAATCATATCAATATGTAGCAAGTTGGTATTAAGGCATGTTATCAACTGTCTAAATCAAAATCGAGAGAAAACCAATGAAAACAATTATAAAACAATGTAATGTATTGATTTACTTTTTGGCCAAATGTTTAAAAGATTTATCTTACACCCAAGTTAGAGCCTAACTGAAGAAAGCAAGAAAACCAGCACCAAAAGCAATTATTCTAGGCAATGAGATTGTTTACTCATCTGGGCAAGACAAATTTCACAATCTCCAAATTATGGTGCTAACAGCAGTGCAATATTACTGGCACATTGATTTTGTTCTACCCAAGTGTTTGCAAACTTCCTATTTACTCATAATAAAACCTAAGATGATATGAAAACATCACATAAGGAAATTACACCACCACAAATATCTTTTATGCTGCTCAACATGGCTGCAAGACAAATCTCAATATTTCCATTAACACCTGACATGTCTTTAATCTTTTTATCTTACTATCATATATACTCACATAGAAGTTGGATCCAACTGAAAAACACCATAGACCCAGATGTGCCTTCACATGAGCCAACAGATCTGGGTCTACACAGTTTGTTAGGACTAATCAGTAGAACAAACAACAGAGACCCTGATCTGCTGTCACATAATAAGCTGACAGATCTGGGTCTATGCAGTTTGTTAGGACTAGCAAGTAGAACAAGATAGACCCTAATTTGCTGGTGCATTAGGTGATGGCAGATCAGGATCTATGTTGCTTGCAGCTGGATCCAACTTATATACAAGTATATAGGATATAAATAGTTTGTTAAGGGTTTTTTCGCTTCCACTCAAGTGAAATTAAAGGACTTTTCCTGGACTTCCAGGACCTCAAATATAGACAGTAAAAGTGATATCATATGATGAGCAATACAAACCAAAAAAAGCTGAAACACCAGAGATCAGCAACACAACAGAGCCGGATCATCGACGGACCAATCATGCCAATATTCCAGGGATCTTATGACAAAAAATGGTCCAAAATAATTTTAGACGGAGCAAAAATGATTTTCAAGGACTTTTCATGGACTTAAACACTAAAATGTTAATTTTCAAAGTTTCCAATGCCTTGAATTTAAAAACCCAAACCCAGCACCTTCTAGGCTTTCAAGGTTGACAATGAACTCTGGTGGGTGTGGATGTTTAGAGAAAGTTCAAAAATTAAGATGATAAAAATGTCTTTACAAAATAAAGTATCAGTTATTTAGGCAAATCAATTAAATTCAGTAGACGGCTTCATCGACAGGAGGGATAACTAACACTTCTCCAGTTAATGCAGGGCTCATTAAGTGAGATTCTTCCTATCCAAGAATAAATATATTTCCATTTGTAAGGTGGGGCTCCTGGTGGCCGAGTGGTCTAAGGTGCTCACTTTTATAGATTACTCACATCTCACCTCTGTCTGCATGGGTTTAAATCTCGGCTCGACCAATGTGGGTATGTGATAAAGCTTACCAGTAGCTTCCTGTGGGTTGGTGTTTCTTCCTGGTATCGTCCTCCACTAAATATACTGGCCGCCATATATAGCCTATCATGTACTGAAAAGGGTGTTAAACCCCCAAACAACAAAACAAAACAAACGATTTGTAAGGTAATCTGCAGTCAAGAAAGAATAATATTCTGAAGAGCCTAGGTGGAGAGCTGTTCAATTCTACTGAATAGCCTAGAGGAATTTCCAACTGATACAGCAACTTAAGTGTGCAGAATTTTTCATAATCCTTAAACTATGTGCATTCATAATTTAGAAATAACACTTTTTCAATTTAGAAAATATCAATTTAGCAATTCAAATCACAAAAATTTTATGAGCATAAAATTTATAACAAATTTCCAGACAACTGTAGTTGTTATAGTGACGATATATTTTATGCATATTAACAATGAGCAGATTGCAAAAATAGTCTACTGCAAATAGTTAACATGTGAACTCCTAAAAACTGTATTAATACTGAATCGTCATAATTGTTTTTGTTTATTACAATACGCTATTAGAAAATTGTAGAAAATTTCAGATGGACTAAATTCTCAGGCCAGTCCCTCCTTTGAAATCAGTCAATTTATCCTCCATAACAAACTCGTCAATGTGTGCAAACAATTATCTGCATTAAACCTATTATGCAGCAAGCAACCACTACTTTGAATGGTGGCTTTTGTTGCAGCTGAAACAAAGTAACAACCTATATAAAACTGATAGCTAACAGCATAGCATTTCCAATTCATCATGTAATGCCTTAATCTTTAAATAATACAGCTGTATAGTGTAAAGTACATCTCTAATTGACAGTGTATACCTTGATCTATGCCAGCAGATCTATGTTGATGCTGTCTGCAGATTGATGGCTCTTATACATTGGTAAATACAATAATGAGATTTCACTTTATATTTTATCATGCTTCATGAAGGATGATCACTCGCGAAATGTTAAAATATTAACTTCTTGAAAAATTGCAATTTTTTTACACAGGGATTTCAATAAAAAATATGTAGCAGGAGGGTCCAGGGGGCAACACCATTGGCAGCCGGTGTTGAGAACAAATACCTTTGCAGCTGAAAAAGTGTGGATGTTTGAACGGCAAATAGACTGACTCCTTTCTAGAGAAATGTGAAATTTGTTTTAAAATATTTTTGTAAATAATTTGTTTACATTTGTGTGTGTGTCCCTGCATGTGCGTGTGTTTTTTTTCTTCCCCCTGATGATTGTATTGGTTCCATCCTAATACTAAGGAAAATATTTCCCCAAGCACAATCAACAGTTTTAAGGATATTATTCTGAGCCATTATCATACAGAATAAAGACTAGAGGTGTAACAATTCATCATTAAGTATCAGCACCACTATAATTTCTGGAATGATATACTGTATCGATACCTGTAGTACTTATGGAATATCCCAATATATACTGCATCATGAGTGTGGCAATACATCATATTCTTCAAGGACCTTACTAACATAAAAAAAGTACAAGGGGAAACTACTCAGTTCCCTGGGTAGCAACAAGAAACAAGGTAACTGGTCAACCAGGCTAAAGCGAGCATGGGACCTACTGAAATTAGCAAATAACCAGGGGTTATGATTGCTAAATTATAAAGAAGGCTATCGAAATAAAACTGCAAAATGTAGCCTATGTTCGATAACTGGCCATGTAAATATAATAGAACGAAGTGGTGTGCGACCTGCTACCACGATATGAAAAGCACAATTCACTATATAAATATGGTGAATTAATTATATGTGAGGCAATAATTTGAAAAATGGGCAAGCCCAAGACTGCAATAATGTAAGGGTAGGGAGAATTATCATAAAAAAAACCCACACCTTACTAGAAAACACACACACCAATTGAATAACTAACACACTGTGAAGGGTAAAGAGGACAAAATAAGTTGTCAGGGTGTACAAGATGAGTACACAACACAAGTTTAAAAACTCTCAGGAGAGCTTAACTACGCAGTTGAAAAAACTCGATCAGGCTATTTCTTCACGTTAAGCGACATGAACAATCCGACATTATAATCGAGAAAAGAATGAAGCCTACAGTGCATGTCAGAGCGTGCGCACTATATCGTCTAGTGTTCTGGAACTTTCTGGTTCTCACTAATTTGGAGGACAAATTTTCATCACTCGGTCGAGGTATTTCCCCTCCACCCCCACCCCCTGAATAGTACAGCTATGCAATACCAACAGGTAGGCTATTACTGATATTAAAATTTCGGGTTTCAACATTTAAACATTTAAACAATTACAAAGGAATTATGCAGTTATTAACAAAACCATATGCAGAATCTGCAAACAGTCATAATGTGTTTTGATAATACTAGTAACCTTGCTGCATATTTACAACACCAACAGTGACAGAGACAAATGGACAAGTTAGGAGACTGCATTGTGTTACGTATTGTATCATCACTCATGTATGGATGGTTAACTTGCTAACTGTTTGATACTTATCATGGTATGTATTTATATTGTGATGTGTATCATATCACAACCATGCAAGCAATACACAGCTCTAGTAAAACGGGGTAATTTTGGTCACCTCACAACAGTACAATTTTTTTTTTTTGGGGGGGGGGGGGCTGAGTTGGCCCAGCAGAGGAGGTTTCAGAATTCCACACTGAGAGAAGGGGCATGTGTGCCTCCTTAACGTCTGAGATACACTACAACAGACTTTTGTTAGAGGAGACCATGACACATCGAGCCCTTACTCTGACGATGAACCATTGCAATGCTAGAAATATGGCTTTAATTTCTAGGTTGTTATGTGGAGGGAGTCCCGAGTCCAATTACCCTGCAGAATTTACGTCCTCTGGCTCTAGGTGAGCGCTCCAACTGGAATCTGACGCAACGACGAACAGATAGGAGTGGGGCTCAGGCACATGCATGGGGACCCTGGTCAGGAATCTGTTCCAATTCATGAAAGTCTGGTCCTAGTGGAATCAAAGCTGACAGAGAATCCCTGTGTGGTTCCCTCCTTGCAAGAAGGAGAAACTGTAGAGGGCGCATATGGAGATGTCCTAAAGGAACCAGATCCATAGCGACATTCAAGGTTCCCAATAGGGATAGGTAAAGGCAAGCAGACAACAATGTTTTTGCTTGTAGCGCCTCTAGAAGTGCCGGGATTCAATCTATGTGATCCGGTCGAACCCGGACTAAGTTCTGGTTCATGAGTAAGTTCATCCCTATGTAAACTTAGATGGAATGAGTTCTGACTTCTCAAGGTTGGGTAAAAAACCCAACCGAGATACTGTGGACCAACAACGGAACAGATCCTGATGGAGTGACTGAACCTGAACATTGTGGATCAGCTAGTCATGAAAAGTACTGGAGAATCTGGGTTCCCAGTAATCGGAGATAGGACACTATGACTCCCATAACTTGGGTGAAGACTCTGGGTGCGGTAGTGATTCTGAATGGCAGAACCCAGAATTGAAAGACTTCCTGGTCCAAGCAAACCCGGAGGTATTTCCACCAGTTTAACAGGGGGAGATCGATAATGATACGAAATTTCCTGCTTTTCTTGGTGACATGGAAGAATTGGGAGTAGAATGTGGGAGACTGATCGTTCAGGACCCTCTTGACTGCCGCTTTCTGTAAAAGGGTGAGCACCTCTACCTTTAATTTCACCAAATTGGACTGGTGAAAGAACATTTGGGTCCTTGATAGATGAGGTTGTTCCCGAAACTGAAGTCGGTAACCCTTGCTTACAATAGAAAAGACCCACCCATCATCCGTGGTACTTGACCAAGCCTCTGAAAAGAGGCCTAGACAAGCACCTACTGGGACATTAGGAAATGAATGCACGGCAGGAGAGGGTGTGAGTCCCTACGGCCGCCCCCCCCACCCCCCACCGCCTTCCTTGGGAAAGGAAGGTGGGTTGGAGAAGTTCCTCCAGAGGACCTGACTGATGAGGAGGAGGTCTCATTTGAGCTTGTGCATTGGACTGGGGCTGCATCTGTTTTAAGAATTTAGTGGGCGATTCACCTTAGTGTGCTTTCTGGCCGATTGTGATGAACCAGGTGCATTTGTGAAGGATCTATGTTGATAATCCTTCAAATCTTGTGAAGCCACAGTGGGGATGAGTCCTCCAAAGAGGCTCTCGGCTTCCAATGGAGCAGCCCTTAGAAGGTTTTTACTACGGTTAAGTAAGACCTTTGAGGAGTCCAACACAATATCATGGTGGATGTGTTAGAAGTTCCACTGATAAAGCCATTGCGACAGAAAGTGAATTCCGGGATGTCTTGGCCACAGCTTCCAGCACGCATTGTAATGTAGCTGGGTTCAGAGCGGCCTCCTTCAGCATACTAAACAAAGTAGCCGAGAAGAGGTCTGCATGGGAAGCTATGGTGACAAGAAGCCAGGCTTTCTGCTCAAAGGCTTTGATTGTTTTAATAGGAAGGCATGACAAGGCTCCAGTTAAAATACCCACTTGAGAAGCATCTGCATCCAACTGGGGAGGCTCAATGGGTCACTTCGGGAATGTACCCGGTAACTAGAGGCAGAGACCAAGGTCTCAAAGTAGAGGGAGGGACAGACCACTCTCTACACCGTCTAGCACAGGCTTGGACTGTGGAGAACCTCTGTGACATTTCCTCGATCATTGAGGAATGTGGAACGAGCAGGAGATCTGGTTATGGTTGGGTCCCGGAGATCTTTTGAAACTGGAAAGGATCTTCTTGGGCTGTGCGCAAGATTTCTTTGGGCACAAGTTATCGCATAATCAAAAGACCAGATCTCCTCCGATTCATCCAAGTGAGAGGAGCTGGTGGCCCTGATAGGAGGCAACAAATGAGCTGTTTTTACCTTGAACTCACTGGAGTTGATGAGGGTAGATAACGCATCATCATCTAAAACACTCCGAGCAGGAGAGTGGTTGGACATCACTATGTCCTTCGGAGACAGTGACATAGGTGCACTCTGTGCCATTTCCCGTACTTGTTCGTCATGGTAAGTCAGGGCTCGAGAATGTGTTCTAGACATTCCAGGATAAGACGATACCGCTTGTCTTTCGTGGATGATGCTATGCCTCTGCCTTACTGGTGAATGCCACCTGGCAAGGAGGCGATGGCGGGACACAAGCTGCGGCATCGCTTCTACTCTGGGCCCCACATCCCATACGGATTCATTGGGATAATAGGAAAGAGGAGATACCGACCCGATCCCTTTCCCAAGTCTGGACCCTCTGGGCAGACTCCCAATCCTGTACAGAGTATGATGGTAGAGTGGGAAGAGGGGGTCTTGGTCCGATCCCCATCCCCGTACCATGAGGCCTCTGGGTTTTGACCGGTGTATGGTCGGTGACCGGTATGAGATGACCAGCGGCCAGTGAACGGTACAATCTAACCGGTCACCAGTGACCAGTCATCATACACTGACCAGTCATTTTGATGAACTGACCAGTGCCCGGACCGGTAATGACCAGGTCAATGACTGGTGACCAGACCAGTCACCAAGCACTGGTCAATGACTGGTGACCAGACCGGTCACTGGTCAGGCAACATAGACATGTCAGAACCTAGTTCGCCTTCATCACTAAACAAGGTGCGGTGCTGCACCTCCTTTTTGAGAGGGTGCGACACGCTACCCTGAGACGTGCGGTGCACTTCCTTCCTCTGCAGAAGGCAGCATCACGCTACTGTGAATATGAGGTGTGTTCGACTTCTCCTCCCTTTCGAGGGGGAGGCGATCTACTCCTTGAATGTTCACTCCCTCCTACAGGAGGGGCCTTACCTGACGAGTGGTGCACTTCCTTCCTCGTGAAAGGCAGCATCATGCTACTGTGAACGTGAGGGGTGTTCAACTTCTCCTCATTTTGTGGGGGGAGGCGATCTACTCCTCGAACGTTCACTCCCTCCTAAGGAGGGGCCTTACCTGTCTCCAGAGAGATTGGTCCCATAGACTCCTGGGACCCCGAAGTGTTCTTCTGAGCTGTAGAACTAGTCTTCTCACAGTGTTCCTGCCTGAGGCTCTTTAAGAGAAAAATCTGAAAATTCAGATGATGAGGCGGATTGATGTTTCTTCCGCCCTCTATATGTACGTCTGGAATTGGCTAGATTCCAGATTTCATTAGTCCATTTTGTGCAAAAGGTACAACGATTCTTACGTATACACTTGAACATGTGAGGCAGTCTGCGTGAGTGTCCCAAGGGCCCTTTTTGTGGCTACACTTCCTTCAGACTGTCCCGACAGTGTTCTCTGAAATAAATGTTATCTGAAAGAGAACAATAATAATAATAATATTGTATTATTTTCTTCATACGTAAAACTAACCTGTCTGTATGTACTGGGTGCTATTTACCCCAGTGTATTTGCACAAGGTAACCAACTGTTCCCTGAATTAAGAAGTTATCTGAAGGAGAACAATAATAATAATAACAATATTGTATTATTTCCACACGTGAAAACTCACCTGTTTGTATATACAGCATGCTATATACACACCAGTTCATCTCACCCGTTTGCATACACTGCATGCTAAATGCACCCTAGTGAATGTTCAAAGGTAAACATTGTTATATACATTACACACCTCATTGCACCTGTGTTCAATAAGGATTCGACGTTCAAATTTTTTTAAAAACAACTTGTATTGCTCTCTAGCTGCAATTCAGACGCACACAATAACAATGTGACGTGTCACATGTGGTATTGAAATAAAATGGTGAATTAGTAAAAACACCGAATTGATGTTTGATCAATTATTTAATTAAGGAAATTATGAATTCCTGCTTCTTAATTGTGGTCGGGCCTATGATGCGTTATAACTAACACACAAGACTTACCCGTGAACCAATTGTATTTTGAGAACTAACCCTAACCCCTAAAGGCTGGATACAACGTGGTAACCCAAGAAGACCTTTCCAGAACACAATACTGAAAAGGGCAGGGGCTACCGGCCTAAAAACAGAAGACTAGATGGAAGAATGTAACACTAGATGAAAAAAAGCTGAAAGGAGAACCAAACATGGTTTAAACTCGCAACAAGCAATTTTTCTCTGGTCACGTTAAGAACGACAATAATTTAACATGGCGTCCTTAAAAAAGATAAATGTTCACGCATGCGCAGAGAGGTGCACGGGTGTGCCGTGTCTTATTGACAATTCTCCACTCTGTGGGAGGATGTATTCATATCGAACGGACAAGATTTTTCGACACAAAAAAGCAATAAGCTACGTAATAGTGATAGGGTAATATATTGCTGCTATTAAATGCATATGCGCTGTTAGTCTGTGACATCCTCCAATAAACAATACAAGAAGTCCAGGGCCTGCATGTCAAGCCCATGATTATAGAATGCGTTTAAACCGTGTGACCTCATACCCAAGGTCAAAAGGTTGAGCTTAACAAACTGCTGACATGATGCCACCGGTGCCGGAAAAGTGACTGCCATGTTTTGCTGCGCAGTAACGTGAACAAGACAAAAATTAAACTTTTTCAAAATTCTGTAACTGTAGGTGGCGACTCCTATAAAAATAAATGGTGAAAAACTGCAGGTTACCAGCTTCTATTGAAACCCTGTTTTACATAGGATCCAAGCAATTTCAAACCACAAAAAGGTAGAAGTTGATGTGCATTTTCAAGTGCTACATTTAGTTAAATATCTCCATGTATGACTCACTGCATAGAAAAGTATAGGAAACAGAACCGTCTCACCAACTGTCCATAAAATAACAGTTGAATGACTAACAATTCATCAAATTTGCATAGGTTAAAGGTCACCACTTTCTTTTACAGACACATTGAGAAAAGTGTACATTGGTGAGTGAATTTCTTCAAGATGATACAATTATTGGGCTCACATCAGAATTCAGACACAGAAAGTCAGTGAGAACGATTAATGGTGGGTCAAAAATCACTAGTGATTTACCGAGATGGCGTATACTTTTGTTGATTTTATCATTTTCGTTCACAGCACTGTTCTTATGATTATTAAAATTGTATAAACACTTTTATTTTTTTAAAATTTATTATTCAGTAAGAGACAAAAGTTGCTATCCTGTCATCTTATGTCCAATCTCTCTCAGAGCAGCACTATGACAAAATAAGGTAACGAGATGTTGCACTAATGGTATAATAATGTTATGATCACAAAATTTAAAGCTGCACAATAAACATTAATTTTACAAAAACAGGCATTCTTAATGTATGGTTTCACCTGATAAGGTCCATACTTTCAGAGGATGATGAATATCAAATTCTGATTATCAGACATTGATATAGTGGTGCAAACTGTACACAAAAGAAAAATTGCAAGGAAGGTTTCTATAATAAAAATGTAAGAATATTTAAGGCTCTGTATGTACAGTTATGTCTGACAGTATGAAATTGGAAGGTTGCATGGATGAGAGGGGAAAAGGTAGTATAGTAACTATGAGACAATTTCAAACATACAAGCATATACAGTACATTGTACATACATATTTAGGTATAGACCAATGGATGAAACAAAAGAGATTACCATATTTACCTTATTGGAATCTAGGTCAATCAACCACACATCTTCAGGAAGCTTTACATTTTTCTTGTACATAAGGAAACTTGCAGGTACTCCTATTATGAAGGGAGTTGGTGCGAGTAATAACTGGAATGAAAGACATAGACTTAATAACAATACTTAATAGTCTTTTTCCACTCAGTGTCTAATTTATTACAGTAAAACACCACTAGTATGAACACAAATAAAACAAACATGAGTCCATACAAGGGACTGATACTCTACTGACCAAAAAAAAACTTACAGGAATCCAAGATAAGTCTGTATCTTCTTTTCAACTGCTGATTACTGAAACAATCTCTGATATTATTTCGAAATTCAAACATACCAAATTTGGAGAAAAAAACTATTTTCTTATGTTTGAGTTAATCTGCAAGTGCTGTACAAAATTCTTTCTCATGGCCTTTGACCTTGAACCTGATCTCATTGATAGAACACATCAATGAAGATGTCTCAGACAATGTCAGGATTTAATCACATACTAAGTTTGGTTAAATCTGTATGTAGTATTTTTGGGGGAAAAAAAAGTTATTGCAGTGAGTTCATTCAAGGCATTCTTCAGATATATCCACAAACTGGGTTAAACGATAACAGAAGTCCCACAAAGGGACTCGCACGCTACAGTCTGAAAAGAATTTCCAGGAATTTAAAGATAAGACCAATTCTTATTTTTAACTGATATTTTTAAGCGACAAGACTTTCAAAGAACCCACTGTGGCAGCCATATTGCATGAAAGATCAACACCATTTTCATTTGGGACTAACAAGACATCATTAAAAGACTTTTGGTGAAAACCCCATGATATGATATGCAGGAGAATTAGTGACAAGATTTTCAATATGTTCATTGTGGCAGCCATATTTCAGGTCAGATCATCACCATTTTCATTCAGGACCAAATTAGGTATCATGATTAGTCTTCTGGTGAAAACTCCATGTCAATATGATTTTCCATTTAGGAAGAGCAGAGATGCTGCCAGAAATTTTCTTAAGAGGGGGAGGTCCCCCACACCTACCTTCAGAGGGGGGGAGGTCATCGGGAGAAGGGGGCAAGGGTAAACTAAGCAGAATGGTAGATGATGGGTAACAACATTATTATAAGGTGTAGAAACACCTAATTTAAAACAAGCATTTAATGATTTTCTTTGACAATAGATGTATAAAGTAGCTGCATACCTAATTGTTGCTCAGATGGTAAATATTCTTCTTTGTTTCTTATCACTGCCCTTCAAATATGGCTTTGCAAACTGAAAATAATTTACTGGACCACACACACATCTGTATAGTCATCAGTTTATTTATTGTTTCAGATGTTACCCCACAGGCCTTTGAAACTCTATCACTGTAGTAGGAAAATGTCAGAATATCTTAGAGAAAAAAAATGGAAAAAAAAAATACTTAATCCAAATTATATATCTGTATAGGATTTTATTTTGTTTTGTTCTCAGATATTCGGACATTTTCTTACTACACTGATAGAGTTTTAAAGGTCTGTGGTTACCATATTTCGCTGAGTAGTTTGAATTTTGCTTTGAGAACTGAATCACCTTTCACAATCAGTTTTTTGTAAATGCAAGAACTGCTGCAATTATGACCAGTCTGAATAGATTTGGGAACTGGTTTTCAGGTATCCAATACACAATTTTCCACAATTCAGGCATGCTGTTCCTTGGATATTTCTGTAGATGTATCAGAATTTCTGCAGGGCCTAAACCTTAGTAAACGACATCATGCCGGTTATTTCAGTATCACAGCTTTCTGTGCTATGTTCAGTTGGCAACAAACCATCAGATATTTCATCCTCCCTAGTTTCATTCTAACAGATGATCTTTCCATCTCGCTGAGTTTCCTAAAGAAATCAGTTATATTTTGTTTCAGCATAACACACTACTGTCGCGCTTTAGACATTTCGATCGATGGATCAATTTACTACACTGCCCCAGGAAACAATTCAATCGGAATACCTCCATAGTTTCTGCAATACTCCAACAGATCTCCATCATAAAGGTGATTGTATTCAAACATTATTCTCCATAGATACAGGATTAATTGAGATCATGGAGAAAAGTAAAAAAAGATGATCTGATCAACCTAATTAAAAAACAAAAAATAAAAAAGTCGTGCATTGGGTACGAGAAATCGCGGGAAGCACAGATAACTTGCGCGATCTTTCCCCTATTGGCTTTTAAAAGTTGCGTGACTCTCTATCATTTTTGCGAGAAACCCGTGATCCCATGGCCTGGCAGCATCTCTTGAAGAGTGGCAGTAACAAGATTTTTAAGAAGGCTGCCAAGGTGGCCCTACTGGATGTCAAACTGGTACCATTTTCTGTTAGTACCAACCAGACAACATAAGAAGTTTTCTGGTGAAAGCCCAATGTTCATATGACTTTCCATCTAGGAGGAGTAGTGACAAGATTTTCAAGATGGCTGCTGTGGCAGCCCTATTGGATATCAGATTTTTATATAAGACCATCTTGATACCATAAGAAGTCTTCCAGTGAAAACCTCATGCTAATAAGACTTTCTGTTCAATAGGAGTAGCAATAACAAGATTTTTAAGATGTCTGCTGTGGTGGCCATATTGGATATCTGGGTGGCAACATTTTCATTTAGGACCAACCAGAGATCATAAAAAATCTTCTGTTGAAAACCCCATGCCAATATGACTTTCCGTTCAGGAAGAGTAGCCATAACAAGATTTTCAAGATGGTTGCTGTGGTAGCCATATTGGACATCAGATCTGTACCATTTTCATTTAGGACCAACTAGACATCATAAAAAGTCTCTTAATGAGACTAAATGTTGATACGACTATCATGGCAGCCATACTGGATGTCAGATTGGCACCATTTTCATTTAAGACCAAGTAGACGTCATAAAAAGTCTTTCAGTGAAAACTTTATGTTGATATAACCATCCATTCAGGAGTAGCAATAACAAGGTTTTTAAGATGGCTGCTGTGGCGGCAATATTGAGCAGCACCTTTTTCATTGGGATGAATGTGTGCATGTAAAGTTTCATGGCAATCCTCCAAGTACATGTAGATAAGAAGGAGTAGTGATAACAAACTTGTGCTACCAGGTGGACAGATGCTGGAAGAGGGACGTTGGGCAATGGACAATGGACAACAGGCCATCCCATGACTGAACTCTTCTAGTCTATGACCATTAGAGCTAAAAATCCAATCATACTTCTTTGTGTTATCAAGTCAAGACCCTTGACCTTAAAATAAATGTCAGAGTACTGATCTTGTTTACTGGAATGCAACCAAATAAAAGTCTGGTCAAAATTCCCTTGTATATGTACAAGTCACTGTATTCATAAGTGCAATGAAGTACAAAAAATGCATGCAATGACTTCTGTCTTGATCTTATGGTAAATTAGGTCTGGTTGAAGCACAGTGGCTCAGCAGTAGAATGCCTGACTCACAACCCAATGGTCATGGGATCGTGTCCTATCCTGACCAACCCAGGTCAGCTCCTATGGTGTGTTTGAGAGCAAAAGACTTTACTTCCATACATGCATCCTCAGCAATAGTCATTAATGTGCTGATGTACCATTAAATACCTGCCAATCAAAACTTTCACAAAAATGTGGATATGTAGGTTGTCAAATCTGTACCATTTTCATTTAAAACCAATTAAACACTGCAAGAAGTGTTTCATTAAAACCCCTTGTCAATGCCACTATTCATGCAAAGAGTAGGTTTTTGATGGCTATGGTGCCATGTTAGAGGTCAAATGAGCACTATTTTCAATCAGAACAAGTTATATATTGCTATAGTGTTTCAGTGAAAACCCCATGTTGATATGACCATCTGTCCTGAAGAAGCAGCAATGTAAAGATTTTCAGGATGGTTGTCAAGGCAGCGATTTGAAAGATTGTAAGTATATAATGCAAGAAAGTTGTAGTTTAGAAATAAAAATGTTTAAAGGTTCTCTGTTCTGGAGAAGTAGCAGTTATAACACTTGTCAAATAAGTGGATGTCACATTGGGGTAATTTTCATTGAGGATTAAACTTCATATAGTGAGAAAATGTTTAAGTGAAAACCACATACAATATGAGTGTCCCTTAAACAGGACTGGTGATAACAAGATCTTCAAGATTGCCACCATTGGCATCATGTTGGGGGTCCAAACAGCACCATTTTTAGTTAGGCCCCCCAAAAATGTGTGCTTCCTATTGCACTGGTTTTACAATTAGGGTAGGCAGGTATATTTTTTTTTTCAAACATTATATATAAATCAAATAATATTTCAAGCGCTTCAAAGTATTGGGCAAAACCGGCTCAATTAAATGCACAAATCAGATTCGCCAATGTGATTTTTTTTATAATAATTTTTTTAATTATTTTTTATTTATTTTTAAAAAAAATTTATATATAAATCAAATAATGTTTCAAGCCCTTCAAAGTACTGGGCAAAACCGGCTCAACGAGATCCACAAATCAACTTCAGCAATGTGATTTTTTTTTTTTATTTAAAAAAAAAAAAAATTCATTTTTTTTTGTTTTAAACATTGTATATAAATCAAATAAAAATTTCAAGGGCTTTAAAGTACTGGGCAAATCAGGCTCAGTTAGACGCACAAATCAATTTTGGCAATGTGATTTTTTTTTTGGCCTTAGGAGTGACTAGATATCACAAGAGATCTTTTAGTGAAAACCCCATGCCTAAATGACAAATATGTTCAGAAAAAGCAGCTATAACAAGATTTTCAAGATGACTCCTAAAGTAGTCATACTGAAGGTCTGATTGGCACCATTTTCATTCAGGACCAATTTGCATATCATAAGTCTTTTAGTGAAAACTCCATGTCACTACAACCATCCATTAAAGATATGTAGTTGTAAGAAGATTTTGGAGGTGGCCACCATAGCCATTAAATTTTTATGACTGATCAGCACTACTGTTATTAGATACCATAAGAAGTCTTTAAGTGAAAAAACCATTTTAATATGGCCATCTGTTAAGGAGAAGTAACTATAGCAAGATATTCAAGATGACTACCATGATGGTCATATTGGAGGTCACCATTGTCGTATTTAGGACCAACTAGACATCATAAGAAATCTGTTAGTGCAAACCCCATGTCACTAAGACTATCTATTTAGGTGAAGTAGCTAACAATAACAACAAGATTTTAAAGATGGTCACCATGTTGGCCATATTGTATGCCAGATCAGCATCAATTTCATTTAGGATCAACCAAACGTGAAAAAAGAAGTCTTCTGGTGAAAACCCGATGCAGCTATGGCCATCCTTTTATGAGGTGTAGCAATCAGATTTGGAATCCATGTGGAGGTCAGATTGGCACCTTTTTCATTTAGAATCAAGTAGACATTGCAAGAAGTCTTGTATTTAAAAACCCCATATACATGTAGATATAGCAATACATTTAGATGCAATAAGCCGTAACAAGTATTTCAAGATGGCCACCATGTCAGCCATATTGAATGTCAGATTGGTATCATTTTTATTTAGGACCAACCAGACAAATTAAGAAGTCTCTTGGTCAAAAACCCAATATAGCTATGCCCATCCATTTAGAAGTAACAATAATGAAATTTGGTAGCCATGTTGGAAGTCAGATCGACACCATTTTAATTTAGTACCAAGCTGACATCGTAAGTCAATACAACCATCCAATCAGATGAAATAGTAATAACAAAATGTTCGTGATGGCCACCATGTCAGCCATATTGGGTGTCTGAGAGGTACCAATTTCATTTAGGACCAACTAGACATCATAATAAGTCTGTTAGTGCAAACCCATGTTAACACAACCATCCGTTCATGATAAGCAGTGATAAAGGATTTTCCAGAAGGCCGCCATGGTGGCTATATTGAATGTCAGATCAGTATCCTTTTCATTTAGGACCAAATAGACATTAGAAGTCTTTCAGTAAAAAAACCTATGTTGATACAATCCTCCATTCAGGTGGAGTAGTGTTAACAAGATATTCAAGATGGTGTCATGGTGGTCATACTGAACGTCAGATCAGCAGCATTTTCATTTAGGACCAACTGGACATCATAAAAAGTCTTTCGTGAAAACCCCATGTCAATATGATCATCCATTCAGGAGTAGTAGTGACCATACTGGATGTCTGAGGTGTACCATTTTCATTTGGGACCAACAAGACTTTGAGATGAATGTGTTTGTAAAGTTTTGTGGCAATTCTCCCAGTAGTTTAGGAAAAGTAGTGATAACAAACTTGTGCTAATGGATGCTGCATGGATGCCAGATGAAAGGCCATTGCATAAACTCTTTTGGTCTATGACCAGTAGAGGTAATAACATTACCAGTACATACTGAGAATTTTTATACCCAAGTAAGAAATCAAGTTATGAATACAATGCATTAAGTCTGGGGGTCCTGCAATGTTTGCTACTGTATAAGGAAAGTTTTATTCCATATGCTATTAGACTGAATTACGCCTACATCTAATGAAATTATTTTATTTTATAATGTATTGCTATGTTGACAGATTGGTTGACTTTTGAACCTGTGATGGGGCAGTTCGTCTAATAAAAAAAAACCATGACAACATTTTTCCTGCATATGTAACTGGACAT
This sequence comes from Margaritifera margaritifera, assembly GCA_029931535.1. Classification (NCBI taxonomy): domain Eukaryota; kingdom Metazoa; phylum Mollusca; class Bivalvia; order Unionida; family Margaritiferidae; genus Margaritifera; species Margaritifera margaritifera. Next base: position 2,650,117 of record JAQPZY010001623.1, read on the forward strand.
AACGCATGATGACATACAGTAAGTAGCACGATTTTAGCAAAAAAGATAATCATGGTTATAGCAAAGGAATTCTGGAAAGCTAAAGAACAACAAATATATGGAAGTTATGGCTCACTCTAGGAATTTTTGTGTATTGGAAAACAACCTAAATGATCTGACCTAAGCTGCTCTCATGAAAAACCCCTGATGAACCAAGCAGTACAGTAACAAACTTGAATTTTACATTCTATTTAAGTCTGATGGTTGTGTGGTTAGCTTTTAACAACACTTTCAGCACTTTATTTGGCTATATAATGCTGAGGATTGGGAGCTAAGTGCCTCTCCCAAGGACACACAGAGGCAGCTGACCTAGGCTGGCCTGGGTGGATATCAAACTCATGATCCTTGGATTAGGAGTCAGATGCTCTTACAACTGAGCTACCACAGTTCCCCTTTTCAAGTCCAAAGGAAACTGTTATTGTTTAATATGTCATATGAACTTATTTACCCATGTATAATTTACACAGACCCAGACTTACTGTTGTACAATGTGCCACCAGATCAGGGTGTAATGCCATTTACTTGAAATAGCTAGTGTATCAAACAGTGGAAACCCTGATCAACCAGCATATTATGTTGTGACAGATCTGAGATTATGCTGTTCACAATTTGGTGAGTATTAAATATGATTAATTTTGTATGTATATACATATGTATAGCTGTGTGTACATGTATGTATATACATTTGTATAGCTGTGTGTATGTATATACATATGTATAGCTGTTTGTATGTATATACATATGTATAGCTGTTTGTATGTATATACATATGTACATCTGTTTGTATGTATATACATTTGTATAGCTGTTTGTATGTATATACATATGTATAGCTGTGTGTATGTATATACATTTGTATAGCTGTGTGTATGTATATACATATGTACAGCTGTGTGTATGTATATACATTTGTATAGCTGTTTGTATGTATATACATATGTATAGCTGTTTGTATGTATATACATTTGTATAGCTGTTTGTATGTATATACATATGTACATCTGTTTGTATGTGTATACATATGTATAGCTGTTGGAATGTATATACTTACGTACAGCTGTTTTATGTATATACATATGTACAGCTGTTTTATGTACGTACAGCTGTTTGTAAAGCGTATGTATATACATATGTATAGCTGTTTAACAGTAAATATTGTATGTATATATGTATGTATAGCTTTTTGTATGTATATACATATGTATAGCTTGTATGTATATACATGTATATAGCTGTTTGTATATATATACATTTAGCTGTTTGTATGTATAATTTGTATAGCTGTTTAACAGCAAATACTATATGTATAAGCGCTGTATAGCTGTTTAACAGCAAATACTGTATGTATATACATTTGAATAGCTGTTTAACAGCAAATACTGTATGTATATACATTTGAATAGTGTTTAACAGCAAATATTGTATGTATATACATATGTATAGCTGTTAAACAGCAAATATTGTATGTATATACATTTGTATAGCTGTTTAACAGCAAATATTGTATGTATATACATATGAATAGCTGTTTAACAGCAAATATTGTATGTATATACATATGAATAGCTGTTTAACAGCAAATATTGTATGTATATACATTTGAATAGCTGTTTAACAGCAAATACTATATGTATATACACTGTATAGCTGTTTAACAGCAAAAATAGGACACACACATTAAAGCCACTAAAGGGTAAAATCCTTAAATAGCAAGTCCAATTTTTGATACATAAACTGCACTCTTTTAAAAAGTCCAACACCGTATCAGTTGGAACATCGTCATGGGATGCAACCCAGGCTGCCAATTATCAGTCACAACTTATGACATGCAGGAAGGTGCATGGGGCCTATTCTGGAACAGTATACTGCACTCAATTTCTGTATACAGTATACAATAAACAAAATGATGCAGTTTAATCGAACTGATTCAAAACACAACCTTTCTCCAATCTGCACATTAGGCTTAAAGCTGACATCTAGTTTTAGGTAAGTCTTTGACAATGTGTAACATGTACCTGGATCAGCTCGCTACTGTTTTATTTGATGTACATCTTTTTCCTCTTATTATGAGAGGATTCAGTTTGTAACACATCTTTATTGAATATATGTGACAATTTAGGTAAAAAATTCTAAAGGATTGCCATGCTATTGTTTCGTACTGCTACATATATGTACATGATGAAAAAATAAATAATGCAACCGGATGTACCCTCTGGGCACATAGGATGCTTTTGTACAATCAACAATTACTTAGAAACTGCAGTGACCTACAAGCTTGAAAATATGTTTCTTTAAAAAAAAATATTACTCACCAAAGGTTCTCTTAACAAACATGTTTTACAAAAGTAAATCGTGTACTGTAGTTTAAAGAAATTTTTGTCAGCATTATCAGTAAATTAACTGGATGTATAGTGTTATGTAAATGTGTTTTTTACTAGTGATGTCATACTGAACCTGAAAATCATATATACCTGAAGAAAAGAATTAACAGCAAAATCCTACTAAACAATACTCTTAAGCAGAGATGTGGAAATATATCATTAAATTGGAACAGGTAGTTCCTGCATCACTGATCCAGTCATGTGCCTGTTCATTTACATGGTTATCAATTTTGTAAAACATTTACAGGCAGTAAACTAAACTAAGCCATTTACGCCTGCAAATGTTGCAGCCTTATTAATTCTCCAGATAAATGTGTCACCCTTTTTAAATAAAGTCATTATTATTATTCTACATCCTAAGCCAGTGAGAATATAGTAAGACAATTATTAGACAAAAGTTGGATTGATCATGTCTGACTGTACCCTAAAGAAACTAAAATTCTGTGTTTGTAAAACTTACCCCTACACTCAACTGTTCTGCCCCACTAAATGCATCTAAAAACTGTGCCTCTGGGGTTAAGGATAGACCCAGGGAAGTACAATGTCGGTTGCATATACAAATTTGTCTTTTCATGCCCAGTAAGTGTATAAGTAATTATAAAAGTTCAGTCTCAATTATTTTCAAATTTATGACACAGGACCATAACTGTATGTGTGACATGCTGTGACCTTTTCTCCCCTGATGTGGTTCAGAATGATGCAAGGAACACCATAATTAATTCCAATATGATACGAGGCCTACAGCTGGGTATAGCATAAGCTCTTTATCTGTCGTTTATACAAGCAAACAAAAACTCATTGTACACATATACAGACTATCCCCACTTATATTCCACAGTTTAAAGTCACAATCTTAAATGATGTACAAGGAGTCATGTGACATTACACAAATATGCATTCATATACAAACCAGAATCACATAGTCCATGGTTTTGTGCACAAAGTGTGGTGAGAAAAAGCTGATCTGAGGTTTTATGACTCTATATTAGTTTAAAAATTCAGTGTAGATAAATATGTAGCCAAATAAGATCACCATGATCTAGTTCATATTTGGTAAAATATATAATTTCTCAGGATAAACTGATACATACATGTCGCTTTTTAGGTGGTAAAACTAATTTTATTCTGTAATACTTACAGTGTACCTGCTACTATTGCACTGCCTTCCTGTTCTGCAACTCTGTTCCCAGTCCAAATTAATTATTCCCTCCCCCTATTAGTATTGGAGGGCCAGAATTAAAAGGAACATGATACTTGTCTGACAGCTTAGTCACAGTCAACATACGGAATACCATCCTCTTTTGACTTGGACCTGAAGTACAGGACATCAGACCAGGGTGGGAGGAGGGAATCTTTGCAATAATAGCTGGCAAGTATTACATAATTAAAATTAGTTGTATCCCCCAAACCATTTTCCTCTGACAAGGCATGAAGTTCGCTCCTTCTCACTGATGCTAAGGACAGCAGGAAAACAGTCTTAAGGGAAAGGTTCTTGAAGAAAGCTTTATAATGCAAAGTTGAGAATCTTCTTTGAATGGTGCAGTAGGAAACGCACTGATCCTAGTTGTTCCCATTTGAGCACAGCTGCATATTTTCTTCTCTTCCTTTTTGAGGAAAGAGAATGTTCACTGTCAACTATTAAGGGCTATAGGACAGCCCTTTCTGACATTCTTAAGTTCTCTATGTTCCCCCATTGTGTCTGACCCTCATCGTTCTGATCTCATCAGGTATTTTGAGCTTCAGAGACCAGTCTCTCGCTCACTAATACCTAGATGGAATCTTTTGTGTTTTTTTGGACGTTTGTCAAAACCCCCTTAAGAATCTTTGAGTAAAGCTTCCTTCCAGCAAGACCTTCTACATCTACAAGGCTGCATTCCTGATATGGAGAGTCACCTTCACTACAGCCTCCAGTAAATGCTGAAGCGCTGCTGGAAACAATGATTCCTCCTTCAAGAGAATGAAGGAGGCAGCCAAAAAGAGATCAGCATGTGATGTGATCATCAAGAGAGTATAGGCCTTAAGCTCCAAGGCCTCAAACGTTTTAACCAGGAGATGAATCCAGGCTCTAGCTGATATCCCCACTTGTGATGCCACAGAGTCCAGGGAGTTAAGGAGCCAAGCCAGCTAATGCATTCTATAGCTGGATGCAGAAAACAGCAGCCGAAGCATTGAAGAGGGGACAGACTACCCCTTCTGCTGCCTGGCGAACTCTTGTCTCCAGAAAACTTCTGTACAAGCTCCTGGACCAACGCCAAGTTGAGCAACAGAAGATCCAGACGAGATACTGCCCCAGAGAGCCTCTCCAGGCTGAAGATAATCTTTTTATCCTTAGCACCAGAAGGCTCAGGACACAAGTCTGAGGGAAGGAGGTGACATCATCCTGAGTCCGCTCCCAAGGGAAGACAAGACTGTCCCTCTTAGTATCTCTCTCCAGAGAGGAAGACGTGGGATTGCCCTTATCCCAAAGCCACTCATGGGGGTGTGATGGGACTAACCCAACTAGTGCATCTCCTAGGCAAATGGGATTGCTGATCCCTTCTAGATCGTCTATCGCAGTGGTTCCCAAACTTTTTTTTATTGTGACCCTAAATACCATCTTTTGCAACCCAAAATGCAGTACCAGTATAGGGTTGTGAGGGTCCTCGCGACCCTCATTTGCGTTGTGACCCAGGGTTTGGGAACCACTGGTCTAGCAGGTGAGTGGCAGCCCCCTCCTTTTTGTTGGCCAAGGCCTTAGCTGGCCCAGAGCCTGTCATGTCTGACCTACATTGAAACCAAAGGAGGGATATTCATGGTGCCATGAGAAGGAAGACTCACTTTCTGGAAAGGGGGGTCTCCACATGTGTGTGTGTATGTGTTGCCGATCCAATGCCCCTCCTAGTCAGGCAGTACAACCCAACTCCCTATCCCAATTGGGATTAACACTAACACTGGAACGGTGGGGGAGGGGGGGGGGGAGAGCGGTCCCTAGACTGATAAACAAATCCCAGTGACTGGTGTTCGAAGCTCACTGACTGGTTGGCAGACAAAGACCAGTCCGGTGACTAAGATCTGATGAACAAACCCACATCAGATTTATCTGAACAAGATTGCTGCTCTTCCCTCTCAGGAAGGCATGATTCACTAATCTTATTCGCTGGGACACCGACCTTGAGAGGCACATGTAGCTCATCCCTAAGCAGGAGGCATGACTCTCAGGTGCTTTTCCTCCCTTGGGAGTGACCAAGGATCGATCCCTCACTGGCACTGATGGCATCGTAACGAGCATCAGAGATCCTTGCTTCTTAGGTAATCTATCAACCAGGGAGGTCACAGAACATTCTCGCCCCAGACTGGCAGTAGTCTTCCCCAACACAAGAAAAGATCCAGACCCCTCCTGGGAATGGACTAAGTCATCCATTGAAGATGAGGAGGAAGAGGAACCTATCTTCCTCTACTGGTAAGTGCAGTGACTTTCAGCAAAGTCTCACACCTGGTCAGACGAAAGACAACAAACTGGACAGCCATCCATGCATGCACATCCTGTGCACACTAAGCAGGAAGAGTGAGTGTTCCACAGGGCCTTCCGGTGCCCATACACGCCCATACTTTGTGACATTATAAAATCTACAAATAAAAATTCAGACAAAACAAAAAATCCAGAACCAAAATCGGGTAGACAATACTTACCCTAGGACTGAAACAATGAAGGGGAATACAAAAGCACGGTGCGACCCCCCAATTTTTTTTACAAGAACACAGATAACACTCAAATAAATCAAAAACTCAGGTGACAAACACTCTATCGATACAAAAAGGTAGGCAAAATGCCAAGAATACATTTAAAGCTGAAAACAAAGGCCAATTTCAATGAGAAATATAGCACATGTGTGGCACATACATTATTCGAGCAAAAAAAAAGTATGGTATTCCATATGCTGGCTGTGACTAGAGTCCCAGAAAAGGAAAGCAATGCTATTAAAATCAAGTTCAATGACTGCACTATCAATGTAAACACTTGACAGCTGAGTATCATCAAAGCATGAAATGTCAGTAAAAATGACCTTATCTGACAACTGTTTAAAAGGTATAATGGCATTGTACCTCATTAATAGTATAAAAATCTAACCAAGTACAGTTCTGTTACCCTGTGGAAATATAGATAGATGATGATTGAGCTGTTGAGGAGAGCTGGCTGCCCCCCGCCCCCCCCCCCCCCCCCAGCAATATCCCATAAACAAGTGTGCAAAGTTTGAAATGAACATTTCTGACAAGTGCCCTACAACTAATTTTAATACAGAACACAAGTATACTTGTTTAAGACATTATGCAGCTTAAGTTCCAACCACCCACAGGAAATTATTTGTCTTCCAAAACCTCGTACTGTTGTACCGTTATCTCTCTTGCTACAGTCTCTCTCTCTCTACAGTGTGTGCATATATATATATATATATATATATATATATATATATATATATATATATATATATATATATATATATATGTATATATATATATATTACTGGGTTTTACAAATTTTATACCTTCTCCTCAATATGTATTACATTATAATCTCTCTTGAATGACCACCTCTTATGCCAAAAAATCATGGTCTCTCAAGACAGGTGGTCTTTCATGACAGGTCATAACACTTTATAATCATTAAATCTGTACACTGACAATCTGATCTCTCAAAACAGGAGGTCTCTTACAGCAGTGGTCTTTCAAGAAATGTTTTACTGTAATAGTTTTCACATAATTGCCAACAATAAAATCAGTGAAAAAGTTTTATAACCCCAAGTACATCAATATTTCAGCAGTAAATGTCTTTAAATGGGATACATGCTAGCCTCTGATCAATATCTGCAAGCCTGTTTTTGGCACACAAAATACAAGTATGGACTAGGCTGAAAAGTGTTACTAGGCAAGAACCAGCCTAGGATCAATTAGAATTTCTGAGACTCACAGTGGAATGGTCAGTCCACTTCCTATCATAATGCAACTAGATCAATTAATACTCTATCCATAAATGACCAAGTAAATAAGGATTCAAGATTAAATAGAAATTGGAAGATGAGATATGTGATCTATAAGGGAGAAATTTCCTTCTTGTACTCCATATACAATATGATCGTACTGTGGCAAACACATAATATAGTTACAATGACTGCCACACTAAACAAGTTCTTGACATGAACAAAGTAGCAAGTGGTGCTAATTGCCTGTGTACACCCTCCACTCTACTGTGTCTGGCTTGAGGAAACTTGAACAAAATATTTATGCTGAATCTGCTGCCAGAAAAGTGTTACCTATGTCACATGATTTGCTAACACACCCAAGACAAAAAAACTTGCACAGTCTTATCAGTTTAATCTGACCTTGACCTACTGCTAGCTTTGTCTATAAAAATACCAGAAGGAAACGATGGCAAGTAAAATCATTTACATTTCTCAACCCACCAGAAGGTTTAATATCACTTTTCAGATGGGATATATTTCCAAGTACTGAGTCTTGATTGTCCCTCAGATATTAAAGTAAAATTCAACATAATTCTGTCATTTTGGGTTAGCGTATTGGGATTGCTACGAAAACGGTGCAGTTTGAATCCCACTATAGGATCAGCCATAGTCAGCTATTAAAGAAAAAAAAAACATTATATATATATATATATATATATATATATATATATATATAAATATATCTATAGATATATATATATATATATATATATATACACCCCCACACACACACACATATATATATATATATATATATATATATATATATATATATATATATATATATATATATATATATATAAATCAGTTTTGAAAAGCACAATTTTCATATTATAACATGTATGTAACATATTATTCAGTACAGTAATTTAACTTCAACAAATTTCTTAACCATTTCTAAGATCCAGGGGAGAAAAATTAGGCAGCTGTCTCACATAATTAGATTACTGTCACACAGATCGAAGCTCATATAAAGTCTCTTTTATAAACTCGATGAAGAGTGCACAGTATATTAAAGAAACAGTCTGCTGATGTTAACAGGCTAGAAATCTCAAATCTAATGGAACTGAATATTTACTGAATGGCCAGCCAAACTTGTACTCTAACTGTAGACTAATATAACAAGATCAATGATTAATATTCTACTCATGAAAGATAAATCAATTCTGACAAAATTAGGATGCATGGAATCAAAGCTGCAAAGGTGACTGCCACCTAATATAGAAATTCAAGTCTTGCATTAGAAATGAAACACTACCGCTTGAAGCATATGGTATCAAAGTAACCATTGTCCAGTGCAACTTGAAGAATTCACCAGCTTCAAATAAAAGTTTATTTTTGTATAATTCTAGTATTCCTGTTGATAAATTAGAGGAATGGTGAGAAATTTGCTAATGTAAATATAGCCTCCTCACCTCTCTCACAACAATCCCTAACCCATGATTGAGACGAGTCTATAATCAAATCACGGCGTAACTCTTCTGTTTGAGTATAATACTTGGTCAACATGCATATCTTCTTCTAATGAGTACAATATGTACTAAGTTTCAAATCAATCCATGAAACTCCAAAGAGTAGCTGCATTCACAAAATTCTACCATATATTGGTTCCAACTGTAAGTAAAAAAAGGCAATAATTCTTACAACAAGAGGCCAAAGTGGGTCTGATATTGCTTGTGTGTTTATGTAACAGCTGACCATTTCACTAAGCAGGCTTTTGTAGTATTGTAAGAACACAACTAGTGTAGGATTGTCATGATTTTCATTTAGGATGATCTAGACATCATTAGAAGTCTTTTGGTGAAAAACCCATGAGAATATGACCATACATTCAGGATGAACAGCAATAAAAAAATTGCTGAATGTTAGATCAGCATCATCATCATTTACACCAAAGCCACATATCTGATAAGACTTTATGTTAAGGACTATTAGCTCTAACAAGATTTTCAAAATAGCAGCTATGGTGACCATATTGGATGTTTGATCTGCACCATTTTCATTTAGGACAAACTAGACATCACAAGATGTCTTTTGGTGAAAACCCCATTTTGATATGACCATCTGTCTGGGAGGTAAAGCGATAGCAACAGTTTCAAGATGGCTACTGTAGTGGCCATATTGGCAGTCAGATCGGCACCATTTTCATTTGGGACCAACAAGACATCATAAGAAGGCTTCCAGTGAAAACCCCATGTAAATATGACTTTCAATTCAGGAGGAGTAGCCATAACAAGGTTTTCAAGATGGCTGCCATGGTAGCCATATTGGATGCCAGATCAGCACAGTATTCATTTAGGACCCACTAGACATCATAAAAAGTCTTTTAGTGAAAATACCATGTCAATATAACTTTCCGTTCCAGAGTAGCGATAAGAAGATTTTCAAGAGGGCTGCAGTGATGGTCATATTTGGATGTCAGATCAGCACCGTTTTCATTTAGGACCAACTAGACAACATAAAAAGTCTTTTAGTAAAACCCTATGTTGATATGACCTTCCATTCCAGACTTGAAGCGATAACAAAATTTTCAAGATGTTGAGGCAGCCAGATTGGATGTCCAAGTGGTACCAAATTTCATTTAGGGGCATATACCATGGGTGAAGTTTCATGGCAATCCTCCAAGTCATTTAGGAGGAGTAGTGATAACAAAGTTGTGGTAGATGGCAGGATAGGGTCCCAGAGACTGAGGTTCTCACATGGGCAGGCATTCCAAGCATCCACACTCTGCTGATAAAATCACAGTTGAGATGGGCAGGCCAAGTCACCAGAATGTCCAAAGAATGACTACCAAAGAAGATCTTCTCCAGTGAGCTGAAGAAGGGAAAGTGATCTCTGGGTAGTCACAAGAAACGCTTCAATGACTCCCTCAAGTCATCCTTGAAACATTTCAACAATGACCCCGAGTCCTGGGAAAATCTCACACAGAATCGCTCCACCTAGCAGTCTCATTATAGAGGATGTGCTGCAGTTCTGAGATTTATGGAGTATGGAGCTACAGGCTTTGAATTGAGGAGAATTGCAGAGGCAGCACAGAAGCATGAGCAGCATAAAATGTCTTTTAGAGAAAGCCCCATGTTGATATGCCATCCATTCAGGAGGTGAAGCGATAACAAGATTTTCAAGATGACCACTGTGGTGGCCATACTGGATGTCCATGCAGAACCATTTTTATTTACGACCAACTAGACATCATAAGAAGTCTTCTGTTGAAAACTCCATTTTGATATGACTTTGCATTCTGGTGGAGAAACTATAACCCGATTTTCATTATGGCTGCTATGGCAGACATATCTGATGTCTGAACAGCAGCAGCATTTTCATTTAGGAAGTCAACAAGACTTTGGGATGAATGTGTGTTTAAAGTTTCATGGCAATCCTCCACGTGGTTTAAGAGGGGTAGTAATAACAAATTTGTGCTAATGGACGGACATCAGACGATGGATAAAAGGCCATCCCATAAGCTCTTCTGGTCTATGACCAATAGAGCTAAAAACTGAAAGAACTTTATGACAGGATGCTTTTCTGTCTTTGGTCAAATTCTTTCGAGACGTTTCTGAGCAGAAATCATTTACAGCTTGGCAGACACATCTGATGACTGAAACATGCCAAGATGCCCTCTACCAAATATGGTTGAAATTTGTCCAGTGGTTTTTCATCAAAAGTTTAAAACAGCAAATGTTGAAGGATGACATGCTGCAGATGACACATAACAGATGCAGGATCTTTGCTATATCATCAAGTATGTGTAAAATCAGTTCAAATGTATGTATCTCACCTACCAGACCTTTATTCTGTTCACATTTATAAGACAAAGACCATAAATGAGATCTCAAGTACTCTTTGTACACTAAATGTGAACAAAGATACTCTACACAAACAGCTGTAATAATGATAAACCACAAGAAATTATCAAAGCTGGAAAGAAGAAATTAATGAATACAGTATCCACACAAAAAAACTATGTATATTTTAGATGAAACAGTACAGAAAATGAAGAAAAAAACCAAACCCCAAACTTTACAATAGTCTTGAAAAGTCTGAAAAATTAGTATGCACATACACTTTGTGGGCTGTGGACAGAGTAAAATGGATAATGTATGGATAATCATAATGCTACATATCAGATCTTCATTTAATATTCAATTTATTTGAGATGACAATGTTTACAGCTGTCCAGATCTTTAATCCTTAAGTCAGTAATTTTAATCCAAAAGTTGATGCACTGAAACAACCGTCACAATTCCATTCAAGACATTCAGTTGGTTCAAACTTTTCATGTAGTGCTCTGCAAATTTATGTTGGTAGAACGTAAAGTGAGGATGTAAACTCTTGCACATCTATCTAATGTCAGGTACATGGTGGGAATAAAGTTTCCAATATACAACTTGAAAGGAATCACAAGTCTTTGAACTAGGGTGACCTGTCAATCACTGGGCTGACACTTTCTATATCTGGCCCAGGTCTGTTAATACAAGAAGGCCAGTTCCAAATGCAATATATTAGCAACTGAGCTGTCTGCTTTACCGTATATATAGGCAAAATCATACTACCCTGGTATGTGAAAAATTGACAGGGAAAACTTAAATAAATCTATGAATAAAACCAAATTTTGACCAACATCTTTTACTGTTGAATAAATCCTTTAAATATGAAATTATGCCAATTGCTGAAAAATTTCACTAAGGGTGGGGGATATCTACAATACAAAACAAATGCAGAATGAAGAAAACTGAGTGCAACTACAAAATGCAGAATGATGAATTATAAACATAAAAAAATGAACAAAACGCAAAATCATTTCATGAATGGCTTTGAAAATCTATTATTTTCAAGCTGCCGCTAAATTTTGAAGGCAGAAAACTCTTTCACATGACAATCCAAGATCAGATTCTTTACACTGACAGCCAATTTTTCACCCCTCACAAGTCGTGACATTATTTATGTTGAGACAGACATAAAAAACAACTACCATTCATGTGATGACATCATCACCAGTGGTGGTATCTGTACAATCTTCATTTGAACAAAATGAAATAAGAAATCAAATTTGCTGACAAATACACTACAGCTGCATTTTTTACACTTGTTGCAGTTGTGGTTATATTTGAAATTTTTGTAAATTCAATGTTGCCTTTTGCATTTTTTGCACTTGCTATTCCGTTAAAGCACACTTTCAGTATGGCAAGATACAAAAAGGTATAGCTATCTCCCTTTAAAACTCTCATTAACGGAAACCTAAACTCAGTAAATTCATTTCCATTTCATTCTAAAGAAACAAAAAGGAAAGGAAATGATTGATGAAACCAAACAGCACAAAATCTGAATGCATTTTTGAGACCATAAACATAAAACGAGATGACAGATGAAATGCAGTGAATGGAATGCCAATAGTATGCAAAGTAAACACAAATGGAATGCAAATGAATGCAAACAAAATGCAGATTTGGTAAATTACCATTTCAGAGTCTGTAAGGGTACTCTACTTACAAGCAAGGATATAATGCAACCTAGTTTACCCAGTAAACTTCCAACAAGCTATGAACTGACCAGATTCATCAGTACACAACAGAGGTATTAAAAATTTAGGACAAGATATTTAGGAAAAATTATAATTTTCATTTGCACATAAATTATCAGGACAGAGTCAAAGTAACTATTTTTAATGTAAAAAAAATATGATAAATGACAGTAGTCAGAACCAACTTATGCTTTACTGGTCTGGACTTTTCAGTCTTGTGGTATATGCAACTAAAGGTTAAGGTTAAGCCACCTGGTCAATCAGGTTGGTCTATAATCAAAGCAGTCTGACAAGTTTAATCACATAACACCTTGTTTTTGTACAACATGGAGACAATAATGCTGCAAAATTTTCCAATATTTGGAAATATTACAAGGTACATACCTGCTCAGCTGAAGACATGCAAGTTGGTAACAATGGTATCACAGGAAACATGTACTCCAAGGGGTACAACATAGCAACAAATGCCATCACACTCATTGTAAGGGCATTGTAGTCACGTGACTGCATCACAATCTGTGGGGGGAAAAAAAAAGAGAAAATACAATTACTTGCCATCAAGGCAACAATGGTATCACATGAAACATGTACTCCAAGGGGTACAACATAGCAACAAATGCAATCACACTCATTATAAGGGCATTGTAGTCACGTGACCGCATCACAAACTTGGGGGGGGGGGGGGAAGAAAATAAAAGGAATCTGAAATCATCCCTTATTTTCTTTTCAAATCAAAGACTATTAGTACATAAATTAAGACCAATTTAAATCTTGGGGCACTAAAATGATACACCACAAAATAAAAGCTAAAAAGTGGTCATTTGCATGACTGATAAATTACATTCACCTGTGTAATGACAACTTGAACAAAAATCAAGCTAATGATATAATGCATTATTGATATGGCAAGTTGATATGGAAAGCTGTATCGTCATATGCTGGTATGTGATATCAGCAGATCACACAAGATGCGTAGTGTTGAGTGTTGTGTTACATCATAACAGGTTTTTCAGATCATAATGTGAATAAATCAGACAACATTAGTAGGTCATACAGATGTTCATATCAGATCGTCAGAAGAGGATTAGTTAAGAGTTACAATATACACAACATGAATTTTGGAAAATCCATGTTTCCACAGTGGAAATTAATTTGTCCACACTGTTGTCCATTACAGACCTAGCATAGTGGTCATCATAGACATTCATGTCATATCTCATAGTGGACAAATCAAGTTTTATTGACCCCATCAGAAAGTTGCAATATAATTATGTAATAGTGGATGTCCACTACATTGCATGGAAATTACCTGTCTAATGAGTACAGCAGACAGTGCAGAATGCTCTTTTTAAGCTGTACACTATGCTTTTTAATATCCAAAGACTCACCCACTAAAACACTTTAACATACATGTATTGCTAGAGATGAAAGATATATATTCAAGCAAAGAATCTCATGAGAATATTTAGATGCTTCACAAAATATAAAAAGTTTAATTTTAATGATACAATGATTTTAATAACCATGGTTACACAGAGAGAGAGAGAGGGAGAGAGATTCTGCCTTTTTTACATAAAAAAATGTAAAGATAACACATGTAAGTATTAGCACATTAATACAAGACAAAGCTCTCTGGAACATGACTGCATTCAATTAATAAAATGAACAATATGAAAAACACACTTTACAGTCTTTTGCTTAACATGTTCACTCATAATGAAATACACATACCAATATCCATCCTCCAGTTCAAGCTTCTGTACAGCACTTCTGTATCAAATATACATACATGTATGTGCAACAAATTTTACCAAGATCAGATAAGCCTGAGTGTTAGACACACGTGTATAGATTTACTGAAGACCTACTGTTTATAAAAAAACTCTAATAAGTGCAGGCTGCTCTATTCCTTTCTTAACAGCTCCCAAAATTCTGTATCACTGCTGGTTTGGGCATCTGACAAGATTAATATTACTAAATTTATGAGTGAAAGTGATGAAAACGCTTAAATCTTTAATTATTTTGGGTAAACTAATATACTTTATTTAAAGTTGATGTAGACAAGACTTCAATTGGTATCGTATATTCTTTCAGTCCATATGACACATACCACAATACTGTGTTTCCAAATGTCAAGCAAATATTGTTTTATTATTAGTTAAGTTGCTAGTATTCCACTAACTTGTTACATTTTGACCCAATTATCCTTTTTACTAGGAACTTATGATACACTAGAGTCGAAATACTGTTGGCAACAGAATAGAAAACAAAAATGATTTCACAATATCTAGTAGGTCAAATGACATTAAATCAATTTGATATAATAAGCTCTAAAACTGTTACAAATATAAAAATAATGATTATAAAGATGATGATGATGATGATGATGATGAACATAATGATAAGCATCTTTTGAAATCCAACTGAAATAACTAATATTATGCAAACTTTGTTGTGAAATGACTTAGAGTAATGGATATGACTGTATTCAGTGCAAAATAAAGAGTCTCTAGTTTTTAAATGTCGGGTTATTTTTGGTTTAAAAGTAGAATATCTTTTCATGGTAGTTTTCTTTTTTGTTTACCTTATACTGAATTATCCCAACGCTGAACACCCAAATTATTCAGCCGCATGTTTGCCAAGGCTATAAAATCTATCTCTAGTTGTACTTGCATCAATTTGCTCTTAATCTGTGGCTTTGAATTTTGTAATGGCTTTAAACAGGTATCACTGGTTGAACTTCTTCATCTAGTGGTAGGGAAGGTTTTGGCTTCAAAGTCTGTATATCCTGATTATTTCCGTATATTTTGAACCTTTGGGATTAATTATAGGGTCATCACAAATATTGTCTGTGTTAATTTTGATTACTGCAGCAATACTGTCTCATTCGACTTTAAATCAATACAATTTATTTATTTATTTTGCATACAGAAAGATATAAAAATGTATCAATTCAAGTCTTTACAGTATGTTTTCCAAGCTTTATTAAACTGAAGACCTTTATATTTTCAAAATAATCCCCATGACATGCTTGAATTCTAATTTAAGTAATTTCAGATTTATATTCTATGTGCTAAGAAAATCCCAGCCCCCCACCCCTGAAAATTTAATGGTCAATCCCTAACCTCGTTGCATTTCTCAGCGCATATTGAAAGTCCAAATTCATTTTTCAGAAACTAATAGTTTAATAGTGTTCGGTTTTGTGACAAGAAGAAACATTTTCATTCAACAGTTAATGTTTATTTTAAAACATTGGTGCTAAATATAACACTGAAACTTGCGACCCAAGGTACCGACCGGTGTGGTGTACTTCCTGACTGATCTTTCTTGACTCAAGGCAAGAAGGTAACGTGTGCAGTGGCTGACTTCCAAGTAAGAATGTCACTTGTTGGCTGATGCCTGATGATACATTCACAAAAAAGTGATGAAGAAAGTAACCTGTTTCATGAAAATGACTTCATTAATGACATGAACAGCTGTTGATAGAGTGCAGCTGTCAATACAGTGCAGATGAATTCTGCGTATTTAAAAATTGTCATACTCTCAAATAATCAATGTCATTTTTGAATAATGCTACATAAGAACATTTTCTAGCATAACTCAAATATCTTTTTTTGCATTATGTCAATATACAATGCCACGTCATTCTTACTGAATATTAAACTTTAGAAAGAATTATAACATACAAGTCATTATATCCCTTGCACTCCATCGTGCATGTGTGCTATAAATAGTATGGTGTTCGTTGTAATTGCTTTTGGTTGTAATTCTTAGTCTTAAAGTTTATCTTCATTTTCAAAAATTATTATTATTGCCACATGTGTCTCAAACATTTATTCAATCTGATAAATTTAAATAAGCTGTTTACCTTATAGAAACTTGTTTCAAATCTTGTCTAAAGGATGAATGCAATAATGAAGGTCTTATGCATTTGTGATAAGATAAGGCTTTTCATTTTTTATGTGTACACTGCTTTCAATAATTTGTTCAAAGGTGGCCTAGGATATTGTATGGAAATTAAAGGGAAACTATGACAAATTAATAACCAGTACAACAAGCACTTTTACGAAGTATAATTTATTGAGAGAGAACACCGAGGTAACCACATGATGCAGAACAGTATGTAAATTTCTGCAGGTTTATTTGCTAACAGGTATATGTACATGTAGTCAATCAACAGAGCTGTACGCTGTAGCTAGGCAATTTTTCTGATGTGCAGTATGCTCTGTCATCGAGCAGGGGTGGGAGGATAACCAAGAAATGTATACAAAAAATTCTTTCTACATTACACACATTCATCTCTATGTCTAAGCTAGGCCACTAATAAATATAACAAGCAATGTTACTACTGTATAGTTTGTACAGGTATAAGTATGACATTGACACCTGCCATAGTCAGGTTTACAGCATTGGGGGTTTCTCCCATCTGTTTGTTTAGTGTGTTGACTCACGAGGTGAATGCAATAAAATCAGCGAGAGGCTACACAAAAACCACTACTGTACAGCTGAATAAGATCAAAAACAGAGCTCCACTATACTGAGTGCACATTAACCAGACATGGTGGCCATCCACCCATATGTAATGGACACTTAATCACTTGCTCCCCGTGTCCACGTCCATTATATTGAGTGGGCAATCCAAAATTCACAATGTGAGTACTATATGTATGGAGAAATTATAAACAGTATTTTCAAGTATCTTTGGTCATCAGAAAAGTGATACCTAACATGTCTCACTATCTGTAAATACAGCTGAGATAAAAAACTGATTTACCTTGAATTCCAGCATGATAGCTGTGAGAACCTTGAGACAGGTATCCACCCCTAATAGTTCCAGAGGAAGATGGAGGGGAAAATCCACCAGTGAGAAGCGTGTGTGGTCAGGTAATGCAAACAACAGGGGTGCCTGCAGGTCCCTTGGGAGCACTTGCACCTAGAGTAAGAAATAAGGAAAATAATTGTACATTCAACTTGGTACATGTATCTAACTTTGTCAATATGTTACTTTGTGTAGTATTTTTATTCAAATCCTTTAAATTTTATGTACAATAAAGTTAGAATGAGAAGATTTGTGACTGAAAATATTGCAGAATTTTTATACAGAAAGAGCAATAGATTCAAATAATATATACAATTACACATAAGATACCGTTTTGTTGGGTTTTAATATTTTTTAATTATTTTTTACCCACATATTTTGATATTTTGCATCTGAATCAAGAAGAGAAGTAATCACAGCTCAAAAAAAATACAGATGTACAAATAAGATACCTCAAACAAACAATATATTGTTTGCTAAGTATATGACATTTTTTGTTTTAATCAAATCTTATGATAAACACAAATATTTGTTAACTCTGGTTAAGTTTTTAATGAAGGCATGAAATAATGAACAAGAGATTAAGAAATGAAAAAAATAATCACCATTTATAATCATGCAGAAAGGTCTTTGATCATCTAAATTTGAAAGGTAATCGTTTTGCTAATTAAAAATCTAGCCATATATTCTTATATCCACCCTTCTATTCTTATCATGTTGGCAAGAAAATATAATGATTCATGTGTGTGATCTCTTGTTGTCATTAAAATATCCACTGCTGTTCATCAACAGCTAAACAATGACCTTGACAGCACATAATACTTAAACAATATTGTTATTGTTAATAAACTTGGTCACTGTCACAAAGCAATGAAAGAAATGAAATCGCGCCTCAGAATCAGCTAGATCTAGAGGAAAAGATAGTTTCACAAAATATACAAGAAGGAAGTAAAAGGCAGAGGAATCTGATGACTATTTGATTGGAAATATGGAAGAAACACCTCTGTACTTTGACTTGATACCTGGAAAAATAATTAATGAGGTCGTTATTAGAGAGGTACAGGTTATACGTACTGGTAGTGACAAGCACCATTTAACTTGTATATTGACATGCCTGGCATCTGGTTACTTGTTACCACCCATGATCATCTTTTGGGGAGAAGAAACTTAAAAAATGTGAAGGCCCCAAAGTGAGTCATAGTGAAGGTACAACAAAAAGCCTGGATGAACAAACACCTATGTTGGCTTATATTGATAAAGTGTGGAAGAACACAAGAAGTGTCGCCTACTCTCCTAATTTGAGATTAATTCCAGGCCAGTTGACTGATGCAGTGAAACAAGAGTTCCACAATGGGACTGATGCTCTACTGTACTAAAAGATTTTCCAGGAGTTCAAGACAAGACCATTTCTTCTTTTTAACTGCCAAGTGTTGATACCACACTCTGATATTCTTGTGCTACATGATTTTCAAATCAGCCACTGAGGTGGCCATATTGGATGTAAAATCAGCACCAATTTCATTTAGGGCAAACTAGACACCATTAGTAAACTTTTGGTGAAAACCCAATGCCAATGTGCCCATCCATTCAGGAGATTTAGTGACAAGATTTTCAATATATTCATTGTGGCAGCAATATTGGATGTCTACATGACACCATTTTCGCTAGATATTATAAGAAGTCTTTCAATGAAAACCATATGTCAATGTCTCCATCAATTCTGGAGTAGTGACAACAAGATTTCCAAGATGGCCACCACTGTGGCCATATTGGATTTCAGATCTGCATCATTTTCATTCAGGACCAACTATACACCATAAGAAGTCTTACGGTGAAAACCCTATGTTGATATGACTTTTCATTTAGGAGGAGTAGCGACAGTAAGATTTTCAGGATGGCTGCCATGGTGGCCATATTTGAGGTCAGTTCAGCTCCATTTTCATTCAGGACCAACTAAATATCAGAATTAAAGTTTCATTTAGGACAAAGTAGACATCACAAGAAATCTTTTAGTGAAAACACCATGTTGATATGACCATCCATTCAAGAGATGTAGTGATAAGATTTTCAAGCTGAACGATGTCTGAGCAGAACCATTTTCATTCAGAACCAACTAGACATCATAAGAAGTCTTTTGGTGAAAACCCAATGTCGATAAGACTTTCTGTTTAGGAGTAGCGATAACAAGATTTTCAAGATGGCTGCTATGGCGCTTATATTGGACATCAGAACAGTAACATTTTAATTTAGGACCAACAAGACATCATAAGAAGTCTTTGAGTGAAAACCCCATGTTGACATGACCATCTATTCAGTAAGAGTAGCTATAACAAAATTTTCAAGATGGCTGCTGTGGTGGCCATAATGGATGTCTGAGCAGCCACATTTTCATTGAGGAAAAACCAGACCTTGGGATGAATGTGTGTCTAAAGTTTCATGGCAATCCTCCAAGTACATTAAGAGGAGCAGCGGTAACAAACTTGTATTAATGGCTGGACAATGGATGCCAGATGATGCACAGGCCATCGCATAAGCTCCTTTGGTCTGTGACCACTTGAGATAAAAATCGATAAAAGTATTATTAAGAAGAACAATGGCAGTAATCCTGGTTGATGCACATGCAGCCACTGGATGTGTATCTGAAAAAGCCATTCAAGGCACTGCTGATGATAGAAAATCTTACATGATGGACCAGACATCCAAAACTGTTGCAGCTCAGGAAGCTGGCGAGGGAAAAAAGAACAGAATTGTAGCCCCTTTAAGCAGCAGATGATTGATAGGATTTATAAAGCCAGTGAAGATTTAATGAAAAAAGGCATGATCATAAGCATCTTCAAAGTGACAGGACTTTGAAATGCTGTTAATGGCCATGAGGAGCACTTTAAAAGGAAAGAAGATGCAGTTCCACAGGAAAATCTCTGAACATGCATTTCGATATCTGAATTTTTAATGTTTAATATCCAAGAAATTCAGTGCATGGAAATTGTGAAGTTATCTGACATACCTTTTATTGCATTTGCATTAGTTCATTCATTCAGCACTGAATCCCCCAGTTTTTGCTTGGGGATAAAAACATTTTTGTTTACATGTGTCTTCCTCATTTCTTATATTTTTTATAAGTACTGGCTGTTATATTTATTTTGAATGGTAAAAATTGCATATTTCAACCAACAGCTGTTATTATTTTCATTACCCTACTGATAGCCTCACTAATTTGATCGCATATGTGTCCCTCTTACACCAATCAGTAAATTCCCCGACAAATCCATTGATAAAGTCCTTGATTTCAATTCAAGCTCTAGGCATATTTAATTAGCATATAATAACTCTGCATAGCCTGGTTCTTGGCATAATGTGACAATGGCTACCATAATTAAAACAAGAGTCCCTCAAAGGGACTGATGCTCTACTGGGCAAAAAGAATGAACACAAATTCAAGATGAAACCATTTCTTCTTTTTAACTGTCCAATGTTGAAACCATCTCTGATATTCCTCAGCGATAACAAGATTTTTAGCTGCTGTGATGCACATATTGGCTCTCAGCTTGGCACCATAATTATTTAGGACAATGTAGACTCTCAGTCCACATGACAAATACCGCAAAATTGTTTATGAATGTCATGTGAATATTGTTTTATTATCAGTTTAATTACTAACTTGTTACATTTTGAACAGATTATCCTTTTTAAGTTGGTGTGAATACAAATAAAACATTTGGTCGCCAAAGAACACATACAAAATGCATATTTATTGAGGGTTTAGCCATTAAGCCAACATTGTGAAATTACTGAAATTATGTCCATAATCATACAGTGTTGAATCTTTTGGAACCAAAACTAAGCGCTTTTCGTTTTTTTGCATATTGCAGTAGCAGTTAATTTCTCCTGGATATGAATCATATCATCATCGACGTATTTAGGTTTTTGTACATTGGAAAAAAATACATTTTCTCTGCCTGTCTATCTATCCATCTGCATCTACATGATTTCTGTCTATCTGACTTTCACATCTCCCATTAAAGTGTAACAGAATCCATCAAAGCAATGATGAGGCATAAGGAAAACCCACCCAAAGGTCAGAATTTATAGGCATGAACTTTTAGGGTTTGGTATTGCCATAAGTTTTGCATTGTAATATATTGTAATACAGAACAGTGTATTGCGATATTTACTGCAATATATTGAGAAAATCTGTAAAAAGTACAAAATAATATAAATGACTGAACAAGATGTCAAAATAATATTAAAGACTTAACAAGATGTCAAAGTCTGATGTCTGTTAAATCTTTTTAAGTGAATGATGATTGGAAAACATCCTTACATGTGGGTGAGTATGAGCTACATGAGATAGATTCCTGTGAAATCTGCTTCTCAACTCTGGCAGCACTGGTGGCTAGGATGGGATAACGTCAGAAAACATGGGCAGTCAATTCCATCATTCCACTCACAATTCACAAACTTTACTTCTGCATTACATTCCCAAAAATGGCAAGGTTATTTATTAATTTTCCATCTATCTTGGAGAATTTCAGCCAAAAATGCTGCCAGATAAGAGATTTTTCCATTTTATTCAGCACCAGCTCATACATTAATTAACGCGCCATGTCTGCTATTCTATTTTTGGGCATTCCTATGCAACAGGGGGGGTTATAGCATGCAGTTAAAACATCTTTCTCAGTGGACACATCTTTCACAAATCTTTTGGGGTTTCATAACAACAGACATTGGAAGAGACAAAAAATTAAAATGAAACAAAGGAAATAGAACTTTTATATTTTGTATACTATTTACAAAAATACTTCAAAAACCAGTTCATTGGCAATGTACCATGGTACATGCATGTATCTGTAGGATCCACACGATAATATACCAATATACTTATAAAACCGCACATCCCTATAATAACTAAGCTTTGTTGCTCCTGGTTACAAATTCCCTATCCCACACCAATACATATGATGGATTTGTTCTTCTTATTTCAAAATAATAAATTGTGATCTACAACAAAATGGCAGATTATCAGTACAGATGCTGCCTTTTAAATACAAAACATGTTTCAAAATTTGATATGTCCTTCAAAAGAGCACAGAAAATCATTTTAAAACAAAATAATTATTGTAAACTTGAATTGGTGTTATTATAGTGGTAAACATTGTCTTTTTAATATAAAAATTTGCTACCAGCATAGCAGACATCATCAATATCATTAGCCTGATGATGCCATGTAGTGTGGGATGGGAACCAGGTTTTCCCACATGGGCAAACTGTCATATGTATGCATATATTGGAATGAGAGAAACAACATTGCCTAACTTGCTCTATCGACCTGACAAGATCTATTGCTCCCTAGATTATTATTGCATGTACTGGTGCTTCTTGCAAGAAAATAAAAGTGAAGATAATAGCTTTAATTTATAACAAAAGTAACTCTGAAATTTAAATATAGTAAATAAATGGAAGTCTAACTGTATCAGAATTCATAACTGGAAAAAAATAATTCCCTGTACAGCAACCCTGCTTAGACAATTTAAAAATTCTGCTTAATATGTTACATGTATTTGCTGAGAATCGTATGTAAATCAGCAGTGAAAATATTGGCTTTCTAGGCAATTTTTTAAAAAAAACTCAATTCTGGGAATGTGGAATATTTTCAGATTTTTTTCCACCTTGGATTTGAAATATACCTCAACCCTCGTTTTCCCTGGCACAGGAACAGGGGCACTCAGCAGTCGCAGGATCCAAGTTTCCAGTTCTCGGACCTCGTGAAGCACCAAACTGCACACATTGTCACTGCTTTGTCCTGTTAGAACTCCCCATACAGTATCCCTAAAAAGACAGGAAATGCAAGTAAAAACATAGCTCCAGCATGAAGGGGGGCCAAGTATGCAGACAATTTATCAATGTACATGTACAGCTGTTGGAGCTCTTCTGACAACATATGGGTCCTCTTCATGGAATAATCATACATGTACTTTACATTTTCAATTTTGTACATGAACATAAAATGGGAAGACACAACCAGAGTTGACAGGGAGTGAAGAAGGCTTTCCTGTACACCTGTGTTTGACTGAATTTGTGATAATTACTCCAGAGCTCTTTTTTTTTAAAAAGGAAAAGATTATGTCATACTGCAAATTCATCTGTGCATGAATGTTTGCGTGTGCATATGTCAACTCTTGCACATATTATATCATGCAATGCATCCTCTGAGATGCTGGCAGAAATGTTCTTAAGAGGGGTAAGTCCCACACACCAACCTCCAAAGGGGGTGGGGGATCAGACAACATCATTATAAGGTACACAGAAACACTCAATTTAAAACAAGCATTTAATGATTTTATATCACTTTGACAATAAATGTATAAGGTATCTGCATACATAATTGTTGCTCAGCTGGCAAATATTCTTTCTTTCTTTTCACCCTTCAAAAAAGCCTTGCAAACAGAAAACCATTTATTGGACCACATACACATCTGTATAGTCAGTCATCAGTTTAATTATTGTTTCAGATGTTAGCCCACAGGCCTTTGAAACTCTATCACTGTAGTAAGAAAATGTCAAAATATCTTAGAAAAAAATGAAAAAAAATCCTTGCCATATATATATATATATATATATATATATATATATATATATATATATATATATATATATATATATATATATATATACAGTATATATAGGTTCAATGCAAAACTACTGTAACTCAAATTTTCCAAATTGTACAGGAGAAGGAAAAAACTTTATAATTTTTCTGTTACACTTAATTATATCATCATATGCACACACATAACAGATAAACATAGAAAAAAGACAGCCAGAGTGAAATTTTTGAAAATAGTTTATTTTTCAACAAAAAATAAGCATTTTAGTGAGTTACAACAGTATTGCAGCAAAATGGTGTTCTAATTGGTCTGTTAGATTTATGCAAAACTATGGTAACTTGAGTTGCAGTAGTATTGTTAAGTTACCTGACAGCATGTGTTTTATGCAAAAGTATGGTAACTTGACTTACAATAGTATTGCAAAATAGTTTATTCCATTCTTAGTAATTTTTATAAGCAAAACTAATGTAACTCAAGTTTCACAACAGTATTGCTTATAAACTGAAGAAAATACACAAAAAGTGCTGAATTATTAAACATAAGTTTCAAAACTTAAACAATAAATAACATTTTAAATGCTGAACTAATAATGTATATTTAAACAATTCGAATGCATTTTTAAAGTCACATTCACTTGAAAATTAATATAAAATTTTAAATGCATTCATTTCTGTAATATTTTTGAACTTAGCTAAATTTGCAATGTATGCCACAATACGAAAAATACTCAGGGTTATAAAGGTTTTTAAAAAATCTCATAATGAATGCATGGCAAAATAAGCTTTGTTGTGCAAGAGTTCTTCATTAGTTTGATTCATAATTTTATAGCAAAAGACAATATCTATTTATAATAAACCTACAGACCATTGCAGTGGTTCCTAACTATTAAGCACCACATAATAAGCAATTGAACAGAGACTAAACTGGAAATGGATGCAATATTTTCATTGATACAACTTTAGACAAGTGAAAATTAAGTTTTCTTACAGCTTAATGTTTTTTATATGCTTATCTGAACTGTTGTATAGTAACAAATCATATTTTTATGTTTATTTTGGATGATTTGTTTTAGACCAACCAAAATATAAAATTTGTGTTCATGCCGCAATTATAATTTAGAATTATAATTTGTGAAAGATAAAGAATCGTATAGTATAGTTTCATTGTTTAAACGGTAGAATCAAGTAACATCTTGCACACTTTGCTTACCATAACAAATGAAGATCATGCATTCAACCATCGTCACAAGGCATGGGTGATAATCTGCAATGCTCCTTTATCACACGTTGCCGCCTGTGTGGAGATTTCCTCATTTCTCATGAATAAGCATAAACCTGCTTAACCTGGAAACACTGTGAGCACAAGTACATTTTTTTCGTCATTGTAACCCTATATAACCTTTCATGCAGTCTGAATCAAAATTTCTCTTCCAAATAGTCACTAATTGATCGATAAAACTGACACTTTCATTGATGTGTAGGACATTGTAACCTATGTTGTTGGTGACTTATTTTTGTTTATGTGAACTTATTAAAAACAAGGAAATCTCAGCACAGGCAGCCACAGGTGATAAAGGAGTGTTGTGGATTGTCTCTCATGGCTTGCGATGATGGCAATGAACAAGAGGAATGTTGTGGGTCCATGCCCCCCCCCCCTCCACACACACACACACATCTTTGACAACTGATGATCTAAACTAGCTTGTTTCTGTTTCGTAATAATTTCATATGTTTGATACAATTTATAAATATGGAAAATACGATGGAAAAAAATTGAATTATACTTGATTGTGAAGGAGAAATAATGGTAGGAAGATCTGAAACCATGATTCAAAATAATTCTTATATTAAAACTGACACTTAGCACAAAACTCGAGCATTTAATTGGCTAATGTTGCATAATTGCATAATCAGATTTTGTTAAATTGAAATTGAAAATCTTATGAAATAAGAGTCTAGATATCATAATACAAGAACCATTATCATGATTGTGCTTTTATCCTATGTATAATTAAAAATTTATTAATGCAATATTGCATTGTTTTTGTAACTGATTTTGATAAAATTGTCATGAAGTTCACTGCTTTTTGTTTACATGGACAGAATTGTGTATACAGTACCAAGTAAGACCCAAATAGGATTTTGCTAAGTGTTTATGGTGAAATGTAGTTTTTTGGGGGGTAAAACTAATTTTAATTATGCAATACTTACCCATCACTATTATATAGCTTTATTCCTTTTTTGTGTTGAAAAACTCGTCCGTTTGATGTGAAAACATTCTCCCACTTAAAGTGGAGAATTTGTCAACAAGCCACGTCACGCCCGTGCATCTCTCTGCGCCTGCGCAAACATTCATCTTTTTCATAGACGAAATTACGCCAGGGCATCAGAGCGGGGTGGGAGGCGGGCATTTGATAATAGTGATGGGTAAGTATTGCATAATTAAAATTAGTTTTACCCCCCAAAAAACTACATTTTAATAGCAGCAATACATTTACCCATCACTATTATATAGCTGAATTTGTCAGTTAGGTGGGTCGGCTGATGTTCAACTGATCAAAAACAGAGGAAAAATGTAAACTACTCACCATTTGAGGGGAGCTGTCCACTTTACTATTTGCTGGAGTCCTTCTGGGCCACATGTTGTGCCGCAACTATGGGACCCAGAGAAAATATGCCTGCGCTTTGATGTGCTAATGAGCGGAGGTAGAAGGACAAAAAGGTAGTATGGGATCGCCAAAATGCTGCCTTCATGACGTCCTCCAGAGAAGAGTGATTTAGATAGGCCCATGAGGCAGCGACGGCTCGAACCTCATGGGCTTTTAGTTTCATAAAGGAGAGGTCTCTATCAGTAAGGGACTGGTAAGCTCTTTTAATTGTGGTGACAATCCACCTTGAAATCGTGGAGGCCGAAATATCAACGGAGCCCTTAAGAGGAAGGAAAAGACGTTTCTGCCCTTTCTTTTCACTTTTGAAGCATTTAGATAGAAACGCAGTGCCCTAACTGGGCATAAGAGCCTATCTTGATCATCCCCAGCACAGATTCGACTAAGACTGGGGATCTCTATAGGTGATGGAGCAACCGCAGGTAATTGATTTTTGGCTAAAAATCCTGGCTGACAGAGGAGGGAAACGGATTCAAAATTGCCATTAAAACGGAGACAGCCAGTGTCCACCGACAATGCATGAATCTCGCTACGTCTTCTCGCAGACGCCAAAGCGAGTAAAAATACCGTCTTGAGTGTGAGATCCTGAAAGGATGCCTCACCCAATGGTTCATAGGGGTTTTTTGTTAAGGACCATAAAACACATGATAGATTCCATCTAGGCGTCAGAGAGCGAGTGACAGGTCTCTGTAGCTCAAAATACTTAATGAGATCGGCAAGGTGTGGATCTGAACCAATCTCCGAGCCCTGAGAGAATTTAAGTGTGTTAGAAATGGCGGCTCTATAGCCCTTGATAGTAGATACTGAACATCTTTTGTTCTCGAAAAGGAACAAAAGGAAATCAGCAATGGCAGTTATAGAGGAACAGCTGGGATCAACACGTTTCCTACTGCACCAATCACAAAAGATTCTCCACCTGGCATCATAGACCTTGGATGTAGAAGCTCTCCTGGCCTGAATGATGCAACTGGCAACCTGGCCCGAAAACTTGTTCTGGCGGATAGATCGCTTGAGATGAACCAAGCGTGAAGATGGAGAATGTGTGGGCTGTTGTGTAGGAGGGAGCCTCTGTGTTGTGACAGAAGATCCCTCCGTTGAGCGAGAGATCTGGGTTGATCTATCAATAGATCTAGAAGATCGTTGAACCACGATCGTTGGGGCCATAACGGAGCTATGAGAATGATCCGGGCAGTGGAAGTTCTTACTTTTTGCAGAACTTGGGGAAGCAATTGGAACGGTGGGAAGGCGTATGCGAACAGACGATCCCACTGGAAGCTGAACGCGTCCACTGCCCACGCTCTCTGGTCCGGGACTGGGGAGATGTAAAAGGGGAGTCTGTTGTTGAGCCTGGTCGCAAACAAGTCCACGAGGGGCCTTCCCCATAGTGAGAAAAGGGACTCTGTCACTTCGCGGTGAAGAGTCCATTCTGTGAGAACTGATTTGCCTGGCCTGGACAGACTGTCCGCTAAGATGTTCTTTTTCCCTGGGATGTGGCGAACTCGGAGGGAGATGTTCTCCGAGGTAGCCCAGCGGAGGAGGTTCCAGACCTCCACGCAAAGAGAAGGGGCATGTGTGCCTCCTTGACGTCGGAGATACGCTACGACGGACGTGTTGTCGGAGGAGACCATGACACAACGACCCCTTACCCTGTCGACGCACCCTTGTAATGCTAGAAAGACAGCCTTCATTTCTAGGTTGTTTATGTGGAGGGACGACTCGTGTAGGGTCCAAAGGCCCTGAAGAGTTATCCCCTCTGGCTCTAGATGAGCACCCCAACCGGAATCTGACGCGTCGGCGAACAGGTAGGAGTGGGGATCCGGAGCGTGCATGGGGACCCCAGCTAGGAATCTGTCTCGATTCATCCACCATCACAGATGATGGAAATCTGGTCCTAGAGGAATCGGAGCTGATAGAGAATCCTTGCATGGTTTCCACCTTGCGAGTAGGAGAAACTGTAGAGGGCGCATATGGAGCCGTCCTAAGGGAAGCAGATCTGCAGCGGCGTTCAAGGTTCCCAGTAGGGATAGGTAAAGGCGAGCAGACAACACGGTTTTTACTCGTAGTGTCTCTAAGAGTGCCAGGATTCGATCTATACGCTCTCGGGGAACCCGGACTAAGTTCTGGTTTGTGAGGAAGTTGATTTCTACATAAACGAAGTCTTGGGATGGAATCAGTTCTGACTTCTCGAGGTTGGGTAAAAGACCCAATCGAGTTACTGTGGACCAACAACGGAACAGATCCTGATGGAGGGACTGAACCTGAACGTTGTGGATTAACCAGTCGTCGAAGTATTGGAGGATCGGAGTTCCCCGTACTCGTAGATAAGACGCTATTACTCCCATAACTCGGGTGAAAACTCTGGGTGCGGAAGCTATTCCGAACGGTAGAACCCGGAATTGAAAAACTTCCTGGTCCAAGCAAAACCGGAGATATTTCCGATGAGGTGGAAAAATCGGAATGTGAAGATATGCATCTTGAAGGTCGATGGAGACCGCCCAATCCGATGGCCGCATCGCATTTCGGATTGAGGAGGTGGTCTCCATCTTGAAATGTTCCTCCAAAAGAAAACGGTTTAAGGGGGAGAGATCGATAATAAGGCGAAATTTCCCACTTTTCTTGGTGACCAGGAAGATTCGGGAGTAGAATGCAGGGGACTGATCGTTCAGGACCCTCTCGACTGCCCCTTTTTGTAAAAGGGTATTTACCTCTTCCCTTAGTTTCACCAGATTGGACTAATGAAAGAATACGGGGGTCCTTGATAGTGGAGGTTGTTCCTGAAACTGAATACGGTAACCCTCGCTTACAAGAGAAAGGACCCACCCATCGTCCGTGATACTTGCCCAAGCCTCTGAAAAGAGGCCTAGGCGAGCCCCTACGGGGATGTTTGGGAGAGGAATGGATGGCAGGAGAGGGTGCGAGTCCCTAGGGCCGTCCCCCCCCTCCTTCCTTGGGAAAGGAAGGTGGGTTGTAGAACTTCTTCCTAGGGGCTCCTCGGCGTCTAGGTCCACGCCTAGGACCTGACTGACGAGGAAGTCTCACTTGAGGTTGTGCACTATATTGAGGTTGTGCACTATATTGGGGCTGTACCTGCTTAAAGAATTTAGCAGGTGGCCCCTGAGGTCGATGCACATTAGAACGCTTCCTGGCCGATTGCGATGGGCCAGGTGCAGTTGTGAAGGACCTATGTTGATGGTCCTTCAAATCTTGTGAGGCCACAGTGGGAATGAGACCTCCGAAGAGACTCTCAGCTTCCAAGGGAGCAGCCCTTAGAAGGTCTTTACTGTGGCTAAGTAAGACCCTCGAGGAGTCCAGTGCAACATCACGACGGATGTGTAGGAGTTCCGCTGAAAGGGCCATTGCAATAGCGAGTGAATGCCGAGATGTCTTGGCAACAGCTTCCAGCACACGCTGTAATGCGGCTGGATTCAGAGAGGCCTCCCTCAGCATACTAAACGACGTAGCTGAGAAGAGGTCCGCATGAGAAGCTATGGTGGTCAGAAGACGGACCTTCTGCTCAATGGCTTTGATCGTCTTAATAGGAAGGCGTGCCCAGGTTCCCGTTGTCAAGCCGACTTGAGATGCATCTGCATCCAATTGAGGAGGTTTAACGGGCCACTTCGGGGAATGTACCCGGTAACTAGAGGCAGAGACCATAGGTCTTAAAGTAGAGGCTGGGACTAGCGATGTCCTGGCCTGAGGAGAACCTCTGTGATATTTCCTCCATTGTAGAGGAATGCGGAAGGAGCAGAAGATCTGATTGTGGTTGAGCCCCGGAGATCTTTTCCAAACTGGAGAGGATCTTCTTGGACTGTGAACCAGACGGTTTCGGGCACAAATCCGTAGGTAGTAGGCGGTAAACTTCATTTACCGCCTTATCAAAAGACCATATCTCTTCCGCTTCCTCTGGTTGAGGGAAGCTGGGTCTATCAGTCGGTTCCAGTTCGTACTCGTTGGAATCGACGATGATAGATACAGCATCATCATCTAGAACACTCCGAGCAGGAGGGTGGCCGGGCGACACAATGTCCTTTGGAGAAGGTAACAGAGGCGCACTATGCGCCATTTCCCGTACTTGCTGAGTAGGGGCTCTAGGTGTTCTAGATCTTTCAGGAGAAAGACGAGACCGCTTGCCTTTCGCGGATGATGCTAGGCGTCGGGATCTACTAGTGGATGCTACCTGGCGAGGAGGCGATGGCGGAACACGAGCCGCAACATCGTTTCTACTCAGAGTCCAGGGTCCAGTAGCCCAAGGGGGCATAAGGGGCCAATTATTATGAGATGTTGGTCCCCACATCCCGTATGGATTCATTGGTATAATAGGGAAGGGGGGGACACCGATCCGATCCCCTTCCCTGGTCTGCGACCTTCCGTACGACGAGGCCTCTGATTGTTGATCAGTGTGACGTCGGTGACCGGTACGAGAAGACCGGTGGCCTATGACCGGTGACCGGCGACCGGTATTGGATGACCGGTCACCGGAACGATGTGACCGGTGACCGGTGACCGGCGACCGGTGATCAACCAAAGACCGGTGACCGGTGACCGGTACCGGGTACCCGGTGACCGGTACCGGGTACCCGGTGACCGGTCACCCGACATTGACCGGTGACCGGACCGGTCACCCGACACCGGACCGGTCACCGGTCAGTGACCGGCCACAAGACATTGACCGGTGACCGGTGGACCGGTCACCCGACACTGACCGGTGACCGGACCGGTCACCGGTCAGTGACCGGTCAGAAGACATTGACCGGTGACTGGAAGACTGGTCACCCGACACTGACCGGTGACCGGACCGGTCACCGGTCAGTGACCGGTCAGACGACATCTCAGATGTCCGTCTGTCTTCATTACTACCCAAGGTGCGGTGTAGCCCCTCCTCGAGAGGGTGCAACACGCTACTTTGGGAATGTTTGGAGTGGTACACTTCCTTCCTGGTGGAAGGAAGTAACACACTACTGCTCTTTTTCGTCTTCTCCCTTCCCGGGAGATGCGATTTACTCTTGGAGCGTTCACAAGCCCCTACAGGAGGGACCTCAACTATGTCCGGGGAGGCTGGTGCAGGCTCTTGGGGCCCCGGAATGTTCTTGTGAACTAGAGTGGTCTTCTTGCTGTATGTTGCCTTAGTCTGAGTACCTGTAAAAGAAAATCCAGAGAAATCAGACGATGAGGGGGATTTAACTATTTTTTTCCGCCCTCTATAAGTACGCCTGGAATCAGCAAGATTCCAGGTTTCATTGGTCCAATTTGTACAAATATTGCAGCGACTGTTCCGCTTACACTTGGAACAGGTAAGACAGTCTGAGTGTGTATCCCATGCGGCCTTCTTATGGCCACACTTACCTACAGACTGATTTGCTGACATTGTTTCTTTTATCTGAAATAAATATTATCTGAAATAATTATTATTGAAGTATCAATCAATAATAATAACAACGTATAAACTCACCTTTAAAATCTACACGTAGAAAACTCACCTTTTTTTGGTAAGTCGCGTACTCTATACATACCCGTTCACCATATACTTTGCGGGCTATCTGCACCACAGTGGTTAGTTCTACAGGTAAACAATATACATATATATGTTCTTCCCAAGAGATATTAGAAGCTAGTTCACTTGACAAGCTTTATTGGTCTCAGGAAAGTACAAGAAAAGCATGCGACGCGACACGCGTAGATAATAAAGTTACAATTGAAATAGTAGGAGAATAATATATAAATGAAATATTAATTCTGTAAAATTATGCGCCTGTTAATTGCGGCGCTATCACAGTTGTTCTATGTCGTGTTGTAATGACATAGACGACTTACCGTGTACCTGAAAAGAAACAAGACATATTGTTTACCCTAACCCCTCTAAGGGTAGAGTACACGTGGAGAACTAGAAAAACTCTTCCTAGAACTAAACACTGACGAATAGTGGCATAAAACACATATAGCCGAGACGGACAACTGTAACACACAGATGAATTTAGAAGGAGGGAAGTCCGAAATGTAGTTGAAAAACCGCAGCAGACAATTTCCTCAGGTTACGTTTTTGCGACACAACCACCAGGTATGGCGTCCATGAAAAAGATGAATGTTTGCGCAGGCGCAGAGAGATGCACGGGCGTGACGTGGCTTGTTGACAAATTCTCCACTTTAAGTGGGAGAATGTTTTCACATCAAACGGACGAGTTTTTCGACACGAAAAAGGAATAAAGCTATATAATAGTGATGGGTAAATGTATTGCTGCTATTAAACTCAAAACTCATGTTAGTTTGATAATTAAATATACATTTTAATCCAGAAACTGACCTCTCAGACATCAACTTTTCTAACTAGTACGAGTTTGAGTATTCATCTTTAACAGCTTTTGTGCCTGAGTATACCAGCTGAGAATTTTTAAGATACAAATGTTCATAAACCAGATGCAACTTGGGCTTATGAAGAAATCAGACACTTTGGGCATATTTTTGGCAAATATTTATGCAACAGCAATGAAGTAATGCTGTGCCATTTTTAATTCAATATGTAATAGATAAACTGTGATGACAATAACGTCCATTTGTAGTAACAGTATTTCATACATAGGGTAGTGAAAGGAAGAATTGGTGATGTACTGAAGGGATTATTTTCTTTTGGCAAAGGCCAACTAAATCATCATATTTTTCTTTTGAGATGAGAGGTCTTTGATCTTTCAGTTGTTGCAGGATGATGTTATGTGGATTGGGAGGAATCTCATGGCTTCGCCTAAGACGTTGAGCAAGGTTTATTTCATAGACAGGGCCCTCATATTCATATTGAAACTGTAGAATGTTTGGATTTTGTGCCGTAATTTTCATAGTTCTAATCATAGACCAGTAGACTTTCTCCCTATTTACATCCAGATCAAGATTTTTCAATCTTTTTGACACCTCTTTGAAATTGTAGAAATCATTGATGTCCATTTCCTTTACAATGTAGGGTTTTTGAGGTCTTGCTGCACTAATGATGGCAGCCCACTGGGGAGTTGTGTATACTGATATTTTCCTACTGGCATTTTCTATTGCTGCATGTATGCTATCATTTTCATTTTGGGTGTGACCCTTTTCTAGAAACTTGTGTTCAACTGATGTAAGATTGAATTTTTGTAAGGCATACCACAGCATTGATACAAAAGAAGTGTTTTTGTTTTGGCCTCCACAGTTGTCTGAATAAAAAACCAACCTTTTCCCACCATTTTCACAACAGACTTTAAAAAATCTGTAAATGCAAGATGCAATTTCACATGAACCTCTTCCCGATATACTCTCATTCCATATGAAGCTGTAACCATCTGAATTTCCAAGGTTGTAAAGTGTGAGGTTTTAAGTGTTTAGTCTTCTCTTATAGTAGCAGGCGGACTCGAAACTTTTCGGTGTTGTAAGGACCTCTTGTAAATCAAAGCAAGCTGAAACAAATTCACCCTGAGACTGAACTGCCTGTTCTTTGTCTTTACTTTTGTTTTCTCTACTCGTTTCTTTGTTCCTGATGTGATTGTCATATATTTCTTTCATTTCTAATTTTTCTGCATCACTAGAATTCTTGTATTTTGTGCATAGATTGCACTGATCCTTAACAGGGTGATGAAATGCCAAATTGAACTCTCTATCAAAAATCCTTCTGTAAACAGACACTGAGACAGGTTTAGACCTATCTTCAAAACACTTGCTTACATATAATCTGTACATTTTTTGTACGTTAAGGTCTGGGTATAAATAACTTTTATTGGAATCTCTCCTACAATAGTGACTTTCAACACATGGGAAAGATTTGATGTGATTTCTAACTTTGGCCAGTTGATCTTCTTGTGTCTTGTTTGGTCTGTTCGAATGTTTCCCCCTTCCTTCCCCAGAAGATATCCCTGCAGCCACCTTCTTGGATACAGCTGTGTAAATTCGTTGGTCACTAATATCTAGGGTATGAAGGAAAAATGTCTTACAGACTTTGTGTTCCACATTATGCACTGAAAGGGTATAATTTATTGAAAGACACCTTCTGCTTGTCAAAACTGTCTTTTGCTCGGTTTCATACGATTTTGCATATTTAAGAAGAAAATCTCTTTGCCTTGTTATATCACCTAAGGACCAGAATGTATGAAATATTTTCTCCCCTTCTTCCTGAGGTATTTTTTCATGACACCTGTACCTACATTTAGGACCACATCCTTTTTTCAATAAACAAGATGACTTGTTTATACCTCCACTTGTAACATATTTTTGGCCAGAGTTTCTTTGAAATTTTGCTAGATTTCTCTGCCAGCAATCTTCTTTTCTTCTCCATTTTCTTCCCTTCATTTCCAGGCTATCCCTCTGGCGCTTTCTACTCTGTCTACAATTGCCCCCATTCTTTGTCCCTTCAATCATATTCTGCCTATTTTCCTTGCCAAATTTATCTATCAATACCTCATTATCTAGTGCTGCCTTTCCTGTCCCTTCCTCATAGGGCATGTCCCCCATAATATTTTCATGAACACTCTCATTATCATTGCTAAACCATTGACTATTTGCAGATTTAATGCCTGTAAAACTTTCTTGTTTGCTACTATCATCTATGTAATCATGATCTTTTAACAACTTGTCTGTTCTGGAATTTTCCCCGTCTTCAATCCCATCCATTACATTTTCACACATTCCTTCTAATGTATTTTGTATCAGGTGTGAAAAGGTGTTAATCTCTTCTTCCTGTACATCTATGCTGGAATTAAAAGAGACACTGGGAATTGTCTCCTCTACACAAACTCCTTCAAAGATTCCAGAGTCAAACCCCATCCATTGGACATTCAAATGTACCTGATACCATCCACTCGCCATCTTCTTTTTGGGCAAGAACATACATTGTTTGGTCACTGGAATTAAAACTGCTTTTGACATTATCAACCCTACTTTCACTCATACTTGTGGGAACTTGGTTGACACCTGATAATGTATCTTGCTTAAGATGACCTTTGGCATCACTGATATTATTAGTATTATCAGGAACAAGCTGAGTATTACTTTCTTTTGAAATCTTGGTATCTAAAAATGATTTTCTAATCCCTTTGATTTCATAGATACTCCTAGCTACCTTATTTACCTTTTTCTTTTTTCTCTTCTCTCTTTTGCTTTTTGTATCCATTCTAAGTTTTGTTGATTTTCCCTTCTTTTCAGTGTCTGATTTTGATAGCTCTGATGATGATATGTTTCTCTCCAGCAATTTAAGCTCTGACTTAGTCAGTGTATATTCACTTCCACTGCTTTCAAGGTCAATACTAGCAAAACCAGCAAATTGGGCAAGAGATACATCGTCATCAGAGCTATCATCATCATCATCATCATGTGCATTTTGTTTCAAATGAGTTAATGGAATGTTTTCATCAGAAACTTCAGTATCTAAGTCTTTTGTGATCCTTGTTGTGTCGGGGTAAATTTCAGAGTCACTAAAACCTAGAAAGCTGGCACTGGTGGCTGTAGAATCTGAGTCCACATACATACAGTCTGTTCATTGTACCAAAATGGATACGGGACTATTTCAAAGGGGCAGCTGTCTCCCAGGCTAAGTGAGAGTGTAAGGTCTCTGATAAACATGAGCAGATGCCTCATATTTGGATGAGTTGTCACTACTGCTGTACCATCTGGTGATGACAGTCCACTGGTATCCCTACTGTGTGAGTCAAAAACACTAATCATTGGTTGATCGTTGGTTCGAAGGAGCCCAATGGTATATGATGATGTCTTGCTACCAACTGTCAAGAAGGCATAATTCCAAATTTCAAGACATGTGATGGCTTGTTCTAGGTTCTGGAATGAATTTGTTTCATTGTCGGATTGGAACAGAGTACCACTTACTGGTTCGTATAATGTTACTTGGCAAAATCCTCCTTCTATGGGTATTTTGCTAGGAAGTTCATCAGGCAGTAGATATTGTTGTCCCACTAGACTTGCAACATTGGTATAAAGAAAATCGCCCTTAATCAATATTTTGTCCAATGTGGCTTGTGACCAGTTTTCCAATGGCTTTATGTATGCTTTGATAAATGACATGAGGACATTGGAGGTGCACTGGCATCCACTCCCCTTAAACAGAGGATTAGCTTGATGCATTGATGTACGCAGGCTCATGATGGTACCTAAAATCAAAGAGAATACATGTTGGTCTATGAAATAAAGAAGTACCTCTCCCTTTTGTCATAAGAAACTTCTATGTAGCTTTATCTTTACCACCCCCACCCCTCCCCACCCCGGTCCATATTTACACATGTTTAGTATTAATTATTAAAGCTCTTTTTTTCCATTTAGATACTGTTACTGTCTGACAAAATATTCTTCCATATTTCCATGACATTTAAGAAACTTGGCCTCCTGAATATCTATAAATACAATATTATGGATCTAATATTGCTAGTTTTGCTTGCATCATTTTTATTTTGCATCTTCACTAAAGCAAGCAAGCATAATATGTGATAATGAATCAGTTTTCTATGCATTGCATATAAAAAAATTCACAACTTGTACAATTCTGTGCAATGGTTGCTCCCTTTTGTTTAACATACATGCATCATATATTATTCTTTTTATTCAGAAAAGAAATTTTTCTAATGATAAACTCAAGCCAAAAGTCTACATGTAGCATGAGCAATTTCTTTGTAAAATATAGAACAATGAAAGATAATACTTACCAGATTCTTCATTCAAAGTTCCCACTTCTGAAACTTCTTCCATCAATAAAATTTAGGGTGAAGGTCACAAAAAGGAGAAGTTATTTTTGCAAATATACATGTTATATACATATATATATATTAAATGACAAAAAAAATGAACTGATGTTAATTTCTGAAGATGATTTAGAATCTACTTCCCTCAGTTTGTGTCAATTTATGAAATAGATGATTTTAAGTTAAATTCTATAAACTTCTATTGAGTTACAGTAGTTTTGCATATATCAAAGAACTCCTTCATTAAACTAATGCTATGCAAAACTACTGTAACTTGAGTTACAGTAGTTTTGCATAAACCATCTATTATAGGTACTGTACCTTGCAGACAGTTCACTGCAATACTACCGTAACTTGAGTTACAACAGTATTGCAGAAATTGATATGAGATACAATAAATGCAAAAAGTGATAAATCAATAAAAACTGCATGTATTGAGACCTAAAAATTTGAGAATAAATGTGCAAAGTTATTTTGGTCCTAAATATGAAATAAAAAAATTTTGATGAAAAACTGAGTTATAGTTGTTTTGCGTTCAACCCTCTATATATAAAATCCAAATTATATATCTATATAGGATTTAGTTTTGTTTTTTTCGCAGATATTCTGACATTTTCTAACTACAGGGATATAGTTTCAATGGTCTATGGTTAGCCTATTCCTAGAGTAGTGTGAATTTTGCTTCGAGAACTGAATCCCCTTTCACAATCAGTTTTTTATAAAGGCAGAACTGCTGGCCAGTCTGAATAGATTCGGGAACGGGTTTTCAAGATATATATCCAAAAATATAATTTTCCAAAATTCACGTATGTTGTACCTTGGATATTTCTGTTGATGTCTCGGATTTTCTGTAAGGCCTAAACCACAGGCGATGGAAACGGTTATTTCTGTATCACCAATTTCTGCACTATGTTCAGTTAGCAGCAAAAAATCTGATATTTTATTCTCCCTAGTTTCATCCTTGACAGATGATTTTTCTGTCTCACTTACTTTCATAAAGAAATCAATTATCTTTTGTTTCAACATGACACACTGCTGTTGTACTTTAGACATTCTGGTAATGGCTGATCGATGGATCAGTTTACGATACCCCTCCATGAACCAATTCAATCAGAATACCTCCACAGTTTCTGCAATACTCCAACAGATCTCCATCATAAAGGTGCTTGTATTCAAACAATATTCTCCATAGATATAAGATTAAATTCTATCATGTAGAAAAGGCAAAAAAGACGAAGATCTGATCAACCCAATTAAAAAAACAAAAAAAATAAAAAATTGCACATTGGGTACACAAAATCACGGGAATCACATGTAACTTGCACGATCTTTCCCCCATTGGTTTTTACAAGATGCATGACTATAATTTTTGCAAGAAACCCGCAATCCCATGGCCTGGCAGCATCTCTGCATCCTGTAAATAACAATAGGCCTTAGTGGACTTGATACCACTCCCTGGCTGACATTTGCATAACAACCAAATGCAAGTGCAGTTGGGCATGAAATCTGGGTCAGTAAGACCCCTTCTGTCAAAATTTATTCCAATGCTGTTGATTGTGAAAACAACTGTTTCAAGGTTTCTATACTATTTCTATTTTCATCCATATTTGACAGTACATTATCATTTATCACAAATTGAAAGGCCTATACCTGGATGCTTAGCGTTAAAGTTGGTCTAATTCTGTTCAGCGCTTTTTGAGATAAAGTTGTGAAAATGTTTCTCTACTTTTACTAATGGCAGCCATATCTGATGCCAGAAATGTGTAATTCGTATATATCTGAAAGACATTCAAGCTTGGACACTTTCTATCAGATTTGATCCAACAGTGGTACTTTAGAAGTTGTTAATGGTTTTTCTATGGGATTTTCTTGATAGCATCCATATCTGACGATAGATTGGCATCATTTACATACACTTAAAAGTCCTTCGTGCCAGCTTGCTTTCTGTAAAAATGTTGTCAAATTCTGTTAAAAAATCTCTTTGAAATGAAGTCTTTTAACTTTTAAGGATTTTCCATTTTTATTAATGACAATCATATTTAATGGCAAAATTGGAGCCAGTTTTATAAATTTGAAAGCCCTTCTTTCCAGAATGCCTTCTGTCATATTTTGTCAATTTCTGCTAAGCAGTTTGCTGAGAATAAGTCTTTTAAAGTTCTGTCTATTCTTAGTAATGGCAGCACTATTAGATGGAAGATTAGCATCTTCTGTACAAATCTAAAGCCCTTTATGACAGGATTCTCTGTCAAATTTGGTCAAATTCTGTTGAGTGGTGTTTGAGAAAAAGTAATATTTACTTTTTTCTATTTTTAGTAACAGTGGACATATTTGATCGTGGATCATCATCATTTAAAAAAATCTGAAAGACCTCCATGGCAGGATGCTGTCAAATTTGGTCTAGTTCTATTCAACAGCTTTTAAGTTCTATTCAGCAGTTTTTGAAAAGAAGTTATTTAAATGTTTTTCTATTGTTAGTAATCATGCCTGTATTGGACGGCAGATCAGCATCATTGGAACGAAACAAAATACTGCCTTGCCAGGTTGCTTTCCATCAAATCTGGTAAAATTTTTCAGCAAAGAGTGGTTAACTCATTAACCCCTGTAGATTCTTTTCCTTTTTGCCTGAAATGTAGGTAGGAAATGCATTTTTGGGGTTACTTCTGAATGCAGCCAAACACATCTGCTTAAGAGAGTTTTTCGTTTAGCTGGATGCTTAGGTGTATTGTGTATTGTTTTTAATCAGCTATTATGCTCGCGCACATGCAGAATGGTAAAAGTTTTGGGGTTTTTTTCATATTGGACTGCTGATTTTTGTTTCCTGGCCCATTTACTCCTTCTCAAACTTATCCTACTTGTTGCAAAGGTTCACCTGTCCATGTGTAGTTTGGACCGATCTGCTTAGATCTAAGGCCTAAAGTCTAAAATCTGGGTCTGAAACTGGCAATTTTCAACCTGGAAAAAATTGGTCTAAAAAAATTATGTTTTTTCCGCTGTATATTTAATGTGAGCAAAAAGTTGATATTATTTGGAATCAGTTGAGCTACATCTGTCAACTTTCTTGCAATACCATCCACTTTTAGTGTATCTTAAAGGATGCTGAAGTTACAGCACTCGGAAGTAGGGGACAACCTCTTGACACATACACGTGGTGCCAGGGGTTAATGAGTTATACACATGTACAAGTTTTGGGAAATTTCTTAGAAACTGTCCACGAATGGCTATTTTTTTAATTTCTGTGCAATGGTAATGCACAAATGATCAAGTAAGCAAGGAATATTCAAATTTGGAGATGTCATCGAAATTCACCCATTAACTCATTAACTCCTGGAGATTCTTTTCATCTTTGCCTGAAATGGGGGTAGGAAACGCATTTTTGGGGTTACTTCTGAATGCAGCCAAACACATCTGCTTAAGAGAGTTTTTTGTTTAGCCGGATGCTTAGGTGTATCAAAAACATTGTTTTTGATTGGTTATTATGCTCGCGCATGTGCAGAAGGGTAAAAGATGGACTTTTTTCCCCCTTCATATTGGACCCCCAATTTTTTTTATCCTTGCCCCTTTTTACTCTAAATCTCAAACTTATCCTATTTTTTGCAAAGGTTCATCTGTTCGTGTGCAGTATGGACTGGTCTGCTTTAGATCTAAGGCCAAAAAGTCTAAAATCCGGATGCAAACTCTGATTCAGAAAATGGCAATTTTCAACCTAAAAAAGACTGGATCTCAAAATTTAAATTTTTTCCACTGTATTATTTAATGCAAGTAAAAGGTCAATATTATTTGGTATCATAGTAGAGCTACATTTGTCTACTTTCCGGCCATAACATCCACTTCAATCTATCTTAAATGATGTTGACGTTACAGAGCTTGGAAGTAGGGTACAACCTCATGACACGTACACGTGGCACCAGGGGTTAATGAGTGATAGCTTTTTTGGTTTTATTAACAGCAGCCATACATGTATTTGATAGTAGATTGGTGACATTTAAACGAATGTAAAAGTGCTTCAAATTCTGTTGAGCAGTGAGTCACAAGTTGTAAAATAGCAATTGTGATTAGATGACATACAACGAAGGATGGGTGAAGGACTATACCATAATATGTGTGCCTAATGCTTCATAACGTTGCAATTGCAATCTCATACAAAAAATTTGCACATAAATACTTCCACTGATCACTTCCCTTAAATATTCTGGGGTTAATTTCTACATAAAATTTCTCCATACTCTTTAATGTTATTTTAAGTCACTCTCTGTATTATTGGAGTTTTAACCTGTGCATATTCAAAATCATCTTTACCAGCCAATGTCATTCCAACCAACCTTCCAGGCAGTGATAGGTTGGGCTTTTTAAACTAAAAAAATGTGTTTCGTGGTCCAATTGAGAATAAT
The DNA here is from genome assembly GCA_029931535.1 of Margaritifera margaritifera. NCBI lineage: Eukaryota > Metazoa > Mollusca > Bivalvia > Unionida > Margaritiferidae > Margaritifera > Margaritifera margaritifera. The sequence continues at coordinate 2,692,226 of JAQPZY010001623.1, forward strand.
TTATTTAATCATATATTGTATAACTATAGAAAATGACTGGAAATTCAAATCTGAAAACAAGAAAATTAAATGGTTTTTTTATAAGCATTTAATACACTTTCAAACATAAAATAGATGGCAGACTTAGCATTGTCATATAATATCATCACCACACACACTTACAGTGCCAGGTCAAAAGTGAGTAGCCACCTGAGAAAAGTTTATGCTATTTAGCGAAATATGATTCCAAATGATCACAGCATACATGTAAGTAACAAGTGTCTGTTAAAGGGACTGACACTCTACTGTCTGAAAAGAATTTAAAGGAATTCAAGATAAGACAATTTCCTCTTTTTAACTTTTGAGTGTTGAAACCATCTCTGATACTCTTGAACAGCAAGATTTTCAAATTAGCCACTGTGGTGGCCATATTGGATGTAAGATTGGCACCATTTACATTTGGGACCAACTTGATCTCATAAAAAGTCTTTTGGTGAAAACCCTATGTCGATATGACCATAAATTCTGGAGATTTCAAGCCAGCCACCATGGTGGCCATATTGGATGTCAGATCAGCATCATTTTGATTGAGGGCCAACTAGACAACATATGAAGTCTTCTGTTGAAAACTACATGTTGATATGGCTTTCCTTTTAGGAGTAGCAATAACAAAATTTTCAAGACGGCTGCCGTATTTGAGGTCAGATCAACACCATTTTCATTTAGAACCAACTACATGTAGATACAGTATCATAATTAGTCTTCTGGTGAAAACACCATGTCAATATGACTTTCCATTTAGGAGGAGTAGACATAACAAGACTTTCAAGATGGCTGCCATAGTGGCCATATTGGATATCAGATCGGTACAATTTTCATTTAAGACCAACCAGACACCAGAAGTATTCCAGTGAAAACTCCATATTGGTATGATTTTCCCTTCAGGAGGAGTAGCAATAACAAGATTTTCAAGCAGCTGCTGTGGCGATCATACTGAAAGTCAGATCAGCACCCTTTTCATTTGGGACCAACTAGATACAATAAAAAAATCTTTTAGTGAAAATCCCATGTTGATATGACCATCTATTTCAGAGTAGTAGCAATAACAAGATTTTCAAGATAGTCACTATATATGAGCAGCACCATTTTTATTTAGGACCAACCTGACTTCATAAGAAGTCTTTTGGCAATAATCCCACATCAATATGACCTTCCATTCAGGAGGAGTAGAGATAAAAAGATTTCCAAGATGGCTGCTATGGCTGCCATATCAGACATCAGGTTGGCACCATTTTCATTTAGGACCAACTAGACATCATAATAAGTCTTTTAGTGAAAACCCCATGCTGATATGACCATCCATTCAGGAGGTTTGTATTTGTGTTTTGTGGGTTTAACCCTTTTCATACTGAAGCCCAATCAGACAGGCAGTTGTGTAGAACTGGAATTTTTTTTCAGCCAGTGGTGTAGCAGCATGAGAGAATGCAGTGACGTTGGTCAATCTGGCTTTACAGGACAATTTTTAAAAATTACTTTTCAATGTTGTATACCGTTTTAAAAAGCATACAATTTTCCTTAAGGTCATATATTTTTTCACTGAAATTTTTTAGACGTAAAACTTCAGTTGAAAGTAAAGTTGTGTAAGCAAAAATACATGCTTTACATTTTTTTTATAACTTACTTTCAGTGCAATTTTCTTATCTGCAATATTCATTTTACCACCTATATGTAAGTGTATGAAATGGGGGGAATTTTACACCTTTTAAGAACGTGACAAAATAATAAAATCCATCAAGAATGTCAAAAGTTATTACAATTTTATTAAATTTACTCGCATGAGAATTGGAGAGCAAACAGAATAATCCTTACTGGTAAGTCGACAAAGCTTTTCATTTTGGTTCAGTATTTTTATTCCACAATAAATTCTAATTTAATAATATCAGAGTTCTGCTGGGTTTATTTTGGTCCATTTCCAGGAATGCAGTCATAATATTATGCACACACCCAACATCGGTATATGTGCGAACTTTGTGAGAGGTGAAGTTCTCAAAATATCCAGTTAGCTTGAAAAGCATCCACGTCATGATCATTGTCAATATCCGAGTCAAAAATACCAATTAACTACTTATCATCTGCTCAGTTCATTCGATGCAAACAAGATCACGATCCCCACAGCCTAAAATATAAATTTCCCCCACAAAATTGTCTATATTTTCATCACAATCGGCATCCACATCACGGCCACTTCAGTACTGTCTGCCATTTTGAATTACACATGTTAAAATTCAGTTTTGAAATCAAATTTTCTACTAACCAGTTATCATCATCTCTGTTCATTTCGTTGAAGTCAAGCTTACGATCTGCACTGCCTAAAACATCAATTTTCCCCACAAAACTGTCTATATTTTCATCAAAATTGGCATCCACATCACTGCCGTAACTTGCTGTTTCAGAGCTGTCTGCCATGTTTATCTCCACACATTAAAACTCGTGTTTGAAATCAAATTTTCAAATAACCAGTTATCATCTGCTCCGTTCATTTTGAAGAAGTAAAGATACTGCCTAGAATGTAAATTTTCCACACGAAATGGTCTTTATTTTCACCTAATTCAGCAAGCACATAACTGTCTTCACTTCCCTCTTCTGTATATGACTGCCATTTTTTTTATCTCTGCACATTAAAACTCACTTTTGGGGTCTTTTAAACACATTCTGCTAAAGATATGTGTACCTTCTACCTTTATTTCCTTCTTTTCAAAAGAGTACACGTAAATTGATGACGTATAATACAGTTAAAAACACTTCTGCAAAGTGGTTGACGGAATGTAGTGAACATACAACCGGAGTCGTATCCCGTTGGCAAAGGTAAAGTACAACTGGAGTCGTATCCTGCTGCAACAGGGTTAATGGCATTCAGTATATTTGGTGGAGAAAGAACCCAGCAAGACCATGGGAAGAACCCAGGATCCATGGGAAGCTACTGGCAAATTTTCTCATATACCCACATTAGCCAGGACAGAGGTGCAGAGGTGAGATGTGCGAGTGATCTGTAAAGGCAAACACCTATTACCACTCGGCCACCTGGGTCCCCTCCATTCAGGATGAGTATGACCCTCCAATTATGAGTATTGATAACAAGATTTTCAAGATGGCTGCTGTGATGACCATACTGGATGTCCAAGTGGCACCATTTTCGTTTAGGACCAACCAAACAGCATAAGAAGTCCTCTGGTGAAAACCCCTTGTCAATATAACTTCCAGTTCCAAAGGAGTAGCGACAATAAGATTTTCAATATGGATGCTGCATTGGTCATATTGGATGTTAGATTGGCACCATTTTAATTTAGGACCAACAAGACATCATAAGAAGTTTTTTTAAAATGAAAACGCCATGCTGACATGACCAACCATTCACGAAAAGTAATGACAAAAAGATTTTCAGATGACCACTATGGTGGGCCCATATTTGATATTTGATGTCTGAGCAGCACCATTTCCATTTAGGACCAATTAGACTTTAGAATGAATGTGTGTGAAGCGTCATGGTAATTCTCCAAGTAGTTTAAGAGGAGTAATGATACAAAATTTGTGCTAAAGGAATAACAGACGATGGACAACAGGGCATCCAATAAACTTTTCTGCTCTATGACCAGTAGAGCTAAATATTATTATTTAAAACTTGACATTATATGTCCGCACTAATCAACAGCTTGACTCTAGTCTGAAATTGTAAATTAATTTGATGCAAAATGTATTTTTTTTTTTTTTTTTGGGGGGGGGGGGGGGTAAAAATAATATTAATGAAGTAATACTCAACTGTTGCTACATGTATTGTGCAGCTTACAATTTTCCAGATGGAAAATACCCTCAAATGTATGATGAGAATTCATCCTGCCATAAGGTGACTCCAGAATGTTATCAAGTCCAACCTGTGGTTTCTGACCCATGCACGCTAACCCTCATTCTTTTTCAGGCCATAGCCTTTAAACTAGTGGGACATCAGTGTGGGGCAGGAGCAGGGAATCTGGTAATAGCAACAGTAAATATTACATCATTAAAATCAATTCCCCCCACCCACCAAAAAAAAAAAAGTACATTTAAACATCAGTAATACATAACCTGTTACTACTGCATAGCTGAATTTGTCAGTTTGGTGGGAGGCTAATGATCCAACTCTCATACAATGTGAACCTCCCAACCTTCTTCCTCCCGAGATGAGCAGTGTCTCTCGTCCCTATCATCACTGATGGAAATCTCCCGCATACTCAAAATTATGATTTTAAAACTTTCAGAACAGACATTTTTTCCAGTTTTTTTTTACACCTTGCTTCCAATGTAGTATATTTCCGGTAAAGACCCCCTGTGATCATGTGACTGTGAGCATGACACTTTCATTGCTAATTTGACTGACAATAACCTAAAATGAATCATTGGATTATGCTGTGTGATCAGTAGTAATTCGGAAAGGATTAAGACGTTAATGGATTATGGCTGGATTCGACATTACTAAAGAGCTCGGGTGGCATAAAACAGGTCGGTTTGGTATCGGTATTTAACATTTGTCAATATCTAAGCATGCATAATCTTCCAATGCTAAAATGCCAAAATGTAAACAACCGAAATATCACACAGAATTCAAAGAGGAATTTCAGTGGTTGGAATCAAATTCAAAGGGACATGAATACGCATTCTGCCATTCCTATAAATTTGATTTTAAGAGGAACTTTTCAAATTCAACTCTGATAGCACCAATCTTGAGAAATTCTGGCAGGTAGTCAGAAACCTGAATCTACCAACAGGTAGGAAACCAATAAACTTCTTGGTGGACTCTAGAGTTGTATTAGCATTGCCACTTTCCAATGCAGACAGTGAAAGTACCTTTTCCATTCAGAGGAAAATTCAGGTTAACTACAGAGGAAACCTGGATCTAGTAACAATACATCATATCCCAAGTGTTAAAATCAACAATGATGAGGACTGCCACAAATATAATCCAATGATCTTCTAAGAGATGCTAAAAATGCTTGTCTCCAGCCATCCTTATCACCACAATCTCAATTATAAGGGTGCTATTAATTAATGATAATCTATTTTTGATGGATTATCAGTGGGGAATAAAAAGAAAAGAATATATTCGCAAAGCAAACATATATCGACGACTGTACCCAGGCTAAAAAAGTATGAATGGCAACAAGTTACTGTGAAAGGACTGATGTGATGAGATGATGAGTTTATTTTAATATTTAAAAAATAGAAATTTGTTCAATTGTTGTAATTTGTGTCCATTTGCATGCCAAAAGTCGGCTCAATGAATATCCTCCCTCTTTTGAAGTCAAAACTCCTGACCAAATTTTGCAAATTTCCTGATCTGCCCTAAGCTGACCTGTCACATATATACACAACTGGTGAAAGAAAAACAGCAGGGAATCCTCACCTTCACTGTAGAAGTGAAGACTACTGCCAGATGGTATCCGCATGGGCCACTTTTTGAGCTATAACTACTGTATCAGCCTAAAGAAAATATGCCTTTGCTTTGGTGAGCCAACGAGTGAAGGTATAGGGTCGTATGAAATCACCAAAACACAGCTTTCAACACATCCTCCAGAGTGAACACGAGGTCCTTACCAGAGGAGGAAGATCTCAAAACCAAAGACAGTATCCTCCTTGTATGAGAGAGAGGACCCAGCCATTAACCGTGATGCAGGACCAAGCCTCTGAAAAAAAGGTTTCGTCTGGCACCAATGGGAACCCACGGAAGAGGGACGCTCTGCAGGAGAGGGATCGAGTCCTTAGGGCCTACCCCTCTTTTTCTTAGGAAAGGGGGAAGGACCCGTAAACCTCTTCCCTTGGCCTCTGTGGCGTGTCCTTTTAGGTACCAACTAATGAAGGGGAGGTCTGAACTGGGGTTGTTGTTTAGACTGGGTTTGCATGGCTTTAACAAATTTGGGTGAAGGGCCCTGTGGCCGTTCAGGATGACTTTGCTTCCTGGCCGGTTTCGATGGGCCAGGCGCGGATGCGAAAGTGCGATGTTGCTGGTCTCTCAAGTCTTGATACGCCACAGAGGGAATGAGCACTCCAAAAAGAGTCACTGCCTCTAGGGGAGCAGCCCTCAAAAGGTTCTTACTGTGCTCCAGTAATATCTTGGATGTGTCCAAAGCAACAACCAAGTGGAGGTGGAGAAGCTCTGCTGATAAAGCCATCAACAAGGATAACGCATGCCCTGATGTTTTTGCCACTTCTTCCAACAAACGATGAAGAGCAAGTGGCGACAGAGCTTCCTCCCTAAGCATTTTGTAGGAGGCTGCCGAAAAGAGATCAACATGTGAAGCTATGGTTACTAGTGACCTAGCTTTTTGTTCTAAGGCCTAAGTGTTTTAACTGGAAGCGAGCCCAAGTCCCTGTGGAAATACCCACTTGGGTCGCTGCGCTGTCTAAAGTGGGAGGTTTAAGGGGCCAGTAAGGGGTGTGAACCCAATAACCAGCAGAAGAGACCAAAGGTCTCAATGTAGAAGGGGGAACGGACCACCCTCTACGTTGTCTAGGAAACTCCAGGCCCTTACAAAACTTTGGGACAGTTCTTATACCATAGCCAAGTGAGGAAGCAACAAGAGATCTGGACAAGAGGCAGATCCAGCAAGTTTCTCCAAACTAGACAGAAAATTAGTGTCCTCTGAGCCTGAGGGCTTGGAACACAAATCATTGTGCAATAGACAGTAAAACTCATTATCCGCTTTGTCAAATGACCAGACCTCTTCTTCCTCTGCCGCCTTAACCGACAGTTCGGGAGATCTGAAGGAAGGGGGTGCCACCTCTGTCAGTTCTGTATCAAATGAGGATGGAAAGGACATCCTCATCCTGCACTCGAACCTGGGAAGCAGGACTATGTGACCAAGTGTCTCTCTGTTTTTTAGGCTGGACAGACTTGGGAGTAAGAGGGACATTGACCCGTGACTCCTCACGTGGAACCAGGGGACTGTTTTTAGTGGCAGGCATGGCATAGGTGTGAGAGCAACTCTCCACCCTCCTGGTGCGGTTGGGGAAGAGTCTGTCCCCTTCCCTCCTTCTATGGGCTGCAGCACCAATCTCACTGCCATGGGGCCAAGGCCATGAAGGCCATGACTGTATGCAGGGGTCTGTCCAATCACTGCCATGCGGTGGAAAGCCCCATATCCTGTAAGGGTTTAAAGGAATCGTAGCGAAAGGGGGATGCAGATCAGATCCTCTTCTCTAGTCCTACATCGGTACGACGAATCCAAATCCCAAGAGAGATTGAACAGTAGTCTGGAGGGAGGGGGGTCTCGACCCGGACCCTCTCCCCATACCGATGGGCCTTGAATGACCGGTACTCGTAGCCCTACGACTGGTGACCGGTGAATCTCACCCGGTGCCAGGCACCTGGTCACCAGTCAATGACCGGTCAGGTGAATCTGATCTGTATGAAGATCCTCTCCAAGATCTGACAGACTTAGATCGAGGCCCAGCCCTTTCAGGGTGGCATGAAACTGTTGCCGAAAACGGGCCATGGGACAGTAGAGGGTGCTGCTCCTCCCTCACTGGGGAGGGGGGTGGCGACTCGCTCTCTGTCCTTCATCACAAAAGAAGGTGCTGCTCTCCCTCACAGGAGGGCACAACTCGCTCTCTGTCCTAGTAGAATGGAGAGGGTGCTGCTCATCCCTTCCGGGAGGAGTGCAACTCATTCTCTGCCTTACAGGATTGGGGAGGGGGCTGACCTTCCTTACGGGTGGGTGCGACTCACTCCCTACCCAGCTACTAATCTCTCTCTGAGACCCAATGGACTTGGAGATGGAAAAACCAGAAAATTCAGATGAAGAAGAAGAGACCTTCTTACGCCCCTTGTAGGTTTTTCTGGATTTGGCGAGGTCCCGTAGACAGCAAACAGGACAACCATCTGTCCTCATGCAGTTTGTGCAAGAAAGGCAGGTGGGGTGGGTGTCCCAGGGGGCTTTCCTGTGGCCACACCTCCCAACCTCCTGCTCTGACATAGCTGTAAAAAAGAAACACTGAAAACAAGATAATGGTTATAGATATTTATATTTATAACTGCTTTGGAAACAAACCTTAGCAGGATGATGAATTCTCATCATACGGTCAGGTATTTCCTGTCATGGAAATAGATTAGCTATGCAATAGCAACAGAGTAAGCTATTACTGACATTAAAAGTAATAACTGTGATTGTTTATGATATTCCAACCACAGTATGTAGTTTTTTTTTTGGGGGGGGGGTAAAACTAATTTTAATTATGTAATACTTTCCTGTTGCTAATCTATTTCTGTGACTGAAAATACCCGACCGCATGATGAGAATTCATCCTCCCATAGGGTTGACTAGAAAGTTCTAGTGAACAGAACTCCCTGTGTAAACCCCACAGTATTGCACACATGTACCCACAATTCATCATTCTTTTTCAGGATGTAGCCTTACTAGTGGGATATCAGTGCAGGGGAGGGAGGAGGGAATCTGGCAATAGCAACAGGTAAGTATTACATAATTAAAATTAGTTTTACCCCCACCCCAAAAAAAACCCCATTTAAATATCAGTAATAGCTAGATGTTGCTATTGCTTAGCTGAATTTGACAGTTTGGTGGGAGACTGATGATCTCACAACTGGTTAAGGAAAATAACAAGGAATACTCACCCACACTGTAGAGGCATTGACTACTGCCGGATGGTATCATCATGGGCCACTTTTTGAGGTAAGACTAATGGACTTAAAGAAAATATACCGTCGCTTAGGTAAACCAACGAGGGAAGATAAAAAGAGAAGGTCGTGTGAGATCGCCAAAACTCAGCTTTCATCACATCCTCCAGAGACGAAAGAGTTAAATAGGCCCATGAGGTAGCAATGGCTCGAACCTCATGAACTTTAATTTTCATGAAAAAAAGATCCCTCTCGGTAATGGATTGGTAAGCTCTCTTGATAGTTTTGGTAATCCACCTTGAAACAGTGGAAGCTGAAATATCCACTGAACCCTTAAGGGGGAGGAAAAGACACTTCCTACTCTTCCTTCCCCCTTCAGAAGCTGCTAAGTAAAACTGTAAAGCTCTAACTGGATATAAAAGTATATCCTAGTCATCCCAAGCCCAGCACAGGTATGACTGAGACTGGAGATCTCAATCGAAAGTGGAGTGACTGACAAAAGCTGGTTTTTTGCTAAAAACTCTGGTTGGCAAAAGAGAGAAACTGACTCATAATTCCCAATGAATCTCAAACAGTGCCGCTCTATGCATAGAGCATGAAGCTCGCTAGCTTCGTCTCGCAGACGCTAAGGACAGCAAGAAAACAGTCTTGAGGTAAGGTTCTCGAAAGAAGCCTCACTTAAAGGTTCATAGGGGGATTTATTAAGAGACCACAAGACATGAGATTCCACCTAAGCATCAGAGAGCAAGATACTGGCCTTTGCAGTTCGAAATACATGATCAGGTCTGCTAAGTGAGAGTCTGCTAACAGAAGAGCACAACTCACTCTCTGTCCTGCCTGGCAGAATAGAGAGGGTCCTGCTTCTCCCTCTCAGGGGGGCTTTCCTGTGGCCACACCTCACAACCCCGTTTTGACAATGCTGTAAAAAGAGGTGCTGAAAACAAGATAATGGCTTTAACTGCTTCGGAAACGAACCTTAGCAGGAATTCACCTTGTAGGTGGCGACCAATGAAGCAATTAAAACCACTCTAGTTTTAATATGAAAAGACAGCAATACTAAGCTTAGGACATTTGTTTAAATTTTTTATTTTATATATTATACATGTATATATATATATATATATATATAGGTAATACGAATAAGTCAAGGTGACATAAACCAGACTTAATGGAGTACTGGATATAAATAATCAGCAAAAAACCAGCTTGGTAATAATGCTAATTAATATTATAATAAAAAGGAATAAATTCCTATACTAAGCCCACTAATCTTAGACTGGAATTCAGTTATAAAACACACAAGAATAAAAAGACTGGTGTGCGATCTGCTTTCCTGAGCTAAAATAGCCTACCAATCAGATTAATGGGAAATTAAATTCTGATGCCTTCGAGAGTTAAAAACAAACAAAAGAAAACCAACTGGCCAGTGGCACGGATAGGGAAAATAAATTTACCTACCTGAGCAAGAATGCAATACAGAATTCTCAAAGGCAATAATAAATTCCCCAACAAAACAATGTGAAGTGGAATAACCTACTAACCAAGATTACAAAAAGGACATTTCTTGGGTACCAAAACTGACAAAACTCTCAAGAGAGCTGATTTTCCTTGACAAGGAATAATAATGATCAAGGGTGAATACCACATGTAATTTACGATAAACGTAAGTGTAAGGGTGCAAATTTCTGTTGATGTATTCAGTAGAGCACAGCAGAGAATACAGAGCACATTAGTTTTCGCAGAGAACAATTAATTAGATTTATGAGGAAAGATACTGTATTAAATCGCTAGACTGCGATGGTTTTAATGTCCGTGTAGAGGGGTGAAATTGATTCTTAATTAAGCCTTCATTGTAGCCCTAACGGTACGAAGGTTATTTGGAGGTCTAGAGATCAAAAATGTCAAAGTTGACAGTTTGCAGGACTAGATATGAAGCAAGTAGAAGTTGCATTATCTTTTGGAAATTCTCAAGAATCGGTTATTTAAAAATCTAGAGGGCTACGCTGACCGTATTTTGGCGTGTATTTATAAAAGGCGGTAGATATGTTTAATCTGGTTGGCTATGCTAAATAAGGGGCGTGTTTCCCAAACGAATTTTCATGGTTTTAATATGCCCCATCGCAAAATTTAATCAGTCTAAGTTTTTCTGCAAGAGAAAATATATCTTGACTCCGAGCAGAATAGGAGGAAATTCTCTCGTATAAACAATTATTCAAGGGACAGATGTCTGGAAAGTTGACGGACACAATTCTGGCGGTTGAAGTGAGCGAGTCTTGAAAGCACAAGGTATTTGCATCAATCTCATGTAATTCGTTGATACCAATATAATTATTTGCTTGAATTTATTTGTTTATATTTGCATGAATTTATTTATTTAAATTCGTAGATCAATTTTCTTGATATGAGTATAACTATTTGTTGGAGTTCATTTGTCTGAATTCATACAATAATCTTCTTTATATGAGTTTGACGAATTGTTTGAATTTGTCGTCTTGATTGCTATAGGAATCATGTATTCTAAGGATTTCATGCATTACTTTATTTGATACAAGTTGTCTTAGATTATTTCATGTATGATAAAGACTTGAGTGAGTTTTCACTGAAATTAATGTAGTTAAGCGATGAAGTGAATTTCATTTATTCATTTGTATAATTAGGACGTGAACTGAAACCGCTATGTCTCGTTTGATGTTAATGTGAGTCAGTGATGATATAGCCATTAGAAATACATCAATCTTCTGAAACTAGGTTTGTTTATGGTCTGCCAGGTCTGGCCTGACCAGATAGCCTTTGGTATCTGTTTGAATTCCGATAGGACGATATATGACGTAACGAGAGTGGAGTAATGTTCTATTCCCAGAAGGATATTTGACAGAAGATTTAGGTTGCTTCTCTGTTTATTTTGAAAGGGGAAATAGCTCCATCCACCTATCCACCTACCCACACAAAGTTTGAGGGCCGAAGGAGGTGAGATAAGAGAGCGTGAGAAGGAAAAGAAGAAAAACAAGAGGAGAACATCAATCTTGACTGGACAACAGCATCGAAGTCGGAGTGAACAGCGATAAGCAGGTTATGCAGTTGTACAGGGCAATGACTTCGATTGTTCACTCGATTCTATGATGAACTAATTCTATCATTTGAAACAGATCGGCTATTTGCATCAGTATATTTGTGTTGAAATTCAGTAAAATGATTTATTTCAAAAAGAAGTGCATCTTCCTAATGTAATGTATTATCTCAGTTTGTTTTATGTAATTGATTAAATTGTTATATCTCATGTACGGGGGCTTGTGTTATTCTGTTCTATATATCTGCTCAGACCTCTATTTATCCCATCTATAAAATTTCATATTTTATTTCACTATTTACTCAATCCGGGCAATAACACCGAGGTCGATCATCCTCTAGACAACGATAACCAACCAAATAAAGCGGACACCTTGTAACGAGGGTACTCCGCCACAGTAAGGAAAGAGCACAAATCGTGATAATGACTCAACAGCAAAGGCATTTTTCTTAAGTGATAATTCTAACCAACTTCATCAAAATGATGACTGGAAAAAGAATGAGGAATTGTGAGTTACACGTGTGCAATACTTTGGTATTTACACAGGGAGTTCTATTCACTAGAACTTTCTAGTCAACCCTATGGGAGGATGTATTCTCATATGGTCAGATATTTTCCATCACAGAAATAGATTAGCAACTCAATAGCAAGAGAGTAAGCTATTGCTGATATTAAAATAACAATTCTCAGCAGATTTACCTCGCCATTCTTAAATTTTGTGTTCAGCTAGAAGGAATCAATGAAGAGACTACAGTTTCTTTTCTATATTAATCTATTTAGTTCTCCTAATTCCATTTTAAATCAATAAATTTGCCAAGACACTGGAAGAAGAAACAAATGAGCAACACAGCATACTACTGTCACTTTTATCTTAAACAAAATAACACACTTCTCTAGTGCAGGTTTAGGATCAAATTCCTTACACGTAAGTTCTGGACCTGCCTCCATCACCCTCATCAATTTTGTTACAGTTTCTCGTTTTAAATGTCCATGGCCCTTTGTCTTGATATGATTATGTGAAAAGAAACCTCAATCACAAGCCACTGTCATTATAGGTTAAACCAGCAACAATATAATTCAGCTTAAACGGGCTCATCTGCAGCCTTGTGCTTGATGCAAAAGAAATTATGTAAAGTCGCCATTGGAAAAGTACATGTCATAATCACTTGAAAACGAAAGTAAATCTTACATGACACAACGAAAAACAGCTGATTTTCTGATGATTCATGATGATTAACATGGGAGCTCATTTTCCTCCAACAAAAAAATAATTCCCAAAATCTTGGCACTATTTTTCAAAATACAGCATATCATAAAATGTCAGTCTTCCAAACATCATAGAAGGATTTAAAATATGATGGATTTTAAATATGTGCAGAGTGATGCTTATCAAAGTGAAATGTCAAAGCACACGAATGTGTAATTAGTCTTTTGATCAAAATGATCATTAGTGGTACAGACAATCGATTAACATGTATCTTAGTCTCTTTCCTAAGATCTGGCTATGTGGCTTCACTTAATCCCGTTATACCACTTGAACTCTGTTTGATAACCTGCACACTGCATGTAGAAACAGATCAAATAAAAGTTTGCTGACAAAAAACTTGCATAATGAGGTCTTGACTGTTGGAATTTTCATGCATACAATATTAAAAGTATACATATTTTTTACTCATTTTTTGGCATCCTGGAAAACCCTGGATGGTATTTTAAATCAGTCATAGATTTTGTGTAGACAATATTACTAAAAAGAAAAACTTTAAAATGCAAAGCCAATAGAGTTAAAATGTGAAGAGCAACCCCAACCTTTCATTCTTTAAATCTCTTTAGGAATATTTGCCAGAAAATATGTACATCATCTACAGTTTCTGTGTAATTAATTAGTATTAACCAAATTGTGACAGAAAAGTAAACAGCAGAAAAACAATAACCGAATAGCCTTGATTTGTCGCCATGTTTAGCTCTCCCCATTTTACAATCACATACATGTACTCATTTCTCAGCATGAGTTGTCCAGGGTGCTTACCGAATTTCCCAAAAATTATAACAACACTAAATTAGCGGGGTTAAGTTTTAACTTACCTGGGGACTGCTCGAGAGCCACCTATCCTCTTAGTATGACTCCTGTCATGACATGCATCAATCAGTTTTCGAAGAATGAACAAACACTCACGAAAAGTCGAGAAAAATGGATGATGACTAATGATGCATAGAGAAGTAAGAGTATTATTTCTAACTCGGCCCACTGTTTTTAAACGTCTACAAGTCCTGGGCGACTTTGATAAATCTGAGTCTGGAATATTTACACCAAAAATGTTTCCATTACCATCTGCAAAACTGCCACCACATGACAGTCGTTCACTTTTTCTATCACTTTTGAACTTTTCAAATGGCCGATAGAAATTTACACACACTCCATATCTCATGATACCTGAATCCTTTTCTGTCAATGTGAATACAAATGATGTTGATTCTCTGAGGCTCATCCGTTTGGGCCCAACGCTTATACAACCTTCAGGTTGACAGAAGAAAATAATATCAGGTGAAAGTGGAAAATCAGAATGATCTTCCAGGGGGTATCTCCGTAGTAACTCCGGAGTCTGTGCCACATTGTTATTCAGATTTGGATGACGACTTCCAACAATTATAACATAGTCCAGAAGTCGAGGACAGAAATACTTTTTGTAATATTCGGACATGTTTTACAATTAAAATGCAAGTATTAAACAATTTTTGCTTTTCAGATTAGACGTTTTCTTCTTCTGAGACTGGTGTAAAGACTGTCCTCAGTTGATTAAGTTGGAATAATTGCTGAGAAACCACTGCATTTACATGTAGCTGATGTCCGATGGTCTTGATTGTGGCAGCTGTGTGAAGGGGACGTAGAGTTTTTCACAGAGTACATCATGGCTTTTTAAACACTAATCACTCTTGTTTCAATGTTACAAATGAGATGTCCATCTACTCATGATGTTTCTGCAAAAATAAATTGAAAATTTAATTAATAATTGCTCAGTGAAATGTAGTATTGGGGAGGTAAAATTAATTTTAATTATGCAATACTAACCGATCACTGTTGCATAACTTTTTCTTTATAATGCAGAAAGAACCTCGAATTCTTGATGTGAATACATCTTCCCACAGAGTAGAGAACTGTCAATAAGACATGGTCCATTCGTGCACCTCACATGCCCATGCACAGAAGTCATCTTTTTCAAGGACACCATGTTAATGGATGTGTCATAATATGTGACCAGAGAAAAATTTGCTTCTTGGAAGTGTTTTACCGCATTGTGGTATCCTCTTCAACAATATTATATCTCAGTGTTACAAATATACGTTCCATTTTCTATTTATATCCTGGTAATCCCTGGCATTGCTTAGAATTTAGTTCTTGAAGGGACCTCTTCAGTTACCACATGGTATCCCACCCTTTAGAGGTTAGGGTCCACCCATATTCATATCACTATACAACTAGTTACAAGTAAGTCTTTTGTGTTAAGAAATAATGCAACAGAAGCCTTACCCTAACATAGTAGGAATTTGTATTCCTTTCTTTTGAATCATTGATTAAACATCAATTCTGTGTTTTTTCTCTTTCACCATTGTATATTAATAATTGTTCACACAACTCGCATCACATTGTTATTGTGTGTCTGCATTGCTCCTAGAGAGCAATAAAGGTTTAACAATTGAAATGTCTTATTTTACAATAACTAGTGAGTTCATTATTTACCTTGTGATACAGGGGGGTGAATATAGCGTACACTGTATACCAACAAGCGAGTTCATGTGTGACATAATAACATATTGTCATTATTTTTTTATTTCAGAGAATGATGTTAGGACAGTCTGTGGGAAAGTGTAGCCACATAAAGGGCCCTCTGGGACACTCACCCAGACTGCCTCACATGTTCAAAGTGCACACTAAAGAATCGCACTGCATTTTGCAAAATATGGTCTAATGAAATCTGGAATCAAGTCAATTCCAGACACACTTATAGAGGGCAAATCCCCCTCATCTCCTGAATTTTCAGGTTTTCTCTTGCAGAGCCCCAAGGGGCCAACTGAAAGATGAATAGTTCTTCTGTTTGGAAGAGCACTCCTGGGTCCCAGGAGTTTATGGGACAGGTTAAGCCCCTCCAGTAGGAGGAACTGAACATTTGAGAAGTAGATCACCTCCTCCCTGAAAGGGAGGAGAAGTCGAACACTTCTCACGAACAGGTTAGCACTCGACACTTCCAGGGTAGTGTGTCACACCCTCCCAAGGGGGAGGAGCAGTACCACACTCTACAGTGTGATCAATCAGTTGAACACTTCTGGGGTAGCGTGTCACGCTCTTCTGAGAGTGAGGAGCAGCACCACACTTTACAGGGTGATGAATCAGACAAACACTTCCGGGGTAGCCTGTCGCACCCTTCCTAAGAGTGAGGAGTAGCGTTGCACTTGTGATGAATCTGACAAACACTTCTGGGGTAGTGTGTCTCACCCTCCTGAGAGGGAGGAGCAGCACCTCACTTTACAGAGTGATCAATCAGACAAACACTTCCGTGGTAGTGTGTCACGCCCTCCCGAGAGCGAGGAGCAGCACTCCACTTTGTGATGAATCCGACAAACATTTCAAGGGTAGTGTGTCACGCCCTCCTGTGTGGGAGGAGCAGCACCACACTTTATGGAGTGATGAATCAGATGAACCAGGCTCTGACATATGTCGCCTGACCACGAGTCACCGGTCAGTTCGTCTAGGTGACCGTTCAGCATATGGTGAACAGTCACCGGCCAGTTCATCCTCGTGACTGGTCAGATTGTACCGGTCACCTGTCAGCAGTCACTGGCCACATATCATGTTATACCGGTTGCCAACTATTCACCGGTATCCGCTCAAAGGCCTCACAGTACGGGAATAGGGATCGGACAGATTTCCACCCTTTCCCTACTCTACCGTCACATCCTGTGCAGGATTGGGAGTCTGCTCATCACCTTCAGACTAGGGAAGGGAATCAGATTGGTATCCCTTCACTAATGAATCCTTATGGAATGTGGGGCAGTCCACCTCAGGGTAATTGGTCCTTTCTGCCTCCATGGACTATTGGACCCTGAACCCATAGTAGAGGTGATGCTGTGGCTCATGTACCCCCATCACCTCCTCATCAGGTGGCATCAACCAGGAAGGCTGGAGGCGTAGCATCATCTGGGAAAGACATTTTCCCACTGGTACTTTTAACACACAGAGAGCCCCTATTCACCACAATGCGCTATGGGAAGTGGTGCAGAGTGCTCCTAATGTCGCCTACACACCAAAGGGAAACAGTGATGCCCAGCCACTCTCCTGTTCAGAGTGTACAAGAAGATGATGTCCTCTCTATCCTCATCAACTCCGTTGAGTTTGAGGTAGAAGCAGCTACACTGACACC
This sequence comes from Margaritifera margaritifera, assembly GCA_029931535.1. Taxonomy (NCBI): domain Eukaryota; kingdom Metazoa; phylum Mollusca; class Bivalvia; order Unionida; family Margaritiferidae; genus Margaritifera; species Margaritifera margaritifera. The sequence goes on from JAQPZY010001623.1 coordinate 2,709,348, forward strand.
TCCAATCAGGCTTTCTTTCCTCTCAGTTGGATGAGGAGGAGGAGATCTGGTCCTTTGATAAGGCGGTAAACTTTGTTTACCACCTTTTACCCACGGACTTTTGCCAAAACCATCTGGCTCATAGTCCAAGAAGATCCTTTCTATTTTGAAAAAGACCTCAGGGGTTCAAATGCAACCAGACTTCCTGCTCCTTCCTCATTCCACCATGACTGAGGAAATCGCAAAGAGGTTCTCTACAAGCCATGATATCATTCTGCAACATAAACGGTGGTCTGTTCCTCCCTCTACCTTGAGACATATGGTCTATGCATTGAGTTACCAGGTACATTCTCCGAAGTGGCCGATTAAACCTCCCCAGTTGGATGCAGGGTCGTCCCAAGTGGGTATCTCAACTTGAGCCTGGGCACACCTTCCCATAAAATCAATTGAGGCTACTGAACAGAAAGCCCGTCTATTAGTCACCATAGCTTCTATTGCTGACCTCTTCTCAGCTACTTCATTTAGTATGCTGATGGATTCCTCAATGAATCCTGCTGCATTACAATGTGTGCTGGAAGCTGTGACCAAGATGTCCCGGCATGAGCTTTCTGTCTCAATGGCGTTATTGGTGAAACTTCTGCACATCTGCCATGACGTTGCATTGGACTCCTCAAAGGTCTTACCTAACCACAGTAAAGACTTTCTAAGGGCTGCTCCCTTGAAAGCTGAGACCCTCTTCGGAGGACTTATCCCTACCATGGCTTCCCAAGCTCTGAAGGATCACCAGCACAGATCCTTCACTACAGCTCCTGGCCCTTTTGGAATCGGCCGGGAAGCATGATAATGCAAATCGCCCACAAGGGCCATCCACAAAGTTCTTCAAACAGACACAGCCCAAGTCCAACCTGCAACCTCAAACGATACATCCTCCTAGACAGTCAAGTTCAAGGCATGGTCACCAAAGAACCTTTAAGAGGAAGTTCTCTAACCCTCTTTCCTTTCCTACTGAATAAAGGGGGGGGGGGGCAGACCTAGGGACTCACAACCTCTCCTGCAATGTGTTCCTCTCCCAAGCATCCCTGTATTGTGAGCAAGGGTTACTGACTTCAGTTTCGGGAACAACCTCCTGTCAAGGATCCCCATGTTCTTTCTCCAGTCCAATCTGGTGAAATTAAGAGAAAAAATTACACACCCTTTTGCAGAAAGGGGTAGTCTAGAGTGTCCTAAATGATCAGTCTCCCGCATTCTACTCCCATATCTTCCTGGTCACCAAGAAAAGTGGGAAGTTTTGTATCATTATCGATCTTTCCCCTGTAAACGTTTCCTTCTGGGGGAAACTTTCAAGATGGAGACTACTTCCTCAATCAGCAATGCAATGCATCCATCAGACTGGGCAATCTCCATCAACCTTCAGGATGCCTACTTACACATGCCGATATTTCCTCCACACTGCCAATTCCTCCTGTTTTGCTTGGACCAGGAAGTTTTTCAATTCTGGGTTCTGCCATTTGGAATTGCTTCCGCACACAGAGTCTTCACCCGAGTTATGAGAGTAGTTGTGGTATACCTCCAAATACTGGAAACTCCGATTCTCCAGTATTTCAACAACTGGCTGATCCACAATGTACAGGTTTAGTCCCTCCATCCCGATCTGTCATGTTGCTGGTCCACAGTAACTGGGTTAGGTCTTTTACCCAACATCGAGAAGTCTGAGCTTGTTCCATCTCAGGACCTCGTTTACGTGAGGATGAACTTTCTCATGAACCAGAACTTAGATGACAGTCCTACAGGATCGGATAGATTGAATCCTGGCACTTCTAGAGGCACTACAAGCAAAAACATCACTGTCTGCTCACCTTTACTTATCCCTACTAGGAAACCTTGAATGAAGCTGCCAATCTGGTTCCCTTGGGATGTCCCCATATACGTCCTCTACAGTTTCTCCTTCTCACAAAGTGGAAATCACACAGAGATTCTCTATCAGCTTTCATTCGATAAAGGACCAGATTTTCATCATCATTTGTGCTGGTGGATGAATCGGGACAGATTCCTGGATGGGGTCCCCATGCATGCACCCAACCCCCACTCCTATCTGTTTGCTAATGCATGATTCCGGTTGGAGCGCTCATCAAGAGCCAGAATGCAAAATTCCGCATGTTAAATCACAGTAAAATGTGTCAAGCAGTCAGCTACATGTAGCTTCAAGAGGGCATAAAAGAATGTTCACTCTATATGATTACCAGTACAGAGCAGCATGATGAATCATACTTGTGAATATGGTTTCATGCATTAAAAATGTCCTAATATAGTGGTAAAAGAATACATTTCAACCTAATTTGTTCAACTAATTGTCCACTATACATATACCTCAGAGCTTTCTGTAATTTTGAAAATGGAAAGCCTGGCCTGGAAATCATACAATGTTTGGCATTAAATTAAAGATTGATATTTTGTGCCAAATACAGTAATCATAAAACACTTTACTTTTGAAAGGTCATTTTTGACTGGCTGAGAGCAAAAACTTGATCTCAAACTCAAGCCTAGTATAATATGATCACAGAATGTTAGGACCATATTTCTCCCGAAACAGAGTCCAGCTGATAGAAGACTGTGGGCAACATTTAAACAATGGTCCCTCAAAGAGAATGATGCTCTACTGGCCAAATAGAATTTCCAGGAATTCATGGCAAGTCCATCCTGTTTACTGCTGAGTATTGAAACCATCTCCAATATTCTTCAGAAACTCCAATATACCAAATTTGGTAACAAAGCAATTTTCTTATATCCAATTTAACATGTTCACAAGATAGCTGTAAGTACAAAATTCTTTGTAATGATAAATGTATTATGGATAGATGTATGAACTTGTCTCAAACTATGTCAAGATATAACCACATGCTAAGTTTAGTTAAATCTATAAGTAATATTTGTTTGAAATAAGTTATTGAAGCGATATCATTCAAGGTATTCTTCAGATATATTCACAAATTGGGTTAAATGATAAAAATCCATTCCTTTCTGGAGAAGTATAGCTGTTACAAGATTTGTCAAATTCTGGGAGATCACACTGGCATCATTTTCATTTAGGACTAACTACAAATTACAGTGAGAAGTGCTGTAGTGAAAAACACATGTCAATATGACCATTCCAAAAATTTTCAAGATGGCCACCATTGGTCATCATGTTGGAGGTCTGATCAGCACCATTTTTATTTAGGACCAAAAAGATATGATAAGAAGTCTTGTAGTGAAAACCTCATTGCCTATGTGACCATTTGTTTCAATGTAGCAGCTAAAAGAACATTTTCAAGATGCTGGAAATCTGATTGACACCCTTTTCATTTAGAACCAAATACATATCACAAGAAGTTTGTAGTGAAATCCCCATGTTGCTACGGCTATCCACTCAGAAGAAGTAGCTACATGTATAACAAGATTTTCAAGGTGGCCATCAAATTGGATGTCTGATCAGCACCATTTTTATTTTGGACCAACTAGATATTTTAGTGAAAACCCTACATGAACGTCAATATGACAATCTGTTAGTAAGACGGTGGTTGGTTTTTGATAGCACTTTCAACACTTTATTTGGCTATATCATACAGAGGAAATGGAAACTAAGTGCCTTTCCCAAGGACTCACCGAGGCCGACTAGAGATCATAAAAATTCTTTTAGTGAAAACCCTATAGGTCAATATGACTATTTTTTTACACTGTAGGGGGAGAAGTGATAACAAGACTTTCAAGACATCCACTATGGTGTCCATATTGGATATCTAAAGGACACCATTTTCATTTAGGAGCAACCAGAGATCATAAGAAATCATTCAGTGAAAACCCATGACAAAATGACCATCAATTCAATAGTAATAGCAATAACAAGATTTTCAAGCTGGCTGCCATGCAGGCTATATTGGATGTCATGCTATTTTGAATTAGGACCAACTAGACCTCAGTTCATGACTAATGTTAACCATAATTTCAAGACGTTAATCGTGGTGGCCATCCTGGATGACTGATGCGATTTTCGTCTAAGACAACCAAACCTGGCATGAATGTTTTGTAAGGTTTTGTGGTAATCCTCACCGTTGTTTAGGAGCAGGGAATAGTGATAAAAAACTTGTGCTAACAGATGCCAGAAGGACAACATATAAACTCATCTAGCCTATGACCAGTAATGCTTAAAACTAGTAGTCTTGGGCCAGAAACTGAAAGACCTGTAAGTAGAGACTCTCTCTACAGACAACTCTAGCTCAGTCTCTTTTAAGGTTATATCCTTTGTCTCATCTCCTTTACTTGAATATTTGTTTCCAATCTAAGCTGACCAACAATCCCATATTTCTCCAAAAACAGAGTCCAGCTTATGGAAAACTGAACAACATTTAAACAAAGGACTCTCAAAAGAACCGTTGCTCTACTGGCCAAAAAAAAATGCAGGAATACCATACAAGTCCATTTTTTTTTTCTTAACTGCATAGTATTAAAACTATCTCTGATATTCTTGAGAAACTCCAACATACCAAATTTGGCAAAAATTTATTTTCTTACATTTGAGTTAACATATTCACAAGACACCATTATGACTTGCACCATTTTCATTTAGGACCAACTAGATACCATAAGATGCGATGGAGGTCAGATTGGCAAAATTTTAATTCAGTACCAAACATACATCATAAGTGTGTTAATGAAAACCCAATGTAGATACGACCATCCATTTGTTATGAGTAGTAATTGCAAGATTTTCAAGATGACCGCCCTGAGGGACATACTGGATGTCTGAGGGTCACACAAAGTCTTTTAGTTAAAATCCCATGTCAATATGACCATCCATTCAAGAGAAGTAGAGATAACAAGATTTTCAAGCTGGATGCTATGGTGGTAATGTTGGATGTCAGACCAGTACCATTTTCATTTAGGACTAACTACACTTCATCTGGAGTCTTTTAGTGAAAACGCCATGTCAATTTGACCATCAATTCAGGATAAGAAGTAATAAAATTTTCATTATAGCTGCCATGGTGGCCATATTGGCTGTCTGACGGGCACCATTTTCATTTTAGGACCAACTAGACATCGTAAGAAGTCTTTTAGCAAAAACTCCATGTCAATACAGTGATCCATTCAGGAGGAGAGATAACAAAATTTTAAAGATGGATATCATATTGGTATCATTTTCATTTAGGACTAACTTAACATCTTAAGTCTTTTAGCGAAAACCCCATATCAATATAACTCATTTCAGAAGTACTGTACATGTAGTGCCGGTAGCAATAACCAGATTTTCAAGATGGCTGCCATGGCAGACATATTGGATGTCCAAGGGTCACCGTTTTCATTCAGGACCAACTAGACCTTGGGATGAATGTGTTTGTAACGTTTTGTGGTAATCCTCATAGTAGTTTAGAAGGATTAGCAGTACAAAACTTGTGTTAATGGACACCTGATGAACGGTCATTCCATAAGCTCTTCATGTTTATGACCAGAAGGGCTAAAAACTGAGAGTTCTGGACAAGAAACTGGCAGACCTCGAATCAGAGATGGTCATTAAAAAGAGCTCTAGCTCTTACTCTTTCAAGGTAATATTGATCTTTACTTGAATGTTTGTTTCATCCAATCCAAACTGACCAATCCCAGGAGCCATGATAACCCTATCTACTTACTGTATAAGCTTTACATTTTCAACAAGATCAAAATTTTCCCTCTAGAAAATAGTACCACATAAGTATATGTTCTTTAGAATTTTGGAGTTCATAAGAAAACAATCCTGTGACATGGATGAAAGCTATGAAAGTCAATTTAAATTTGTAAATGTTATTTTTTTTAGAAAACTACACTGTACCATACCATTCTGCCCAAAAAGGTTGGATGAACTCGGCATCACATGTGCAATCAAATAACGATTCACACATAGGTAGCTCTGATGAGATGGGTTAGCCATGTATTGGAATTCTGAATATACAATGAATTACTAACAGCTGGTGGTGCACAGGTGGAGCTTGGCTAGTGCTGATTCTTGTCATGGTGTTGCACACTTGGTTCCTCACTGCATTACAACACTTGGGAGTTGTATCATCAAATACTGTATTATCTCTAATTTTTCAAACCATCAATCCATAACATTTATCATAAAAATTTCATACAAGTACATTAATTTTGTATACAGAACTCTTATTATTATTTACTAATAGCTTACCAAATTTCTGTCCCTGAGAAGAGCTGAAAATTATCATCATTATTTTGTCATTATTTGTACATCTGCAAAAATTATAAATAACAGGCAAATTCAGTGAATTTTTGTCCCTTGCTGCTGTGGTGAGGTCACCAAAAGTAAACAGTGATGAAATCTGACTATGGTCCTTTCCCAAGGACACAAAGAGGCAGTCAGTCCAGACTGGCCTGGGCAGGTATCGAAACTGTGACCCTTGGATTACGAGTCCAACACTCTACCATCTGAGCTACCGCGGCTACCTTCCCTTATAAGTTGAGAGTTACTATGCATACATTTACATGGAAAGTAACCGAGTTTCATGCCTCTTTTACAAAGGGTATAAGAGTAAAAGTACAGAAAAGAGAAGAAATTTATAAGTGACCTAGAGTTTAAAGATAAAACCTTGATTGTGATACATGAAATATGTACCTGTGACCCTGACCTTGAAAATAGGACTTGATACATGGAATGCAACACATCTTAAATGGAAATATGAAATTATTTCAAATTTCATTCATTTATTCTTCCTGCAGGCACAGGGATTAGGAATAGGCCCAATGCACCTTCTTGCATGTCACAGGAAGTAGCTAATGGAGGCAACATTTTTGACCTGTGATATGTCCTGTGATGATCTTCATTCTGGAAAAGTCCTGGACTTTAAAAATAAGTCAGGTTTACATGTATGTCAAAAATCTGACATTGTATTTTAGGGATTTTACTCTTCTTTTTTGGCCTTTATCTTTGCTTTGTATGCCTTTTTTTGAAATGCCTAAACTTACTCAGCACTGTATAGTCAGAATTGGGCTGATGTACCATTAAACCACATACATATGTACAAAAATACCTACATACATTCATTCATCTTAAACAGCTCATAAGTTAAAGAGCAAAAGGGAAATGTTACTAAAACATAAAGCATAAGCCTGTAACCTTAACCTTAAAGACAGGACCTAACTTGTATTGGTTTGTTGAATGGCTTGGGGTCTGATCTTAGATTCATAAAACAGATTTGTTCACAACATGAGTGCACATATTGATTGTTGTTAGACACTCCTGTATTTTTCATGGCTCTTTAGTTACGGTCAATTGAAGGGGCCTTTTGGCAATCTTTACAGCATTTTTCCATATCAAATCTGATCTTTGACACTTGTAAGTCCACATGGAATAATACAACCCAAACTCATGTTGTCATTTCAAAATACTGGGATACATTGGCGGATAATTGGCTGTTCTATCAATATCGTGACTTTGCTCATTCGAAATGTTTTTTTTGGTCATGTGACTCAAGCATTTGTCAAGTGACTCATGTGATATTTCGTCAGGTGACTATTATCACCATTCAATAATGGGTCAAATTACAAAATGGACAGATTAATTGACGGTGTTCTCAGCAATTTAGGTTACAATGTAAAGTTAATTCAAGAGCCATGAGAATTACTGGTAAGTCTCTAAAAATGGTTAATTTGTGCCTCATGTTTGTTGCAGAAAAATCTGACTGCACTAATTGCTGAATTTTATGAAAAGGTGAGATCAGACCACAAACCAACCAACACACCTATACTGATTTGGGGGCTAATTTAAACTTGCTACAAGTTAAGCATACCAAGTTTCATCTCCTAATCTCAAACGGCTCATAAGTTATAGAGATGAAAGGAAAGTGTGATGGAAAACTTAAAATAGTGACCCATAACCTTGACCTTGAAGACAGAACACCCAACGTTATACATGAGACACTTTCTAATGATAACGTACACTAAGTTTCATTCCTAAAGCTGCAAGGGTTCTGAAATTATAAAGCGGAAAGGAAAGTGTAACAGAAAACATAGAATACTTATCCATTATCTAACCCTTGAAGATAGGACCTCCAATACGGTTTGTGACACACATTCTAATGATGATGTATATACCAGGTTTCATCCCTTAATCTCAAACCACTTTAAAGTTATAGAGTAGAAACAGAAGTGTGGTGGACAGATAGATGAATGGACGTATGGATACAATGTCCTCCACTGTTTGCAAAAAGGTTGGGGACAGAAAGTACACAAACAAGAAATGAGCTGTCAGAGGGCAGTAAACTCGTCTGCACATATACTGACTTAAATATCAATGGTGTACATTTGCTAGCACCAATACCGCCACAAATGACCTTGACTTCAACCCTGGGAGGGGGGGGGATATAGCATAATCTCTACTGCACTTAGTGTAAGTGAGCTAAAAATTACTAACAATACAGTAAGTGTAATACCTGGTACGAGTGTTTAATCAAGCATTAAGTCATATTTTTTAGTGAACCACTGACCTGGATTTTACAGATCCTTTAGAAGAATGCCACATGAAGTTTCTGACTGGATTAGTTTTACACCCCAGTAAATACATTTATATATTTCTTTACTGATAGCAGGTTATCATGTTACATCAAATGAATAAGCAATGACTTTTTACAGACACCTTTTTAACAGTAAACAGTCCTAAATCATAAATGCACACATAGGTTATCACTGATTCAAGATCATTCAAGTGTTTCAAATATGATATGCTCCCCACATGTATAAATTCACATTGCATGGTGTATAAACATAAAAGTAGCAGAATATTCATTCACAGGTTCTTCTATCTTCAAAAACAAAAAGCAATGAATAAAAAATAAAGAGAAGCAGAGCAACCTACTTTGCTAACTAATACAAATAGTTAGTTCAAACAAAAAGTACATTCACGAAGCTTCCTAAACCCAATAGCTACTCTTGCATGCAAATACATGTATATCTCCAAGACCTGATCCTGGGGTCCATATGATTTCAGGCAAAATGATGGTTTTTTTCTAATTGAGATTGTCTCATGAATTTTGTTTCCTAAATGATGCAAGAAGGATACCATAACCAACAAATAAAAAAAGGAAACCAAGAAATAACAATCTGATATGACAATAAATTTTTGAGGTGCTGTACTGACAATTTCCAGCATCTCCATTCTCCAGCATTTGACACACAAATTTCCTGCACTTGAATGCTGTAGTTATGACCTGTATGAGAAGTTAGCCTGTACAGTTTACATTCAGTGGTGCAATTTAATTTTTACTGTACATGTACATATATTACATATTTACTTTGAACAGAAGACCTTCAAACTAATGTAACTTTAAACCTGAAAGTCACCTGTAGCTACATGAACTTAAAAAAACCAAAGAACATGCATCTGCAGTTAAGCCAGATATAACCAAGCTGTTTTTTCTCTCTTCAGTCAGTCATCCCCCCTCCCATGGCATTATATCACTCAATTCCCACCCCCTCATTCCCAATCCCCATAGCATTTAATCCCTCGAATCTTCCATCAGCCCTGCCTCTGTAAATGAGGGATGGAACAAATCACAAGACTGGAATACATATCACCCATATTTCAAGTTTAGAAATCTCTATCTAGTGAATTAATCACAGTCATCCCAGAGTTTGAAGTCAATCTACCTTTAACATAGGGGATCCCCACTGTAATGTGCTTCAAAGTCTGATATAACACAGTTATGACTAGTGGCTGCCAGTTTTTCTCTAAGATGTTCATTATCAACACTACTCAAAACAACAGCCAAGCTGACAGATAAAAATAATTCAGTTAAGTTTCAAAAACATATAACTTATAGATCATAATTATAATGTAATGTTTTTACACAGAAATGAGTAATTTTCATCAAGCATTAATCCCAATTGTTATATAAATTGGCAGGTGGCAAAATGTAGTTTTTTTTCAGGGGGTGGGGGTAAACTAATTTTAATTATGTAATACTTACATGTTGCTATTTTGTAGCCAATCTATTTCCGTGATAGGAAATACCCAACCATATGATGAGAATTCATACTCCCATAGGGCTGACTAGAAAGTTCTAGTGAATAGAGCTCCCTGTGTAAACCCCAGAGTATTCCACATGTGTCACCCACAATTCCTCATTCTTTTCAGGATGTAGCCTTACTAGTGGGACATCAGTGCGGGGACGGAGGAGGGAATCTGCCAATAGCAACAGGTAAGTATTACATAATTAAAATTAGTTTTACCCCTCAAAAAAACTATATTTTAATATCAGTAATAGGTTACTCTGTTGCTATTGCTTAGCTGAATTTGACAGTTTGGTGGGAGACTGATGATCTCACAACTGGTTAAGGAAATAACAAGGAATACTCACCCCCACTGTAGAGGCATTGACTACTGCCGGATGGTATCCGCATGGGCAACTTTTTAAGCTACGACTAGTGGACCCAAAGAAATCGACGTAAATGGCCGAATGGCCGCACACGTCGTTAATCAAACGAACGAACGAACGAACCCAAAGAAAATATGCCTTTGCTTTGGTGAGCCAACAAGCGAAGTCAAAAGGAGAAGAAGGTAGTGTGAGATTGGCAAAACACGGTTTTCATCACTTTAGGGGTGAAACAATTCATCGATATATCGATGCACTGATACTTTTGCCATATCGATACACGTATCAATACAAGACATGAAGAATCAATACAAAACGATATCTACCCAATATAAGTTACTTTAATCTTCAACAGTCATGAATAATTATTAGTCATTTGCCTTCTTATTCTTTAAACTGAAAATCGATAATGTATCGTATCGTAGGCTGTGTATCGTGAATCGTATCAATACGCAGCACAGGTGTATCGTTTCACCCATACATCATATCCTCCAGAGACGAGTCAGTTAAATAGGCCCATGAAGTAGCAATGGCTTAAACCACACAAGCTTTAATTTTCATTAAAGAAATATCCCTCTCGGTAAGAGACTGGTAAGCTCTCTTGATAGTTTTGGTAATCCACCTTGAAACAGTGGAAGCTGAAATATCCGCTGAACCCTTAAGGTGGAGGAAAAGACACTTCCTACCCGTCCTTCTTCCTTTAGAAGCTGCCAAATAAAAATAAACGTAAAGCTCTCACTGGACATAAGAGTCTATCCTGATCATCCCCAGCACAGATACGACTGAGACTGGGGATCTCAATCAGACGAGGAGCTACCGATGGAAGCTGTTTTTTTGCTAAAAAAAACCTGGTTGGCAAAGAAGAGGAACCGACTCATAATTCCCATTGAATCTCAAACAGCCTTGCTTGATGGATAGAGTATGAAACACGCTCCTTGATCTCGCGGACGCTATGGACAGCAAGAAAATAGTCTTGACGATAAGGTTCTCGAAAGAAGCCTCATTAAGGGTTCATAGGGGAATTTATTAAGACAAATGAGAGATTCCACCTAGGCATCAGAGTGACAATGGTCTTTGCAGTTCAAAATGCCTAATCAGGTCTGCTAAGTGAGAGTTCGCACCAATAGCATGACCCTTAGAAAATTTGAGTGTTAGAAAGGACTGCCCTATAGCCCTTGAAAGTAGAAACTGAACATCGCCTCTCTTCAAACAGTAAGAGTAGAAAATCAGCCACTGCGCTCTAAGAGGGACATCTAGGATTGATACGATTCCTACTGCACCAATCGCAAAAGATTCTCCACTTGGAATCAAAGACCTCAGACATAGATCGCCTCCTGGATTGCACGATGCACTTGGCGACTTTGCTAGAAAACTTCTCCTGGCGGGGAGATTGTTTGAGATGAACCAAGTGTGAAGGTGGAGAATCTGTGGAAGAGAACCCCTGTGCTGCAACAGAAGGTCCCTCCTCTGGGGTAACATCCTGAGCTGGTCTAACAGCAGGTTGAGGAGATCGTTGAACCACGATCATTGGGGCCACAGAGGGGCTATCAACATGAGCTAAACAGTGGAATTCCTTACTTTGTGAAGTACTTGTGGAATCATCTTGAAGGGTGGGAAGGCGTAGGCGAACAGACGATCCCAATTCAGGCTGAAAGCATCCACTACCCAGGCTCTCTGATGGGTAGGGGTGAAACGATACACCTCTGCCATGTATCGATACGATTCTCGATACACAGCCTACATTATCGATACACATATCAACTTGATAGTCTTTCCATCTTTAGAATGTCTGTCAATGGTAGGGTGGTGCCATTTTTTTGTGTTGACATATTGGGTGTATTCGCTCTCTGTCCTCCATGCGACTCACTCTCTGTCCTAGTAGAATGGAGAGGGTGTTGCTCCTCCCTTCCGGGAGGGGCCCAACTCACTTTTCTAACTGCTTTGGAAACAAACCTTAGCAGGAACACACCTGTAGGTGGCTAATCCACTCTGGTTTTTTCTCTTTTTATATACGAAAGGACAGAAATACTACTGAGGTATTTTATATATATATATATATATATATATATATATATATATATATATATATATATATACACACACACAAACTCTATATATTTAGGTAGTAAGATAAAACAAGGTGACATAAACCAGATTTATCGAGTACTGGATATGAATAATAAGCAAAAAACCAGCTTGGTAAAATGCTTAATTAATATTATAGCAAAAGGAATACATTCCTATACTAATTAAATAAAAATTGAACCAGAGTTCAACATAAAACACAATAAGAAGAAAAGACTGGTGTGCGACCTGCTTTCCTGAGCTTTAAAAATAGCCAACCAATCAGAATTCAGGGAAATTAATTTTTCGATGCTTTCATGAGTTTTTCAAAAAACAAACAAAAGAAAATCAACTGGTTGGCGACAGGGATAGGGAAAAAGCATAATTTACCTACCCTAGCTTAAGAAAACAATACAGAATTCTCAAAAGGCAATAATTAATCCCCCACGAACAATACGTGAATGGGGAAATAACTGACTAACCAAGATTAAGAACAGGACATTTCTTGGTATCAAATTGCCAAACCCACAAGAGAGCTGAATATCTCCAGACAAGGAAAATACTGGTCAAGGGTAAATACCACATGTAGTTTAGTAAATACGTAATGAAAGAGTATAAATCGCTAGGTGGACTCGTCTAGCGAAGGCAATTTCTCAAGTAATAATTTCACTGTCTTCATCAAGAAAAAAAGAATGATGTATTAATAATAATAATAATAATGAGGACTTTGTATAGCACCTAATCTTTAGAAGCTCTAAGCGCTTTACAACATTAGACGACACCTAAAAACATATATAATGATATGATTACGAAAAACAAACACTATGAAATTAGAAAACAAAAACATGCTGAAAATAGTTAATGTAAGGAAACATTATTAAGTCTTTAGGTCTATTCTTGCAGTCGAAATAGGTGAGTTTTAAGAGCACTCTTGAATGAGATCACTGTGTCTTTGTGTCTAAGTTCAGTGGGCAATTCATTCCACGTTGCTGGACCCTGGTATGCAAAAGAACGTTGTCCGTATGACTTCATTTTGATAGTGGGAATAATGAGAATACAAGTGTCGGAAGAGCAGCGTAAGTATCTTGCTGGTGTGTACACATGGGTGAGGTGAGATAGGTATGTTTGACTGGAGCCAGCCAATGTATTGTGGGAGTCATGTGCAAAGACTGTGGGGTTACAAAGAGAATCCTATTCACTAGAACATTCTAATCAACCCTATGGGAGGATGAATTCTCATCATACGGTCGGGTATTTCCCATAATGGAAATAGATTAGTTACGCAATAGCAACAGAGTAAGCTATTACTAATATTAAAAGCGGAGCTAGGAATTGTCATTTGGGTTGATGAGGTCACCAATACAGACCATAAATACAGAAGAATGTACCCCAAAGTATTCAGTCGTTTGGGGAACACTGAATGGGAGTACAAGATAGGACTTAAAACCTGTTGCAGTTCCATTTGCACTCAGTGTACCTAGGAAGGTGCCTATTTCGTTAATGGATAAAGTGAAATTGGAATTACAAAGAATGGAGAATGTTGATCATCCAATGGAGTGGTGTGCAGGTATGGCCGTGGTGCCAAAAGGTAATGGCAATGTTCGTATTTGTGTAGATCTCACCAAACTAAATGAACTGGTAATGCATGAAAATCACCCAATACTGAGTGTAGATCAAACTTTGGCTCAGTTAGCTGGTGTGAAAGTTTTCAGCAAGCTATATGCCAACTCCAGGTTTTGGCAACTTATGGTTTCACCCGAGTCACATGATTTAACCACTTTCATTACACCCTTTGGTCGTTTTTGCTTTAACAGACTACCATTTGGAATTTTGTCCACACCCGAATTTTTCCAGAAACATATGCCCCAAGCTCTTGAGTGAATTCTGGGGTTAGTATGTCAAATGGATGATGTTCTAGTATTTGGGTGCGATCAATCAGAGCATTATGAACGGTTGAAAATTGTTTTGGGTGCAATTACGCTCAATGAAAAATGCAAGTGAAGTTCATAGGGCACATTATAGATTCCATGGGAATTAGGGTTGATCCAGAAAAAATGCACACGATCACTGAAATGGAACCACCTTAAAATGCCTCAAAAGTTAGACGATTTATGGGCATGGTTAACAAACTAAGCAAATTCTCATCAAACGTAGCAGAAAAAAACAAAACCACTGCAAGATTTAATAAAAACAGAGAGTGTGTCTGGAGTCCTGCTTATGAGAAAGCTTTTAATGATGTAAAGTCGGAGCTTAGCTCTACACTAGTGTTGGCCCTATACAATCCCAACTACCAGACAGTCTTGTCAAATGATGCATCCTCATTTGGGCTAGGGGCTGTACTGTTTCAAAAACAGCTAAATGAAACATTGAGGCCAGTGGCGTATGCTTCAAGGTCAATGTCTGTCAGAGAGCAAAGATATGCCCAAATCGACAGAAAGAAGCTTTGGCTGTAACTTGAGCATGTGAAAAATTTTGAATCTATTTGCTAGGTCTTAAGTTTCACACAGAAACTGACCACAAACCCATCGTTCCTTTGTTGAGTTCAAAGAATCTTGAGGATTTATTTCCCAGAATCCAAAGATTTTGAATGAGGTTAATGCGGCATCTCTTTACAATAACCCATGTTCATGTGAAAAATCTTGATGCACTTTCACGTGCTCCAACCTCTCAGGGGGTATAAGTTGACACTGACTTGGAAAATGAAACTAGGGCATTTGTTGATTAGATTTACATGCCTCAAGTAAAAGGTTGGATGAGATTAGGCAAACCCAGATTAGAGATGTCATTTGCAGCAAAATTATGGTTTATGCAAAAGAAGGTTGGCCTCACAAGTTTCAGTTGAAAAAGAATCTGCAACCATACTGGCTATTATGTGGTGATTTCACAGTTCAAGATGGATTGTTGATGAAGGGTTTTCAATTGGTTATTCCATCAATGATGCAGTCTGAAATACCTAATTGACTATATGTAGGTCACCAAGGAATTTCAAAGTGCAGAGAGTTGGCCAAATCATCAGTTTGGTGGATGGGCCTGTCAATACAGCTTGAAGCCAAGGTCGAAGGTTGTGAAACTTGCACAATGCATAGTCTTGATCGTGCAGAGCCATTACTACCTTTCAAAATTCCTGATAAACCATGGCAAAAACTTGGTACTGATTTGTTGGAGTTAAAAGGTCATCAGTATTTGCTTCTTTTAAATTATTGTTCAAGGTTTATTGAGCTACAAAAGCTCTCTTATTCCAGCTCTGGTAATGTAATCAATCACCTTAAGTCTATTTTTGCTAGACATGGGATTCCTGAGATTCTTATATCAGGTAATGGATCTCAATTAACTTCTACATTTGCAATCTTTGAAAAAACCTATGGGTTTGAGCATAAAACTAGTAGCCCAAGATACCACCAGAGCAACGGTAAGGCTGAGAGATGTGTACCAACAATAAAGATGTTACAAAAATCAGAAGATCCCTATCTGGCTCTGTTACACTATTGTGTATCACTGCTACATACTGGTTACAGCCCAGATGAACTCTTAATGGGTCATAAATTAAGAACTACCATACTGAACCCAAGCTCAAATCTAACTCCAGGTTGGCCATACTTAGAAAGGGTTCACAATATTGGGAATCATGCAAAGGAAAAACAAAAGAGCGATTTTGATAGTCTTTTCCATTCTCGTGAAATGCCCAAATTAGATCCTGGTGATAATGTTTTTGCTAGGGATATGCAAAAGACAGGTGTGGTTGTAGACAGGCATTGTCTCCATGATCATACTTTGTACATACCCCTGAGGGTGATCTGTGCAGAAAGAGACAACATTTAGTTCAGCTAACATCAAGTAGGTCTACAAGAATGCAGGAAAATAAAACCTTAAATGATGAAGCCAAGAATGGTTTGGACAACAACACTGAGAGCAGTGATGATTCTTCGATAAGTAGACATGAAAAACAATCTGTGAAAAATGGAAATAATTCTTCAGAAACACCAAAGACAAGTTCTAATCATGGTTATAGGACAAGATCAAATTGACTTGTTATTCCACCAAAAAGGCTAGACCTGTAAAGTGTATGCTAAAAGATAGATAATGGGGATTCCTATAAGCTTAAATGTTTTATTAGAATACTTTACAACTGATAGAACTGTTCATTATCAAGAATAGCACGGTCAACATATATACACATCAGGGATTTACACATTTTATAAAAGTCAGCTTGCCCAGGACAAGCTGACTGGAAAATTAAACTTGCCCTTGGAAAATCTGAGCATGAATATCCCAACTTGAGTAAAACAATAAGATAAAATAAAATATGATATTATTTATGGAAACTGAATTATATTTATTTAAACTTTTGTTTTCTTTTTATCTTTGTTGGCATCTTAAAACCATATGCCGATAATTAAAGTTAAAAAAAAATATATACATGTATGTAAATAATACATGTAGATAGATATGTAGATTAGAAAGAGTTAGAATGCAGATATAGTTAGAAGAGCAAAAGCAGACATGTACGTGTATATAGACAGATAAATGGATAGGTAGAAAAGGGTTTGGAAATAGCTAGATTTTTATGAAAAGGAGAGAAAGAGATAATGAAAACTAGACTGTTTGAAATGATTTATTTATACTCACAACTTAAGGATTTGTGAACACTTATTTTATCCATTTATTTAACAATCTGACAAACTGCCCGAGGCTAACTAAGGACATGAAAGTTGGCAAATCCAGGATATGTACAAATATTACGATTAAAATGTAACTGATAAGTTCAAATATA
Source organism: Margaritifera margaritifera (assembly GCA_029931535.1). NCBI lineage: Eukaryota > Metazoa > Mollusca > Bivalvia > Unionida > Margaritiferidae > Margaritifera > Margaritifera margaritifera. The sequence continues at coordinate 2,726,556 of JAQPZY010001623.1, forward strand.
AATATTTATTCCTTATTTGTCAAAGCTTGCTTTAAATAATAAATATTCACATTATTATGTCTGCACAAGAAAATGTGAGACTGACTCTGACATTGTCTACAAGATGGAAATGACACATACAATAAATGAAAGAAACTAGAAGAATGCACTACACATAAATGCTAAATAAAGGTGCTGATATATGTACTGTGCCGAGATCGCAGGGTATAAAACTTGAAAAACATAAACCATTAGAACTGAACACCACCCTTGTCAGTAAAATAGCTAAAACTGATCTCTTGTTTTATGTATTTTACCCAGACCACAAACGTTAAATACAATTTCTTGTATCTTGTATCCCTTTCTCAATTTTTGGGACTTGCCCACAGCAAGTGCCTTGCAAACTTGAGCTTGCCCAAGCCGAATTTGAGCCTGTCCCAGGAGTCAGGCAAGTGGATTTGTAAATCCCTGCATATAGTACATTCAGATTTCTTCAGGTCATAGATTTATTTTTCTCAGAGGGGAAGATGTAGTATCAGTTAATGAGGCACAGCCATGTGTAATTGGAGTTTGAGACACAGATCAAGGTTCACAGCTTTATAGCCAGTAAGACATACAGTCAGTCTAAATTGAGTCCAATTAGTTACAGAATGCCTGTGATGTACATCATTTATTTTATGCTCTCCCACCTTTATGTTCAGTTGGTGTTGGGCCTTCCTTTAGTTAATATGTTTGTCTATATATAACAAAAGTAGTGTAGAGAATATCTTGTGTTTGTTCCTACACATTAACACAACACACAAAAGTCAACATTTGCTTTGATTAATAATGCATTATATTTAAACAAAAGGGGTGGGGGAATAGCATGAAGTCAATGCAAGGCAAAGTGAATTTCACTTTTTGGATATGTTTAGCCGAAATGACAGTCTCAAGGGTGACTATTTCATCCAAACTGCCCCAGCATGGACCCTGGATGTTGTGCACTTTCTACACAAAGTATTCAGAGAAATATGAAATTAAACTGATCAGTGAAATTTAAGCAGGCTCAGTAAAAAATTTATCATGCTGTTTATCAATAGCTAAAGTCGCTCTACACTTTACACTGTATTCCTTACAAGAAAGGGGGGGGGGGCACATAATGAGTGTGAAACAACTGGAATGTTTGATAGAGTGAGTTTCTTTACAGTCAGGTGGTTAAACTTATGCCATGGAAGCGCTTAAAATGCAGGGACTTGCCACCCTGGACCCGCACGGGGAGTTCCGTCCACAGACCCACTCGCCTACTTGTTTACGCACACACACCAAAAAAATAAAGGCAATACTTCTGGATCCGCTCCTGAACTTACAAATAAATTTTACTGATGAAACATCTCCTCCGTTTTCATTTTTGCAGTGAGATCGCGAAGGGTTAGGCCTATGAAAACCAAGATACCGAAACATATTACATTCAGAGAACTGTGCTGTCTAGTGTCTGTCGTCAAAATGTGGTACTTTAAATAAACCAATGATTGAAATGATCCCATTAATTTAGAAAAGGCAAAAAAATTATCATGTTAGATACAAACTACCAGACCATTTCTAGCAAATGCACCATAAACCTGTCGTTTATAAGTTTTCACAATGGTGGCTCTAATGATCTAAGTAGATATTGATTGAAAATATTGACCGGCTGCTGCATCTGTCAACCATGGATTTTTAACATCGGGATTTCTCTCCAGTGTTCGATGTAAATCAAATCATTTAGAGTAAATTTTCTCTCCAAATCACACTTAAGTGTATCCTCTTTTTGTCACAAGCAGTCATGCTATTAAACATCTATAACATTCTTCTCTTTTCACTTACCAATATTTTAACCTCCTACCTCCATTCTAAACATCCTCTACGTCAAAAACCCAGACATCCGCGCCACCTGCATACGATCAACAAGGGAGGGCAACTCTTGCATAAATTAAACGTCAAACAAAATTGAACGATGAAACCATCACGCGGACAAGCATCATCAATTTGTTTTCGTTTTCCCCTTTAATCCATCCGTCATGCAACCTCTGTGCACAACATTTATTTATGATTTAGCTGAGCGGCAAGCTCGTTAAAAGGACATTGTTAAGGAGTTTAAACCCATATCATATCATTTGAAAGCTTATTATGTATACATCATGACCGTTCGTTCGTTCCTTTTAATTAAGGTCGTGTATCGGCAGATACTGACATGTACGACTACTTTAAATGTGCGCACTGATCAATTATTGGATTAACCGCATATTCCACACACCGTTTTTGTCAAATTTTCCCCAGTTTATTATATTGTGGCAATCCCTATTCTATGGTTGCTTAATTTTCCTACTCTATAGATTGTAAATTTTGGTACTTAGCGTACATAACAGTCCGAAAAAGTGAACCAGTCTGAGGCAAAAGTTGCCTATTATTTTAATTTTGTGGTCTTAATTAGGTATGGAGGACACACTTACTACGTCAATTGTTTTGCGGTCTTGCAGGATGTCACCAAATAAATTAGGCATTTAAATTAGTCTGGGTGATACCCGAAATTTCTTTTTTCGGATTGAAACAATCAGTCTGCCCGTTTCGTTGTAGCTGGCCGACAATGAGTAAACCTCTCGGGCTGAGGTTAGCCACACTCACCCTGTGTTCGTGCTTCTACTCCAGCATCAAGTCACTGCAACCCCATCGAAACAACTGGCTTCCTATGAGTCCCTCTTCCTGGCTCACTTCAGACGGTACTGTGTTCACCTCGTTGCTCCTACTGAATGGCGGCAATGAGCTACTGGTGATAATGGTCGGTAGGTCGGCTGATTACGGGACTACTCGGTCCATAGCAGCTGATTACGGGACTACTCGGCCTATAGCAGAGTCAGCCCACTAACGTTCTCGGCCCATAACGAACTCGGCCCACCCAAATCGGCCCATAACGTACTCGGCCCATTTACGTACTCGGCCCCATTACGTACTCGGTCCACGATTTATATAATAGTAATGTTGATGTAATGGTTGTTTTTCAACTCTCATTTCATTTGTCTTTTAATCTTTTTTTTGTTGTTGTTTTTACTCAAAACGCCCTTTTACAAAAGCGGGTGACTGTTTAATGAAACCCGCAAAGTTTGCAGAATCATTAATGAAGAACTAATTAGTCAGTAAATAACATGTTTCGGGTAAATATTTCTTGTTTAATAACAGCAGGTGTTACGAACCTATACAAGATCAAAGGCAAGAATAAAAAAATTTAAAAAATTTAAAAAAATTTGGTCCGAACCGGACATTGTTTGCTATTTCTTGTACAATAACAACATGTGTTACGAAGTCATACAAGATCAAAGGTTAAGATCACCAATAAGAACAAGTGTTTTGAAGCCATACAAAAACATGCATTGACACGTGTGAATCTGATTACTGTCGCACTTCCCATCTGTATACCATAAATTTTTTATCAACAGTTAAATAGATATTATTTTTAAAAAATAAAAAAATAAGCAAATATATCTAATTCTTATGTGTTTATTTTTTTTTTAGTATAATTTTTTTTATCTTTGCCCTTTCTTATTCCTTCTCTCAATACTAACCGTAATTAAATATTTTATTCATATAAATTTTGTGCAATGAGACATTCGAATTCCAATTAAGAGAGTTCTTTTTGCAATCTTTAGTAATTATGGGCCGACTGTGTCATGGGCTGACTCCGTAATGGGCCGAGTATGTTATGGGGTTAAATTTGTATGGGCCGACTCCGTTATGGGGCCGACTTTGTTATGGGACGACTCCATTATGGGCCGAGTCCGTTATGGGCCGAGATATCCAGTCACCGGTCGGCTGATACGGAATATTATACCGTCTGATCCTTGTTTTCGTGGTTTAAAAAAATTGGGACATCGTCATGTTGTTGTAACTTAAAATGTAGCTTTGAATCCTTGTTTAAAAAGTCTCACTTTGAATATTACAAATAAATATTGTCTTAACAAACATTTCACTTACTCGAGTCAAGAAGAAATTATTGCGAGTCTGAGTTCACAACATTAACATAAGCACTACCGAGCTTTTATACCCAAATTATTAACAGACTCGTACATAAGACATGCTGAAAATTAAAATACAAACCATGCATACAAACATTAAAACATATATCATATGCTAAGACTAATGCATATGAAGAATTTACAAATTGCATACATAAAATACTAAGACTCATGCAAAAGAAAACTTGACAAATTACATTATATACATGAAATTATAATAAATATGGTGTGGACATATGTCGGATTATAAACTTCAAACATATGTCGGATTATAAAATACAAACACATAATCTGGGATGAATGAAATAAATTACACACGTTACATATAACAAATCTTAATTGTGTGACATTACAGCATACATATACATATTAAATTTGTACCTGATTGAAGAGTTTCTATAGCATACTTACTTATATGTACATTAAATAGAAAACATAACTTATACCATCTGCACTCGCTTATAAGTCGAGTCCAACTAAAAACTACATAGACCATGATCTGCCGTCGCATAATGCGCCGGCAGATCAGGATATATATTGTTCGTTTGACTGATTACTCCTAACAAACTGCATAGACCCAGACCCGCCAGCGCATTATTATTTCAACGGTACAAACTATAAAATCTGATCTCAAATGGATTCCCACACACTGATCTAAAACAGGAATGAATTATTTGTTTACCAAATCCCTAGTCACTACAGTCAGACTGCATTCCATCGTTTACATCCTCACTGTGTGGAACAGGTACAACTAGCTTGATTGAATAATTAACTAGGCTATCTCTGTCAAAATACTCCTTTAACATATTTATATGACAAAGTTGTTTCTGTTTCCGCCTCCCAGGAGTGTTAATGATATGATCTAAGTCATTTACTTTCTTTTCAACTGTATAACGACCATACAATTTAGCCCGAAGAGAATTTTGAGGTATGGAAAGAGAGCCAGAACTTTATCCCCAGGCTGAAAACTCCTTTCCTGTGTATTTCTGTCATACCTTAATTTCATTTTTGACTAAGTAGAGTGAAGATTATTTCTTGCTACTTGACAAACCATTGACAACTTGTATTTGAAATCAGATACATAGTCAAAAAGATTAATCTTTGAATCTTCATTTGAAAGAAGTTTCTCTTTCAATAACTTCAATGATCCACGGAGAGTATGTCCAAACACAAGTTCAAAAGGACTAAAACCCAGTGGTTCTTGAACTGATTCCCTAACAGCAAACAACAACAAATGAACACAATGAACACCCACATCCCAATCCTTCCTGTATCAAAACAATATGACCAAATCATATTCTTCAAAGTTTGATGAAATCTTTCCAAGGCCCCTTGACTTTCAAGGTGATAGGCAGAAGATTTAAACTCTTGGATGCCAAACTCATGAATAACTGATTGCAAAATTCCAGACATAAAATTTGACCCTTGATCAGACTGGACAAATTTGGGAAGACTTTACCAAAGCTGTTTCTATGGTTTTAGTTTTAATTGTTCTGAAAGAAATTGCCTCTGGAAATCTTGTAGACGCACACATTATGGTCAACAAGTATTGGTTGCCTGACTTGGTCTTAGGTAAGGGACCGACACAGTCTACCATTATTCTACTAAATGGTTCGTCAAATGAAGGAATAGGCTGCAGATGAGCATTAGGTATCTTCTGATTGGGTTTTCCTACCATTTGACAAGTGTGACAAGATCTACAGTATTTAGAAACGTCACTTTTAAGTTTCGGCCAATAAAAATGATTCAAGATCTTGTGATAAGTCTTACTGATTCCCATATGACCAGCAAAGGGAGTTTCATGGCCTATATTAAGAATTTGCTGTCGATATGACCTCGGAACGGCAAGTTGATAGCTCAATGACCACTCGTCACCAGCGGGTACCTCAGGTGGTCTCCATTTTCTCATAAGGACCCCATTTTGCACAAAGTAACAATCTAGGACTTGTGTGGCTTCAGTTTCACTAATAGCCCTCTGAAACACACAGGAGATCTCATGATCTTGTTCCTTTTCGACAACGAGTGACTGTCTTTTCCGACCCTGATTAGAATAGCGAGAATGAGTATTACAAAATCACTGTGATCAATATCTATTGGTTGATCAATATCAGGAGAAAACTGATCAATAAATGTGTCAGCTAAAGGAATAATTTCCCAATCAACATCATTCTGAAGAGCTCTTTTTCCCATATCTCTGGTAACTCCACAAGCAGGATACAAATCACTAGAAGAAGACTTCTCAGACAAAGGCAAAGTACCAGATAACAAAAGACTCTCAGAAACTCCGGTGTCCCTTAATATTTTAATAGGGATAGGTTTGGCAGAATCACCAATAAGTGATATAAAACCTTCTGACATAAATGGTTCATAAGTCTCCAAAATAGAATCAGACTGGAGTTTGTTTGACCCAACAAATGCATTGCTTTCAATTCAAGATCGTGACCTTGACCTTTTTGAAATAAGAGCATTTGGAATTGCTCTGTCTTTATTCTGTTGCTTATTTTTCAACCTGTAGCAATCAGAAATGACGCGCTCTTTATTTTTACAACAAGTACACGTAGGAGGAGGTGAGGATTTCTGATCAGTCATATCAGATGTTTGATTCCTAAAAGTTGTACCGGATTGAAATTTGGATGTAACTCGTATGAGGCTGAGATGTTTTTTTTTTTTTTTTTTTTTTTTTTTTTTTTTTTTTTTCTTTCTTTCTTTACCAAAAATCTGCTGAAAGGAAGACTTAATGACAAATGAATTTGGTGGCTCTTCTTAAACCTCTCTTAATGAGAACACGTAGATTCTGTAATGTAATTGATGATGTAAGTCCAGAGAGAGAGATAGAGAGAGAGAAGACCTTACACTACAGGATACAGACAAGAAACAAATTATTATTATTATTATTATTATTATTATTATTATTATTCCGTTATGCGAGAGAGAATGAGAGATTATAAAATGTGTATATGTCTATCAATGTGTGTGTGTTTGTGTGTGTGTGAAACACTGTGAGAGATATTTTTGAGAGAGAGTGGTAGGTCTGAAAGGTCAATAGATAAATAGATAGATAAGTTCCCTGTCAAATAGGAGAGATTTTGCCCAATCAATAATGACAATGGGGCTCCCCACATGAGTGGGTGTCAGAGAGAGACAGAGAATTAAAACTGAGAGAGAGAGAGAGGTACATTTTAAAATGTGTATGTCTCTCAATGTGTGTGTATATGTGTGCGTGTGTGAAAATCTTATTCATACTTTAAAAGAATGTGGAAAGCCCGATTGTCATTATTGATGGGTAAAATCTTTCATGTTTGAAGGGTGACTTAGCTATATATGTATCTACGGACCCTCCACACCTACCCCCATCTCAAAATATTTCTATCTCTGTCTCAGTGTTTAACGCACACATTGACGGACATATACAAATTTTGTAATCTCCTTTTCTCTCTCTCTCTCTCTCTCTCTCTCTCTCTCTCTCTCTCTCTCTCTCTCTCTCTCTCTCTCTCACACACACATCATGAAAATTACTACTACTACTACAACTGCTACTAGTACTACTACTACTACTAATAATAATAATGATTTTTTGTATAGTCTGTAGCCATGATTACTTGAAAAAGAAGGCTATGTTACTCTGGTTTTGCTGTTTTTCAAAAACTTGCACATCAAAAGAATATAGAACCGTTCTGTGTTTCTTCATAGGGTACATTTCGTTGATCATATGAAATCTAGAGTTTAGTTTGGGTTTGTGTATGTTAGAAAGCTTAACTTGGGTATAGGCCGTAATATTTTGCATTGCTGTCTAATATATAAACACTATTTTGTAACAATTTGCCTGACCTTGGAAAAAAGTCAGTCAGAATATGCAATCCCAACTGGTTTGAAAAATTTTAAACAATTTATGACCTGATTTTGGATCAATTATTTTAGACCGCAGACAGAGATAGACGTGAAAATTGTTTACACCAGGTCTTGCGTAAAACTAAAATTTACAGTCCATGGTAAGGATTGTAACATTGTAATTTTTTGACACACGCGTTTGCCAGCCTAGGTTATAGGAAATGTGGTCTGATAGAGTAACTGTGTTCATTCGTGAATATTTTAATATAAGTGATAAATGAAAAATATGTCAGCCGTATGCAAACATTACAACTGGCTGCCCGTGAAAATTGTAAAATCTTTTTTTTTCTAGGATTTTAACAACTTCTCCTTCTTGAGATTCATATAGAAGTTATAAAAGTTAAAACCGATGAACATTTCTAACATAGGATTTACCCTTGTTCTGAGAAACTAAAAAAAGGGTAAAACTAATATTAATTTCCCATATACATCTATAATGCAGCAAAATAATAATAATAATAATAATAATAATAAATAAAGAAAAAAACGGCGACCCACTTTTATTTCTTCTTTCACTCCACTGGTAAAATTATAGGGATTGTGAGAATAGCAAAGGAGATGGTAGTTTTGTTTAAAAAAGGAGAGTAAATGAGGTTAGGAACATTATATAGGGCGCGGCATTTCGTGCGATGATAATTCAGGAGGACATGCTTTGTTGGGAATTGATTTCACTCAAGATCAAGGCAGCGACGAAGGAGTGTGATAGTGTGTGTGTGCGTATAGGGTATAGTGCGTATATAAATACTCCTACCCATTGGCTTGTGATAGTATGTGTGTATGTAAATATAGTATGCCGTGGCGGCGCGAGGGTTCAAGGCGCTCGGGGGCAATATTATTAAGTAGCGCTCCTACTTTGCCACAGAGAACAGTTTTTATGTCAGTGGCCAAACTCCCTCCTCCACCCCCCCCCCCATATAAGTTTTGTAAAGAATTACCCCCGTTACACTAAGGTGAGATGAAATACTATGAAAATTTCAGCTGCACAAAAAAAAAAAAAAAAAAATCAAGATGGCGCTCCTCTTCGCCTGGTGTCCGGGGGCAACTGATATTATGTGTATTAGTACTGTACCTTCTTGTGTGTAATTGTGTGTTATTTCATCTCCCTTCTGTTACATCCTACCCTTTTCGTTGGATAGTAGGTATGCGATTTTGGTCACTCCACACTGCGTGTTGGATAGTTATTGCTTGGTGTTGGATGGTATAGTGAGGTGTGTTGGATGATAGATGACTAAGTATTGGTCACTACACACGACATGTTGAATAGTATGTGAGGGGTATTGGTCACTACACAAGGCATGTTGAATAGTAGATAACGGGCTATTGGATCATATATAAACCAAGTGTTGGATAGTAGATAACAAGGTGATGGGTAGTAGATAACTAAGTGTTGGATAGTAGTAAGGTAGGTGCTGGTAGATGACTAAGTTGTCCAAGGACTGCCATTCCCATATTAAATTTCCCTTATGCCCCATACATTTTCCCATGTTAAATTTCCCTTATGCCCTAGAGACTTTTTACCCTGTTTAACATGGGAGTCACCATATGCCCTAGAATTGTCGACCTTTACTACTAACACAGCAATTTAGTAGTAGTTCTTAAATCCGATCATTATTCATTATTTTGGTCAATAGGCAATATCAAACCAAATTACAAATTCGGTGCTAAGTCCAATATAAATAACTACAGGGGTAAAACAATACGTTACTTGAGAAAAATATTCTCCTTAATCTTAAACCACAGACTTACTAACCACAGACTTACTAACCACATTGACTCAAATAACATAATTCCTGAGAAACCAGGCTCGATCTAAAAAAAATGTCGACTCTCTGCAGACAATCTATTTTTAAAATTATAATCAACAAATATACTGGACATCTATAGAAAAATAATGCACTTTTACTTTATAGCCTTTTGAAAAGCCTTTAACAATGTGTGGAGGGATGGTCTCTTAAAACAAGACTAAATAGTGGCGTTCATCTTTACCGTGTGATTAAATCAATTTACAAATCCACCGACAAGCACTGTGGATTGCAGGTTTCATTTCTCATAATTTGAGTACAATGTAGGAGTTAGACAAAGATACAACTTAAGCCCGACACTTTATAACCTTTTAATTAATTATTTGACCTTTTCAGCCTTTGTGTGACTCCAGTTAAATTGTTCTCATAATCACTCAAACTTCAAACGAGCAGATGATCTTCTCTTCTCATAATCAGCTGATGGTTTACAAAATTGTTTAAGTGTACTTTGTGATTGCAGTTGGATGTGGCAAGTAAACATTGACATACAGAAATCAAATATAATGATCATACATAAAGACGCAACAATAATGATAAGTCATTAATCTTGGGTGACCAACAATTACGTAGGTCGAACAATACAGATATCGTGGATGTATGATCAACTCAAAGGGCAATTTTCCGTCTGCATAAAAAAGCTTTGTAAGAAAGGTTTGAAAGTTCTTTTTAAAGCACATACATTGTTTTCATTGTCTCCATCTCTCCCGCGTTTGTATAATAAATTATTTGATTCATTAATAAAACTGATATTATCAATAAAATGTGAAGCCTTTCAATGACATAAATATTGCAATAGCAAAATATTGGCTTTATCTGGAGAACCTACATGGAAATAGAATGTTCATAGGCGAAGCACGTAAGTGTATCAACTTCTTAAATGATAAGGGGATCTACAGCTGGCACACCTATTCCTCTCTGATATTTTGAAAAATACACATTATGAACTATTAAGATACATCAAACCAAAAACAGACAAACAAAAGTGCAAAAGTTTTAGAAATATATATTTAAAATAATATAAAACAAATTAGACATGTATGGAACACTTTATTGTACAAACATATCAATCATCAATATAGCAAAACAGATCAAGAATTCTAATGTTAGGTCAGTTTTAACAAAAATTAGGAGATCTGACCACAGACATGAACCCGAACCAGTAGGTACAGAAACGGAACCAGGAAGGAGCGTTTATGTAAATCATGCAACAATGATATAAAAATTAATTTAATTTCTTCTTTGTGTTTATTGTTCTGAAGGGACAGCGGGATGTCCTGTGCAAGAAAATGTTTAATATTTTGTTTCCGAATTTTCATTGTTCAAACCATTAGAACAATTTTATTATATGATAGACTGTCTAAAATTTATGACGTATCTCACTGGTCAGTTTTGTTTGGAGATGAGACATGCTAGAGCCTCTACTCGCCAATAAATAAATAAAAACAGCATTGTCCGTACAGTTAATCAAATATTGTACATTTCTCCGGGAATAGACATAAAACAATATTTTTTCCTTGGCAACAAGTTTAACTGGATTGTACTCATTGCTCTATTTTTTTTTTTTTTTTTTTTTTTTTTTTTTTTTTTTTTTTTTGCACGATGTCAATAAATGTCATTTGTAGACAAAGAAATAATTCAATTGAATTAAATTGTAATAATGATCTCTCCGTGACAAAGCAACAAAAAAAATAAAAAAGGGTGGGGGTGGGGCCTCACCATACAATTGGAAGTATGGATATTCCGACAGTCGGGATAATGCACCGACAAATTAGGGTCTGTGGTGTTTGTTCTACTGATTAGTCCTAACAAACTGCATAGACCCATATCTGCCGGCGCATTATGCGACAGCAGATCTGGCTCTATGCAGCTTGCAGTTGGATCCAACTTATAAGCAATTAAGGTATGTATGAATATGTCATAATACATTCAAACTCATATCATTGCCTCTTCCTCTGTAATGTTATCTGACAAGACGCAGTCAGTGTCAGGCCGTCTGTCTGGAACAGGGGTCAAAATCTGTCTGGAATAGGGTAGGCCCCAAAAACCTCCAGCGGAGCGCCTACCATTTTCCAACAATGTGTGTTTTAGGGTAACGATCTAAACCATATTTAAAATTACCTTCCAAATATACACAATCAATTTAACTTTCTTTTGATTGATTTGCACTTATGTTGTAGGTTACTGTCTGTGGTACATTTTTGTTAATAATATCCATGCACTTCCCAGAATTACATCAATTGCAATAAACGTGAAACCTGCAGCTACAGTCGTAGCATAGGCTCAGGCTCACTGTTTATTTCACGTCATTTACTCAGATTCTGTATTCTCTATTACTACTTTCGAATTTCGAAGTTTTAATGCTCGATTTATGTTTCACATCCATTTCGTGAATTTGTTGTTCTAATATTCGATTTCCGAAATTTTAATTCAGAAAATTTGGAACATTTTTTTAAAAAATAAAATTACATCTAAAATAAAAATGTCCGTATTTTTAATTAAGTTGAATTAAGTAAAGTTAATTTTAAATGAAAACCTGGATCCCGAAATATAAATTATGAATTTTGTACTCATGAAAAGTCTTAAGATATTTTTCTTACACAATAGATAAAACCTTTCATGGTGATGTATACAACTTAGTCAAATTAAAAGAGACAGTGAGAATCGGGTAACTCGGAGGTTCACATATAAAAACTCGTTTATATTCATGTCAGAGATTTGTCTTTGTGGGTCGATTAAAAGACTAGGACTTCAAAGTTGATGTCAGTTATCTTGGAATCAATGTAGAAATCAAACTGAATTACAACTATGATCAAAGATCTTCAGCAACCTTAAAGGTGACATAATATGGTTGATTGCTTTTTTAAAAATCCCGGATATGCACTTGTACAAACATAAAAAGGAAGAAAAAAGATTAATCAAAATCGCCCCAACGCCTCAAAAAAGATTATGATCATGTCTGATTATCCCAGACACAACTCAGCATGACCTATCTTTAATCCATTCCAGTAGCGTGCTAAGCGTAAATGGCGCCCCAAGACCTCTGGCGCCAGGGACAACCGCCACGTCCGCCCCCCCCCCCCCCCCTTAGAACGCTACTGATCCACTGATCCATTGAGATATAATTGGAGATCAGCAAGTGCTACTGGATTATGTGTTGCCTCGTCCTTCTAGGCTATTTTATGTATTTTTCCTCTGAAAGCACTATATCAAAACTATGTAGTAATATCGTTTTAGAATCGAGCGCGGTAGCTGCTGCATTTGAGGAACGTGAAATTGACAATCTATGAAAACGCGCATCTGTTAAGTATAGCGCATTTCAAACAAAGCATCATAAAAAAGCCTACGATTTATCATAAGTGTTATATCTGTCTAATTAAAACAACTGAAGAATCTACATCTACGTATATAGGCTGTTGCTGCTAAGCGACCGCTATATGGGACGATACTATTTGCTTTTTAATGCGACTTTTAGTAAAATGACCAGTGAGTAAACACATATCCTTCCTGCAATGGTATGTGTTCCTCCATGCAGCTAGTTTTGGAAATAAGTTATGGCATATTAGGACGCTGTTGATGCAATAGAAACCATAGTATGTATAATACTCTCCATCCTGCAGTGGTGCAAGTAAATTTTAACTCTTACCAGTACGGTACTGACCCCCCGACCCAGTCTTTCTGGTACGGCCGTACCGGCAATAACTGTCTTAATGGTAATCTGTCCGCCTGTACATCTGTACATATATTTGTTAGAGCGTCCATTCATGACGCCTACTTCACGTACATCGTCGGGTGTATTCACACAAAACTTGGTAATATACGTCCCCACGTTATGATTGAGTATACAGAAAAAATTATTTTGGGCTCCACAACTTGGGAATCTAAGAAAAGGGTTAAAAAAAATGTAGTTCACAATACCACAGACAATGTCAATGCTTTAAGATTGCAATCTTAATTGACTAAGAGACATAACATTACAGAGGTCTTAGAAGAAAATATAAAAAAGCTTAAATTTTTTTGATTTTGTTCTTAAAACTGGGTAGACGTTAGTATGGCAACTGCTTCAGGTGGTATGGGTTTAGCAGCTGCTAGTTTAGGACATGCAGGAATAGCAACAGGATTTATTATTCCTATATTAGCTTTTACTGAGTTTGGAATAGCAACAGGATTTATTATTTTTATATTAGCTTTTACTGAGTTTGGAACAGCAACAGGATTTATTATTCCTATATTAGCTTTACTGAGTTGGGTATAGCAACAGGATTTATTATTCCTATATTAGCTTTTACTGAGTTGGGTATAGCAACAGGATTTATTATTCCTATATTAGCTTTTACTGAGTTGGGTATAGCAACATGATTTATTATTCCTATATAGCTTTTACTGAGTTTGGTATAGCAACAGGATTTATTATTCCTATATTAGCTTTTACTGAGTTTGGAATAGCAACAGGATTTATTATTCCTATATAGCTTTTACTGAGTTTGGAATAGCAACAGAATTTATTATTCCTATATAGATTTTACTGAGTTGGGTATAGCAACAGGATTTATTATTCCTATATTAGCTTTTACTGAGTTGGGTATAGCAACATGATTTATTATTCCTATATTAGCTTTTACTAAGTTTGGAATAGCAACAGGATTTATTATTCCTATATAGCTTTTACTGAGTTTGGAATAGCAACAGAATTATTCCTATATTAGCTTTTACTGAGTTGGGTATAGCAACATGATTTATTATTCCTATATTAGCTTTTACTGAGTTTGGAATAGCAACAGAATTTATTATTCCTATATAGATTTTACTGAGTTTGGTATAGCAACAGGATTTATTATTCCTGCTTTTACTGAGTTTGGAATAGCAACAGGATTTATTATTCCTGCTTTTACTGAGTTTGTAATAGCAACAGGATTTATTATTCCTGCTTTTGCTGAGTTTGGTGCAACTTTATTGGGGTTGGTTGCTAAGACGTTAAAGGAAAAGACGGTTTACAGTAAAGATTTGAAACATTATGAGATTGCAACCTGTTGTTTAATGAAGTTGAACAGCATTGGTTATATGCTAATGAATGCAATAAGCAATAGTGGCATTGCTTATAGGGGAATTTGATTTTATAATTACTAAGCATAACAGATAAAAGAGATGAAAAATTAAATTAAGAAAAAAAGAAGCAATATTTAAATCCAAAATAATCAGAACTGAAGAATTTTATTTTATATATGAGGGTAAGAAAATTAAAGAGACAGAGCTATCAGAAATGATTAAAGTTAACAGAAAATCTCATAAATTCATAGACGAAGAGAGTAAATAAACAGTGATCGAAGAGAACAAGTTCCTGAACACGTTTTTACAATTATTAAATGGATCTATCAGTAGAAGTTTAATCTGATGGATACATTTATTTTTCAAATCCAATTGATGACAAAGATTGTAAGTTATGAATTTCATACCAAAGGAGAGATTTTGTAGTTGGTTATTTCAATATTTCAAATGATAAAAACAACATATTCGTTTACATTAACGATAAGAATAAAAATTTTTAATTCCAGATGGATTCCATAATCTTGAAATATATATGAAAACATGTATGGAATGACTGCTAATAACGACAATGAAGTAATTATTGATATTGAGTGTTTAAATCACAATTTAAAAGTTTTTGTAACTTATACTAATAGTTTCACAGCGTATATAATAAAATGTAACTCTAAATTACTAGGATTTAATAGTCAAATACCGATACAGACAACTACTGGATCTGATACCGTTTGTGTTTTTTTGAAACCCAAGAATGTATACATTTTCCAAGACCAGTTAAATATTTATAAAAATTACTTTAACGGAAATTCTGAGACACCAGAGCTCTCTAACTCTACTATACTGAGTCTTAACCTTTAAAACATAGTTTTCAAGATGATTTTGTTTCTTACTGCTAGAATATAACAAGTTCTTCCAAATGCTTAAGTATATACTGATAGGAAAATTCTTAGTAATGTTGGAGTTGTACAAGGAAATATTTGTGAATTAGATCAAAAGGTGCAACGATTACTAAAAGATATAAATAATATTGTGCAAAAATTAACAACAAAAACGGAAAACCAATAATACTCAATTAAAGAAAAAGGCTTTATCATTATAGAAAAAAATTAATACAGTTAAATCGAAAATAGAATTAGACAATGAGACATTTAACCTGAATTAAACGCAAAGAACTGAAATAAGGAGTATTGAAATAGATACTAAAATCAGAGAGCAAATCGAGAGAGCAGAGCTTTTGAAATAAAAAAAAAGTTTAAGAGAACTAAAAAGTAAACTAGAGCTTGCTCATAACCTAATACTCGATTGTGTATTACTTTCTGATTTTAGAAATATAACAGATCTTGATGTTGTAACCTTTGCACTAAAACAATATCGATTGTCTTTCCCTAGATACCAAAAGGCAAAGCAATAAATAAATATGGTTTGTTTAGTTGATTGGTTACACAACACCACAAACAATAAATACTGCTTTTTATTGAATTTAACTATGCTCCATCACGTTTTACTGAACACAAGTTATGTACGTTAATAAGTATTTGACAGTATTATGTAATTCAATTAAAAAATCAGGTTTATATTCATATTTTGTTAAACTTGGACATTGATTTCCAAACTGATAGCAATTTGTATGTTAGATGAGAGGTAATTGATATAAACGTGTTTTACCTATTGAATCTGAAAAAAGAACATGAAGATACAAATAAATTAAAATCTTAAAGAAAATAAGAATCAAAACCATTATGTTAATGAAGTCAATATTATATATTTTGCATGGAAAGAGTTGAACAACTTGCAGAAACATTTGTATTCTTGTCTTATATTGGAAATAGTATCAAAATGTATTACCATAAAACAGCAAGAGCTATTAAGCACGTACACACATACACATACAAATCGCAAAGCAACGGTTAACAATTATTGATCCAACTGGAGATGATAAAGCAATCAAGGAATTTTGGAACAAAATATAAAAAATTTATGAGCTTAATGAAAACAGAGCAAAGAAAAGTAAAAAAGAAGAAGAAGAACAACAACAACACAATGAGCTTCATGAAAACAGAGCAAAATCACTAGATTACTTAAATGAAAAATTTAGAGAACAACGTTTGTTTACACAGAACATAAATAATTTGGATTAGGTTTTTTCTCTTTATTCTTCTACTCATCCTGACGCTGTTTTATATATTCCTAGACAAGTTAAAGTGAATGATTTTACCAGTCTTCTGATAAACAGGTGACTTTTTGAATATCTACTTATTGGTGTTGCAATGGGATCTAGTGTTTTATATTGCGTATAAGTATTGTGATCGAAGAAAAAGAAAGCAATGCGAGCAAGTCGCTACTTTTTGAGCAAATCGAACTATGTTAGTAAATAAATAGGAACAAAGCGAACAAGTAATGTCAACATATAGAAAATATGTAACTCCTCGCAAACAAGAAAATAATACCACAAGGTATAAAACATTATAATCCCATTCATTATTGTATTACATACAATCCGAGTTGTATTAAATCTGAGCAACATTTACAGGTGGTAATACAATGATTAGGACCCAATATTATGATTTTACCGGATTTTTGTTTTTTGTTTCGTTTGATTATTTTTTGTTCCGTTTGATATGAAGGTTCAAGAAGACACAAATAATCCTGTTATAGGCAATTTAGGGAAATATGATTGTTACATATATAACAATTTCTTACGGTAATGATGATATCTTTAAGCTAAATGATTGCAATATATTTGTTATATTAAAGATTTGCGGTTACCAGCATCTTAGAGAACAAATAGAATAGAGCAGGATATTACAATTGAAAAACTAGGAACGTTAAGATCAGGCGCGGCTAATGTGCAAGAACACTGGTATTTAAGCTGTTCAGTTTATCAAATACGGAAAGAATTTTAGAATACCATCTGTTTTAGACACTACCAGATCATTGTCCATTGTGTCCTTTTGTTCTTCCATCTTCTTTATTAACAAAAAGCATATTAATGGTTTTACTTTCTTTTATGACTACATAGCAAGAAAGAGAAATATTGTAGAAAAGACAGAGAGGCTGATCACGAAAAGTATTCCAATTCACCAATAGATAAAATGTTGATTACTTCAGAAGGGTTACCAAATATGTTTTATTCAAAAGGTTATACCATGAAGCAACAGTTTAATGAAGCAAGGAAATATTTCTTTGATGAGCAACAAAAGCATACGGAGATAAATAAGATCACTGTTAATAATGTTTATACTAATCACCATTGTTTATCTTTGGATTTAAGAAGCACACATTATATTAGATTGCATGGAGCATGACACACATTATTTAATGTTCAACAAGAAATATATATGCAGATAAACAGAAATAAAAACGTAGAAGCTCATAAAATGATTTTTTATTTTGTGTCAGATACACAGGTAAAAATTCAGAACAACCAAATAAAAGTTATAATGTTCTAGTGAGAAGTGATCAAATGAGCATGCGAGTAAGTTCAAGAAAACAAGTGATAGAAAAAGATATTTTTATTTAAAATTTTACAATAATAATAAATATATAAAATATCAGAGGGTAGCGATTGAAAAGAACAAGTTCTTGCAAAAAAGTTTGATGAATGGGTTTCATGTACAATGTTCAAAAGTGTGTAATATACAATAAAATGAATGACGACGAATTTAAAATAGGTAGACATCAAGAATAGAAAAAAGAAAAAGAAAGTAGTATAAGTTGTAGATTAGTATACTTTAAATCAAAGGTGTTAAAAGGAATGAACTTAATTAAAGCTCATATAACTTTGTTGTAGATGTATTTAAACTATTTGCTAACTTTATACATATACGATATAGAAGTTCTAAATCTATAAAGTACTCATTCTTTTTATCCAAAATATTCTCACGTATGATTTAGGAGGAGTTCAATTTAAAATGAAGAACCATCAAAAATTAAATCACTACTAATTTATCTGGATAGAATTTCTTCTTTATTGTAAAACAAAATGAGAAAACTAGACTAATTACGATTTATCAAGCAGCCTTTTTTCAGATGTTTTGAGGAAAAATATAGCTTTTGAATGGTACATGAAAAGCGAAGTAAAGATCTTCATAATATGATAAAATGTGGTTGTCCCAATTGTGGAAAAAGTACGCATAAGATTTAATAGAAACTGATTTTAAAGGATTGTTTGGCTTTATTACCATTATCATTATAATACTTATTTATAACAAGACTTTTAATATAAAACGGATAGATAAAGACAACGATGTAATAATAATTGATCCTTGTGGACAATTAGATAGATGGTTAGGGTTATTAATTGGAGTTTATCAAGGAACAAATACTTTCTTTCTTATTGATAACTGTGCTAACTTAGATGATGTAAGAAAGAAGGCAACAAAACTTAACTAAACTGACATTTAGCATTTAGCATTAGACGCTGTGGAATATATGTATGGTTAATAATTCAAAAATAAAAAACCACAATATAAGACTTTAACCAAAATGTTATATTTCTAGTGGCATTTTATTAAAAAGATAAAAGGTCTATACAAATAACTGAATAAAATAATATTGTACCCATTGCAATAATGGACGAAATAGTTAAAAAAAATTAAAGAAAAAATGGAAATAAACTTTCAGTGAGGTTGGAGTATCCGTTGGATCACAAGGTAGATGGTGAAACTCCTTGTAGCTGAGAGTAACCATACGGACTAGTGCTTATCGTACACAATAGATATATCTTGTCATCATAGCAAAGTAATGCAACCTTATTTAACTTAATATTGTATATATCATGAAGGTATGGTCCAATTAAATTCCTTTGTTGGTATTTATAAGTTGGTTAAATAAGCAATCCTTATACATCTCAAATTTTAAATTTTTCTTAATTACACATTTGTAATATCTTTACA
Source organism: Margaritifera margaritifera (assembly GCA_029931535.1). NCBI lineage: Eukaryota > Metazoa > Mollusca > Bivalvia > Unionida > Margaritiferidae > Margaritifera > Margaritifera margaritifera. The sequence continues at coordinate 2,746,185 of JAQPZY010001623.1, forward strand.
TAAGTACTTTTGTTCTACATACGTTCTGAATGAATATAGCGTACTTCTAAAACCACAACATTCTTGTATAGGTATTCGTTTAATTTCTCTTTGAACAGTCCATGCATTTTTAATTTACCTGTGTTATTCCGAAAATATTATTTTTAAAGTCACTTTACCGAAATCATTAATATTTATATTCATATAATTATAAAAGTTATTCGATTGCATATGGATACATAATGAATCATTATCAATCATTAAGAGCTTCATTTTATCACTATATATAACTTTCAGTTTTATTATACCAAAAGTCACACATGAACTATTTTCTTTTTACTTCTAATACTGTAAAGCCACCATAAATTTATTTTATTAGCTTTATTATTTTATTTTTAATACTTACAAAAATCATATCTTCATCTATTATGGTTCTTCGCTCAAAATGAATATCTTTTGTAATCTAAAATATTTGTTTTCTTCTGAACATATTCTTACTATGTTCTTTTTCTAAGATTTTCCATTTGTTTTCCAAAAAAAACCCAAAAAAACCCCAACGGATTATTCAATAATTTAAAGAAACCTCTTTGAAAAATCTTTGTTTAGCTTTTTTTTATCTTAAACTGGTATTAAATTCTATATATGATTTTAAGAATGGTTTTTGATCAACACTATGTATCTTTTTAAGTTTTATGTCTACAATATAACACTATGTATCTTGTTCAATTTTATGCCTAATTGTACGTATAATATTTTTTCTTTCTTTGCTGAGTGTACATGATAATTTATCAAGAGAAGGTTTTGTTCCTTTTCTGATATAATAATTTTCTTTGTAATAGAGATAATTCAGTAAAATATGGAGCCAATCTTTCAGGTGCTAGTGGATTTTCTTAAAAATAATCATGAAGTTGTACTGGAACTTCTAAATCAACATCCGAAATTCCACCAACTTCCAATGCATTATATTTTATATTATCATCTTTCCAATGCATTATTTTTTCCTCAAATACTTATGTCAGCTGTTTATTGGCTCATCTAAAGTTATTTACAGGCACATTGCCCACTAATATATATATATATATATATATATATATATATATATATATATATATATATATATATATATATATATATAGTCTTTAATAGAAGATTTTGTTGTTAGTTGTTATATTCTCCATTATCCATTACTTTTTCATCCACAGAGTAAAACTCATTGTCTGCTTTTGCTTATCGGTGTGAAATCATAATTATTCCTCCTCTGATTCCTAACTCAACCATTAGAAACCTGTCGTACTATGTTAATAACTCTAATTCAATACCGGTTATGTTTAAACTAGCATCATGTGCTAGTCCGTGAGCACTAACATAATGTGCAGGGTCAAATTTGTAGTTATTTGAAGTACAGGTCTGAATTCTTCAAAAATATTACACAGCACTAATACATCATTTTTGTAACATGGTAATCAGGAAGACCATCTTAAGTTTTTAAACTGAAATGTTTCATAACATCTTCTACGTATTTGTAAACATATTCATTAATTCCTCACCCTGTTAGACTTGAATAATCTTTTCCAATTTAAGTAGTTTAATATCTTTAAACTTTTCAAATGAATCCAGATATTCATATGGACAGATGTTTTTTTTCTTAGATATTTTGATTTCATGCTATTAAAATTACTTTTTGTTTCCATGAATCTATCATAATGTGATTTTTACAGGTTCTTCTAAAGATTTACCTATGAAAAGAAAACTTAAAATCTTATTGATCTTTTACAAAAATCTCCTTTCCATCTTTTGCAAACTGATCTACTATAAAATGTTTTTAAAATGAAATATACTTTCGTCATTGTTCGGTATAATAGTGACATTTTGTTTAGGATCATTCCTAGCTTGCATCTTTAGATGTGAATCAGATCCAGATAATTTATGTATAAATAGAGAAAAAAAATTTGGATATTTAAAGTTTACTGTCGTTATGCGCTGGTCCTCTATATTTACTAGTTAGAAAGATGTTCGTGATCTCTAATTTTGGAATTTTTTTGACCGTCAATTATTTTTTCATTAGAACTTTTTTCTTTCTTACAAATGTGACAAATATAAGTTGAATTATAATGTTTTGTATATTCTTCTGTGAAATAATTTCCTTTGTGTTATTAGGTCTTAATTCTTCATAGATTATTCTGCTATCAATCGTAATTTCTCATGAAAGCAGATGGCAAGAGCTGTGTGGACTGCGCAGGGCTTCAGCTCAGGTGCATTGGCACCTGATGGTCATCCACTGCATCCGGACTCGTCTTCAGACGTCACGACATTGTCGTGCCACTGGATTCAGATCGGCATGGACGAAAGAGTGAGGGTGACTCTGCGCAACTTTCCTTCATTTAAATCCAACTCCAGCGCAAGTCATGACTTTATTCTCCTCCCACACCAGATACTTTCAAGTGCTGTGGCTATGGGCGAGCGGCAAAGCAGCAGGCGTGGATACACTGGGAGCTGTAGCTGCAGACCTGCACATAGGCGGCTCAGCGCATAAGGTCGCTTTTCACGGGAACGAAGCAGCAGTAAAACTTGGCAACCGTCTGGGCGTCTGAGCAGCCCTTTTTAGGATCACACTGCTCATCTCCGTAGCATAAGGAAGGGGCTAGAAACCTGCCTTAAACATTGCCTGCTTCACTTTAACCCTTGTCAGCATACCGTGGCTGACGGGGATGCCAACTTAGAAGTCAAAAATCTAACAAGAAGACAAAGGTGATGCAACTCACCATGGCTGCTTGGAATGTGCGCACACTAATGGAAAGTACATCAGCAGAGAGACCAGAGAGAAGAATAGCTCTAGTTGGTAGAGAACTGGCCAGATTCAACATCCAGATAGCATCTCTGAGTGAAACTTACCTAGCTGAGGAAGGACAACTCACCGAAGTAGGAGCCGGCTACATCTTCTTCTGGAGTAGCCGAAGTAAAGAAGAGCTACGTGAAGCTGGTTTTGGGTTTGCCATCAAATTACAGCCAGCCAGCAAGCTCACAAATCTCCCAAAGGGCGTGAATGACAGACTAATGCAAATGAGACACCCACTGTCAGGAAAAAGACATGCAACTATCATCAGCGTCTACGCACCCACCATAAACAACCCAGATGAGATCAAGGACCAAATTTATGAAGACCTGGAGTCTCTTATCGCATGAGTACCGAAGGCAGACAAGCTCACCATTATTGGTGACTTCAATGCTAGAGTTGGCACAGATCACCAGACGTGACCAGGTATCATTGGCAAAAATGGCTTTGGCCGATGCAACAACAACGAACTTCTCCTTCTGAGGAAATGCGCTGAACACGACCTCCTAATCACCAACACAGTCTTCCGCCTGCCAAACGTCAACAAGAATTTTTGGATGCACCCACCCTCCAAGCACTGGCATCTCATTGACTATGTCATTGTCAGGAGAAGCGACAGGCAAGATGTACAAGTGACTTAGACCATGAGAAGTGCAAAATGTTGAACTGACCATACGCTCATAGTCTTCAAGCTCAATATCCAGATTCAGCCTAGCCGATAACCACAAGGCAAAAATGTGCCCAAAAAGCTCAATGTGTCCAAATTGTAACAGGAGAATGTGAAACAGGCATTTGTCGAAGAACTGTGCAGGTAACTAGAAACAATTTATGCGAATTCCGAGAATGTCGAGGAAAACTGGTCATCTTCAGAGACTCTGTGTACTCAGAGTCTTCCAAAACCCTCGGTCCTACCACACGTAAAGAACAATATTGATATGATGAAAATGATGCTACCATACAGAGACTACTGAATGAGAAACATCAGCTACAAATGGCCTATTTAGAAGACAGCATTTCATCATCTAAGAAAGTAGCCTTCAACAACATAAAGAGGACTGTATCGTGCAAACTCAGAGAGTTGCAAGACACATGGCCGAGAAACAAAGCAGATGAGATTCAGTCCTACGCATACAGGAATGACATGAAGAATTTCTATGATACTTTGAAGAAAATATACGGGCCACAGGGACATATCCAATACTGAGTGCTGAAAACATTGCTCACTGACAAAGAAAAGATACTTCGAAGATGGGCAGAACATTTCAACGACGTCCTCAATCAGCAATCATCTATCAGAGCAGAGGCAATCGGTCGACTGCCCCAAGTGGAAATCAAAATATCACTTGCTGATCCTCCAACGCTGATTGAAACTGAGAAAGCACTTGACCTGCTGTCAAATGGCAAAGCACCTGGAGCGGATGCTATACCAGCAGAAGTCTACAAAACCGGAGGCTCGCACATGGCACATAAACTGACTGAATTCTTCCAGTCAATGTGGTCTCAGGGAACAATATCTCAGAAGTACAAGGATCCATCAATTGTCCACTTGTACAAGCGGAAAGGCAACAGACAATCCTGCGACAACAATAGGGGCATCTCCTTCCTGCCAATAGCCAGAAAATGTTTTGCCAGAATTCTGCTGAACCGTCTTGTGCATCACATCAATCACATGCCCCTGCCTAAGAGTCAGTGTGGCTTCAGGAAAGGACGAGGGACCACAGACATGGTGTTTACAGCTCGTCAACTCAAAAAGAAATGCCAAGAACAGAACTACAACGTGTATACGACATTCTTTGACCTGAAAAAAGCCTTTGACACAGTCAGCCGTGGGGACCTTTGAAAGATAATGGCAAAATGTGGTTGCCCAAAGCAATTCATCGTCATGGTTCGGTAATTCCATGAATGCATGATCGCTCCTGTCGTGAACGACGGTGAGTCATCTGAACCACTCCCAGTCACCAATGGAGTAAAGCAAGGCTGTGTGTTGAATCCAACCCTTTTCAATACGATGTTCAGTGTCATGCTTACTGATGCGTTCCGTGACGGTGACACTGGGATTGACATCAGATACCGGACTGACGGCAAGCTCTTCAATCTGAGGAGACTACAGGCAAAGACGAAGTTACAGGAAGTGACTGTTTGTATTCTCCTATTTGCTGACGACTGTTCCCTGAATGGTAAATCTGAGTGTGACATGCAACGGAGTACGGACCATTTCTCTTGGCCTTGTGATAATTTCGGTCTCACAGTCAGTATCAATAAGATAGAGGTGATGCACCAACCTGCACCCGGAAAGCCTTACTTAGAGCCTACCATCACATGAAATGGTTAAACCCTCCTTGTAGTGGACAAGTTCAACTATCTCGGCAGCACACTGACACGTGCAGTTCACATCGATGATAAAACCAACGCCAGAATTGCTAAAGCCAGTGTGGCCTTTAACATACCACGTGCAAATGTGTTGGAGCGCAGAGGCATCAGTCTACAGACAAAACTTAAGGTCTACAAAGTCTTTGTTTTGCTTACCCTGCTGTATGTATGCGAAACCTGGACGGTGTTCAGACGCCATGCCAAGAAGCTGAGCCATTTTCACATGGGCTGCCTGAGGAAACTGATGAGGATAAGATGGTAGGACAGGGTCCCAGACACTGAGGTTCTCACACGGGCAGGCATTCCAAGCATCCACACTCTACTGATGAAATCACAGAAGAGATGAGCATGTCACGTCACCAGGATGTCAGAAGAGCGACTACCAAAGATCTTCTACGGCGAGCTGAAGAGGGAAAGCGATCTCAGGGTGGTTAGAAGAAACGCTTCAAAGATTCCCTCAAGTCATTTTGGAAACATTTCAGCACTGATCCTAAGTCCTGGGAAGATCTCGTACAGAATAGCTCCACCTGGCACAGTCTCATCAATACTGGAGCAACATACTTTGAACTGAGGAGAATTACAGAGGCAGTGCAGAAGCATGAGCAGCGTAAACCTCAGAACTACATCACGTCCTCTACTGATCAAGCAACCCGAAGCGGCATGTCCTGTGCAGTGTGACACAGACAGTTCAGAGCACAAATTGACCTGATTAGCCACTGACGTACTCACAGAAACCAAACCAGTTGGTGATGTCATGGTCATCTTCGAACTCGAAGGACAAGCAACACAGAAACTATTGACTTGTATTGATTTATAACTGACTTTATGTGTATACAAAATCAGGATTGAACATGCCTAGCTGTTTGAGCTGTCCATGACGCATTAGGATTTTATTTGCAATTATCAATTGGAGCAATTGTTCTCTCAAAATCACAATATAATACCAACTGAACTTTAAGTTTGTTTTGGAAATTTTTAAACTTTATTAGACATCAATTTTCAGGCATTATATCTATCATATTATTAAGTTTACAATATACAATGTTACGAGAATTTAATTTTAATTCTGAAACTTACCAAAAAAGACACTTTTTACTGAAATATTTTATTTTTATTATCTTTTATCCTACTGTAATGATAATTTTGACAAACTTGTTCGCTATGCGCACCTGTTACAATTAGCATATATTCGTATGTATCTCTTTCTTTTTCACAAACTCGAACTGGGATCAGGAACGTAAATTTTTTTCTTCTTTTTTTTTTTTTTTTTTTTTTTGCTTTCTCGCTTGTTGTCATGTTGTCACCAACTATTGCATATGCATTTACTGACTTGTTACCTTCATCTTTAAAATTATCAATATATTTATTCTTAACTGGGCATTTATTAAACCAACTTCTAAATTATATGTTGTTGGTCTGTATGTGTGTTTTTTTGGTGTATTTATAACAGATTCAAAAGCATAAAAGGCATTTGTTATCTTTTTAACACTGATGCAGGTTGTTCTAGCTTTAACCCAGTATGCTAAATCTATATATGAACAAACATGTAGAGTTAAATACGTTAGTCCGTTAAAAACCGAATTTGAATCACTACTTATTTCTGAGCCAGATCCTGTGTGTAATATATCCAACATCCTTTGAATAACATCATCCATTTGATTTCTGTTTGTTATGTTAATATTTCCAGTTCTATCAGAAAAAAAAGTTGTTTGTATTATCAATATACTGATTACCCATTGCTACAGTATTAGCTAAGTCGAGTTGCACAGTTGCAGGTCTATGCATCCTAAGCTTTTTACTTATTCTTTTCCTTAAAATTGGGTTTAGGATCATCAAAAAATATATAGATCTTGACTCGTTTCTCCATAAACTCTATATTCTTTGGCATTTTTAAAAATGCATCCGCTACTCTATTTGTGATACGTTTTACTTTGTTTTTGCTATTAATTGCATAAAGCTCACGTCTTGTATGAAGCCTACTTAATGGAGCCTAATAATTTACGTTTTCGCCATTTTTGAATTTTACCGTATAATAGTGATGCTATTTATTTGGCAACCATTTTTGAATGATAAGTATTGATATTATCATTAATTAGGTCACGTTAAACATCTATCCATTTTCTGGTTTCGTTTTATTTTATTTTTTAAAAATTTTTTTTGTAAAATATTTCCAGATTCTAGTTTTTAGTGTTCTATAAATTCCCCCTATTACTTATGCTTTTTCTTCGAAAGTAGAAAATTATTCAACATATTGTTTTTTAAGGAAGTATTTTACATCTTTGTTATTTCTTCTCCTGCTTTTCTTGAAATTTTATAGCCCACGCATACTGTGAAAATACATCTATTACTGTTCAAATACATCTATATCCATTGTTTTCTTTTTATATTCTTTCATATCATCCGTATCTTCCTGTCATTGACCACCAATGTGTATAACATAAAGTTTTCTAAATGGAAATTTCTTTTTTCCTGGTTTATGTTGTGTGAATATCTCCTGATCGGTTAGCCATTTTTTTAGACGTATAACTAGTGAACTTCCTTTTAATTAAAATTATTATTATACAAAAAAAATTAATATTCTACTGAAACCTAAAATATTTTGTAAACTTATTAGTATATTCTTTGATTTCTGTGAGACGGCGACTATAATTATATCAGAGACTAATATTTGCTTATACACGTTTTTATATGGGGTAAAAGTATGGTCTAGAATAGTAATTCCAAGTGAGAAAATAGAAATAATATTCATAAAAAACTGAATTGTAATTCTTCATATTTTTTAAAACAAGGAAGAATGTTTTACTTTTTTCGTTTATTTAAATATTTTTATTTTTCTATTTTGTGTCTTAGAATTAAAGTATGAAAATTTTAATAATTTGAATTTTGATACATGTAGATATTTTATTTCTTCTACAGCTGCTCATAATCTAATTGTAAACAATATCATAACTTGTTCTGCATCTACTAGTAATGATTCATCTAATACAGAAATAGAATCCACAGAAAATTCTGTTAGATTCTATAATTTGTATAGTTTGGATGAAGTACCATCAGAAAAAGATGAATCTGTAACCAGTTCTAAATTTATTATTTACATAAGTCTTTTTTTTTTTTTGGGGGGGGGGAGGGGTGTCTAAGAGGAATATAAAAATAAATAAAAAAAGATTTAAAAACCTAACTTTAGAGTAATAGTAAATATTGACAACCCTGGACTATTAATTTTATCTTTATCACCAGATAATATTTACTTATTTCATGTATTTATACCATTTATATCAGATTTTGTTTTTTAAGTGAATTTAATCATATTGAGTATAGCCTAAATAATCTCTGATCTTTTCAATTCATTATACAACTTTTATCTTGATCATGGTGGCTTAGGGTTTGTGGAAACATTTTGGTGGCCCAGGGTTGTTTAAAGAAACAAAATGTGATGGTCTAAGATTTTTTTTTATGACAAAATAAAAATATGCAGGGTCACCTTCTGGCTGCCTAGTGTTTTTTGAAAAATAAACAAAATATTGAGGGCCACCTTCTGGTAGCCTGAGGTTTCTAAAAAAATGAAAAATTATAGTTACATTTTGACCCTGTTTCCCATTAAGTCTCAAGGCTGGTCGGTCAGAAGGTAGAAAACGAGTCAACATTATATCCCCTATCTTCTAAAGGGATCATTCATTCTAACCATGTAACATTTGATTGGACAGGTAATTTTCTGAAGTTACCAGGGCTGGGGTCTGGTGATAATTTTCACGGAGTATCGCCCGTCTTAACTATTTCTTGCTTTCCCGATTTCAACGGGATACTACCACCCAGTTTGTGGTTATTTGACTGCAGTGCTCCCGTCCCCACAATTGACTCGGTATGCTACTTTATGTATTAGTGACTTACTTCCCTTGATTGTATATTCATCTATGTCAGTGTCTTACACGATTTAAGTGACGATGAAAACTGAAAAAGACTGCTACTAGAATGCAGTACGGAAGCTATTATTTGTGCACACAAGTTCACATTAAAATGAATAACTAGATTTGATACTTTTTCTAAATTTAAAACTAAAATACCCACTAATTCAATCGACAAGGCACTCACCTAGCATTTGAGAATGTGTTAGAAAGGTGAGGAGTTGTATTGCCATCCAAATCACCATTTCCTCGATATCTATAGAAAATATTGGACTATATCACACTGAAAACATACAAGCAACCAGTTAGTATTTCTTTAAAGGTCGATCAACAAATATGAAGCGGAAGAACCTGCAAACCAAAGAATAAATTACTTGTTTTTTTATAGTTACTAAATTAAAGAAAAATAAACATGGAAACAAAATACAAACTGCTTATTTTCTTTATTCTCTACAATTTGGAATCATAGGTATAATACTCAGTAAAAATCACATTATCCAATGAAATATTGAATATTAAACATTATTTAGGTCAGATCTCTAAAAAGAAAACAAATGTTTTGCGGAACACGGTTTCGTGCAATGATGTATCTCCGAACATAGCACGCAAGCAGTTTAACGCAAAACTATACCAAACAACGTTGACAGTGACGGCGCCGCTGTAGTCGCCACCGGATTATTGATACCTATGTCTCAGAATGCTTACGAATACAGTAGAGACAATAAGAAAAGAATATAAGAATGCACGACACCCTTGGCAAGTTTTCATTGTAAGTCACTTGTAATAAAATTAAACGTGTTGAAACGGTCCCTAGAAGAGTGAAACTATTCTTGGCAAATACAACTAACGGACTGTAGCAACTATCTATTTGCAAGACGTGACGAAAAAAAAAAACGAACCCCCCCCCCCCAGAAACTCATTAACAGCCTAAAGATCCCGATTCATTTTCAATTAATAACTATTGTTGTGTAATGTCAATATTTTAATTATGTCGCCTTATTTTCAACACAATGTCGACTTATCTGGGTAATGCAAGTGGTTACGACGGATGGTATAGTTGGCATTAACACGACCTTTGGTCAACTTATCCTGTTAATAAGTTGACATAGAAAAACAGTTATGTTGCTTTCTGCTTTAGATTAGTGTCGACTTATTTCTTTTCTTAAAACGACTTATTTGTAGTTATGTCGATACATTTTTGAATGAAAAAGACGGTTTGATTAAGTGGATAAGTGGCAGAAATATTCCACCATAGATGACAGATGTGGGCATTGACAGAGCTTTTGGTCAAATTATCATGTGATTAGGTCAACATAAACAAATGGATACGTTGCCTTAGATTTTACATAAGTCGACTTATTTTTCGTCTTACGATGACTTATTTATAATTATGTCAACATATTTGAATGAATAAGTAGGCTTATTTAAGTGGATAAGTGGCAGGTGATTGGTAGAAATCTGCCACCATATTATTTGTAGTTATGTCGACAAATCAGAATCAATAAGACTACTTATTTCAGTGGATAAGTGGCAGAAATATGTCACCATAAATTACAGAAGTGGACATAAACACAGCTTTTGGTCAAATTGTCCTGTTATTAAGTCGACATAAACAAACGGATTTGTCACCTTTGATTTGACATAAGTAGACTTATTTCGGATGACTTATTTATATTTATGTCAACATATTTAAATGAATAAGTCGGTTTATTTAAGTGGAAAGTGGCTGGCAGATACCAACGCACTGGCAACGATATTTCAAATGCACTGGCAAAGGAGAAAACAAATCAGATACACTTTGATACATATTATTAAGATATGAACCAGCAGTTCACTCCGGTGAAGTAAAAAGGACACCTTGATCATGGCGTTAAAAATTAAGTTTATGTGTGATAAAACTGTTTTAATACAATTTTGGATGTCCTGCTGTATCTGATTACTTGGGGGAGGGGGTCTAATGGCTTAATTTCTCCTTTTTCATTTATCAAATATTATGTATATATTCTTGTTGTCTATCACTGTCCAACACTGTCTGTTCTTTTCTGGTGTTTTATCCATACACAGTTTATTTAGGCTCCTTTATCTGTTCATTCTGGTTTCAGTAGTAATTTGTAACAGGAGTCTACATTAAACCAAAGACTAAGATTAGTATCGAAATGGTAATAATGCATAAAATCTCCAGCTCTTGCTGCCCCCTGCCCCCTCCAACTTTCCACCCATCGGATGTTGTTGTTGGCATTATTATTATTATTAATATTATTCCTGAAACTTTTCAAAACAAGACTTGTGACTTCTATTTAAAACTTAGGGAGATGCGGTAGCTCAGGTTGTTGAGCGTCGGGCTCGTAGTCCAAGGATCATGGGTTTGATACCCGCCCAGGCCAGCCCTGGTCGGCTGTCTCAGTGGATTCTATGGAAAGGCACTTAGTTCCCATTTCTTGGGCATGATATAGACAGTAATATGTTGAAAGTGCCTTTAAAAACCAACCATTGGGCATGATATAGGCAATAATAAGTTGAAAGTGGCTTTAAAAACCAACCATTGGGCATGATATAGGCAATAATAAGTTGAAAGTGGCTTTAAAAACCAACCATTGGGCATGATATAGGCAATAATACGTTGAAACTGCCTTTAAAAACCAACCATTGGGCATGATATAGACAATAATATGTTGAAAGTGCCTTTAAAAACCAACCATTGGGCATGATATAGGCAATAATAAGTTGAAAGTGCCTTTAAAAACCAACCATTGGGCATGATATAGGCAATAATAAGTTGAAAGTGGCTTTAAAAACCAACCATTAGGCATGATATAGGCAATAATACGTTGAAAGTGCCTTTAAAAAACCAACCATTGGGCATGATATAGGCAATAATACGTTGCAAGTGCCTTTAAAAACCAACCATTGGGCATGATATAGGCAATAATAGGTTGAAAGTGCCTTTAAAAACCAACCATTGGGCATGATATAGGCAATAATAAGTTGAAAGTGGCTTTAAAAACCAACCATTGGGCATTATAAAGGCAATAATACGTTGCAAGTGCCTTTAAAAACCAACCATTGGGCATGATATAGGCAATAATAAATTGCAAGTGCCTTTAAAAACCAACCATTGGGCATGATATAGGCAATAATAGGTTGAAAGTGCCTTTAAAAACCAACCATTGGGCATGATATAGGCAATAATAGGTTGAAAGTGCCTTTAAAAACCAACCATTGGGCATGATATAGGCAATAATCAGTTGAAAGTGCCTTTAAAAACCAACCATTGGGCATTATATAGGCAATAATAAATTGCAAGTGCCTTTAAAAACCAACCATTGGGCATGATATAGGCAATAATAGGTTGAAAGTGCCTTTAAAAACCAACCATTGGGCATGATATAGGCAATAATAGGTTGAAAGTGCCTTTAAAAACCAACCATTGGGCATGATATAGGCAATAATACGTTGAAAGTGCCTTTAAAAACCAACCATTGGGCATTATATAGGCAATAATAAATTGCAAGTGCCTTTAAAAACCAACCATTGGGCATGATATAGGCAATAATAGGTTGAAAGTGCCTTTAAAAACCAACCATTGGGCATGATATAGGCCATACTACATTGAAAGTGCCTTTAAAAACCAACCATTGGGCATGATATAGGCAATACTATGTTGAAAGTCCCTTTAAAAACCAACCAACCGTCTGAAAATCAAGTTCCAAGTCTGAATCTTTTTTATTTTTTTTCCAAAATGTTCATGAATGTCAGGCTCGGTAAATATTTATTGATTTAAACGAATATATAAAACATGGAACAGTTCCTGTCTAAACTGTAAATTACGAAGGCTCAGTCATTTTAAAGATGTCGTGTTGTTAGAGTTATATTATAAGAATTGAGTGAAATAGTGAAGAAACTAGAATCATCATACATGGTATTTCTGACGGTTATTATTGGCTTCAATGGCTCGTGGTAGCTTGCAGGAACATTGTGGTAATTCTAGTCCATTGTATTTACCCGTGTAGCGAACCAACATATTATTGTCAAATTGTATCAAATGGGGCTGAATGAGAGAATTCATGAAAAACCTGCCCACATTATATTCGCTCACATCGATTCATACATAGAGAGTAATAGATTTCATCAATTAGAAGGCTAGGGTAGAAAGGGTGCCTAAAGTCATTGACGCATTTTTTTAAAAAAAATTTTTTTCTTTTTCTTCTGTTAAATCTGGGAAGATATCATCTGTCGGTAGATAGAATATCCAAAGCAGCGTCGTTTGCTTATTTTATCAAATCAACCCAGTATATCAGACCAGATCCACCCTTAATGTTACAACGGATTTCCAATTGTTCAAGCAAAAAATGACAATATATTTATTAATACGTCTTTAATATACACTCCATCTAGTACACCTTGTTTGTTTGATATTTTCACGTTATAAGTTGGGCACATAAGTACTTTATTGACGAAAATTTATATTAGCAGCCATTCCATTAGAGTGAGAGAAAAAAAAAAAAAAAAAAGGGAAGTAGGAAAAATATACACTGGTGAATGAGTGTTCATACTTCTAGTGCTTCATATAGATATTGTCGCAGTTCTTATATTTTGCCTTCAAGCTAAGGAAAAATACTTTACAAATTCTGTAATTATGTATATTCTGCCATAAGTATAAGATTATATGACTTATCGCCATATTGTAGACTTAGAAAATACTCACGTGTTTCCACACCAATTATATGTTTTCTTCATTGTATAATCTTGTACTTGGGCCAATGTTCTTCTACAGTAATATCGATACTGCACACGCTTCTAGGATAACCAAAACAGTAGATCATTTTCTACCAGGCCTCATAGCTACAAACTGTATGAACGCAAAACTCGGAGTCATTACTCAGAAATTAGAAAACATACTTATAGTCGTCTGACACCTATGTAATCTGTAAGAAAGAAAAAAAATTGAAGTTTAAGAATTTTTAGTTTGACTTCAAAGTTTGCTTGTTGTACATACGTGGCCAGTAGTTTTTAATAGTTTGTTGTACCTACCGGGCAAGAAGTTTTAATAGCTTGTTTGAATGAACGAGAATTTCACATTTCTTTTTGTTATGTTTTTCGAATATAGAAATAGATGTTTAATGCAATTAGAGGTAATGCAATGAGCTGGGAATAGCCTAATAATTGATAAGGAGTGTTTTTTTAAATAATTTTTTCCACTGAAGCATAGTCATTGTAGAGGGCCGTCGGAAAGAGGGATATAAATCTTGCACGCGAAAAATTATCTAATAAATAGAAATGTTGTCTCCCTTTAGCCGTTTAGTTCACATCACTGCACTAGTAACGAGAAAGTTACAGGACTAATACTCACTAAATAGTTTATAGTATAGTCCATATGGATTCTGAATCGTACCCAGTACTAAATCTCAGAAACAAACAGCATGCCACATGTCAAATGCAGATAAGAATATTAAGCTCCTTCCATACCTTACAAATTTCTTTCATTTTTGCCAATGTTCCATGCTACAGCCTTGTTTTTTCATAAAACAAGAAATTAAACGGCGTCCGTAATGTTGAAGCACCATGGCTGGACTACTCTATATTTACGACGTGGGAATGCGCAGCTTCCAGCTATTCGGCAAATTCAAGGATAGTCTGATATGAGTTACGTCCTTTTAAAGCCTTTATAAGTAATTTCCCTTAGTTCTTTCCCATATATGGAAATATTGACGAATAAATATAGAACATCGATGCAGATTGTCCCAGTGTACAGCCGTTATGCAGTTTCAGAAGGGACAAAAACCGTAACATTATTAAAGAAATCAAGGTATAACGTGATTTAATTTTTGAAAAGTTGTATGTTAATTATGTAACAAGCAGACGATGTTTGTTTACATACCGCACGTGCGTCCGGAACATCCAGTCATCCCTCCTTCTTGCATAGACTCTTACGGCTTCCGGAAAACAACCTAAACTTTTTATATAGTTTGCAATTCATTCATTGCACTTTCAGAAGCTGGTATTGCCTACTTTGGCAAATTCGTTTTCCGTATTTTAATAACTGCTAAAGTTCGTGTAATTTGGACTAGTTCAGGCTAATTTTTCGAGCATATGGGAGCAGCCATTTTGGTCAGCTGTGTGCTTAGATCATGTACAATTTCCACAACTACAATATGTACAGAAATTTCGGCCACATTAGAGGAAAGCAGCATAGAAGTATGCCAACATTCTCTCCCATGTCCACGTTGCAAATGCAAATAACTTCACCTTGCATCTGTCACTCTTTCAGAAGTACGTACTATCTGTAGAGCGCCACCTAAGTGCCTGCTGGACTTGTATCATATTAAGTAGACTGGTCACCTGTCGCACTTTTGATTAAAGTAATTTGCGCGCTAGTTGCCGAATGCCCAGAAACCAGGCTACCTATCAAGGTGGGCCACGGTCCTCACGGCTCATACTCTTTCAGAATACATCGCTGCCGTAACTTATGGTTCTTTTGACCCCTAAATCATCTAAACCTTAGTCCATCGTCTCCTCGTGTTAATAAACACGAACACATCGACTGGATTCTACATTCTTCCTCTAAGCACACATTGAAATCCAAACAAAGACGAGGGAACAAAGAACTAGACTATGTATGGCGGCTCAGGTGCGTTTTATTGTAACATCATCCGTATATTGTTACATCTGTCGCGTGTTACATTGTAACATCGACAGCCCTGTACCCCATCACAACAAAATTCCTGACTTTTTCCTCCTACCTATAAGGCAAAATCTTCACATTCTTCACTAAAGCCATCGTTGAGAAAAGGTCACAGAAAATGCAATCTAAATTGAGTGTAATGCAGTTGTCAAAGTGTACGGTTTTCTCCAGGTGGCATTTTACCACGCAATTGACAATCGTGGTGGCAGTGGTGTAACCTTAACTAAGTGAGGTAACCCACTGTGAGGAGTATCATAGTAAGCACCCGGTGGACTTGTATGATAGTAAGCGCTTAGTAGACTTGTATCATGGTACCAGGACTTGTCCAACATCGTCCACATCCCTACATAATTGACAATACAGGGATCCCATGCGGTTTTGTTGCTAACGTTTGTCAGAGCTCAGAAAAGATCTTTGGGGTTTGAATTCCTCCTCGTGCTCCCCGGAATGTTAGCAATCAACAAACAGTGTATAATTCTCATAGTACCGATATCATTCACGGATTTGAACGGTCTAGCCAGATGTTTTGTTTTGTTTTTGTTTGACCCAGGAGAGGTAATAAAAATCATTGTCTCCATAATAGCGAAGTGTTTGTTGTGATAAAAAGAAATCGCTTTTTAAAAATATATTTTGTCACATTAATTTTTACTATAAAACTTCCAATTTTAGTTAATTATGTATTTAACGCTGAATTAAACGCATTCATTATTTAATCTGTCTCCAGTGAGAAGTTTTGTGTTGGTTTCCAAGGGCGCTCACATGTCTACTATTTTGCCACGTTTCTATTATGTTTGTTACATTTTGATAGAAAAAAAGATTACGTTCCATGATAAGAAAGGTCGCTAAAATTGCGGAAAGATGATCAATATTGAAGCAATGATTAAATGATTAGGAGATACTTGTCAAAAAGCAACTATGTTTGAGACAACGTATTCAATGAGCAAGCAAAAAAAAAAAAAAAAAAAAAAAAAAAAAAAAAAAAAAAAAAAAGGTCTGGAAATTAGCAAGGTAATTGCTATATAATGCCTGGGGCAAACTTGTACGCTACACTAACACAATTGTTTAAAATCTTCTTTACATAAAAAAGACTCTTATGTACGTTCATTGTTTGAATGATACAGGCCGGAAGAAAAAGGACTCAGCAACATTACACAATACAAAACAAGAAGGACAAATATCTAAATCCAACAACACCATGAAATTTCGACATTTCAAAGTTATTGGTTATGAGGAATGTAGTAAATGGACATTTGACAAAATGTCATATTGAAATTCAATTTTTAAATAACATGTATTCATTAAATGTTTTGCTTGAAATCACGAGTGGACAGTGCAGGCAAGAACTCGACATGGTATAAATTTAAAACAAAACTCGAGTCTGGACTTGTGTCTAGAATACAGCAGTTTGATTGGCCGAAATTTCGTCTGCCTGAAAATTGACCAATCAAATGTCTTCATTCTAGATTTTAACCTGGTGTACGGAACTCATAGAACAAGACTACGTACGATGCCAGTACCAATCAGGAAGTTTATGAGTTTGTCAAAAATATGAACATAAATTCTCGGTCCCACAAGCATCATGCCACCAAAAGAAAACAATCATTTCACGTTAGTATAATATTGTCCGAAATGAGATATATTTTCTCTTATTTTGCTGATTTTCATGTGTTCAGAAGAAGAAAGCATCGAGTTCAAGAATATTGAAGCAGCGTGTCGTGTCTATAGAGATGATTTTGTTGGAATTCTGCTAGACTGTCATTAAATTGTCAGCTTTTCCGTTGATATTTAATTTACATTTCCTATTCCTTATAAAACTGTAGCATATCTTCTAAGTAGTATCTTGAAGAGACTGCCTCGTAAAGCTCCAGCTTCCTCCTACATACCAAATTGTATGATATCGGAAAAATAAATAAATAAATAAATAAAAGAGAGTAAATAACCAAGATTCATCTTGCTCCGGGGTATAGTTAATCTCAGGAGCAAGCTGAAGCAAACTGCCTTACAAAAGGACTAATAAATGGAGGAGAGTACTTGGGTGGAAGGAAGTTTTCACTGGTGTGTCTGTCTCAGAACTATATCGTAAGTGACATAAGAAGGAAGAAGAAAAATAAAAGGAGATGAACATACATTCTGCAACTTCATAAATGGGAAGAGTTTTCGTGCTGAAAAGATTTGCACGAACAGCAGTTTTATTTTTAAAATATGGTAATTAACTCATCTTAACTCATGTTATATTAGTACTACAACATCTAAACTCGACACAATAGATTTTTCTGTGGCTCCAACTATTGGAAAGCCACTCCTCCCCCCCCCCCCCGACCCACCCAAAATTACAAATGGTGCCTTATATCAGAGGGCAGAACAGATTTTAATTGTTATACCTCAAGAAAGCATGACTTAAAACATTTAGTGCAATCTGCCAACGACACTCCAAATATACACAAACCTGCTTACTTTTCTGGCACAGTCCTCTGATGTACACTAATATTAACAATAGAGTATTAGGAGAGCCACGACTAGCACACTTGATATACTTTTCTAAATTATGGAAAACTCTAATAAAACTTTTATCGTTGATTACTGTTAATTAACAGCGTGTGAAGTTCCTATTCACAAAGGAAAAAAAAAAAAAAATTATCGTACCGGATAATTTGCTTGGATTTTGGAGCTACGTTTTCTGTGAATATTACTCACATACAATACGGCCTTGGCTTAAGTTTTGATATTGGTTTTGGGGAAATACAGTTTTTAAAACAAAACGCACAGAGAGGAGAATTTAGTACTTGAGTACTTTTTATTAGAAATATGAAATCAATAGAAACCCCAAAATAGACGCACATAATAAATGGAATGAGAAACTTAAATGCACGAATGAAATAAATGGAAATAAAGACTCTTGGATTTATTCCAGAAACTGATGAATGGAAATCAAACCCCTTGTATTTACAATTTAAAAAAAGAAGTGTGCTCCTCCGCCGAAATTGTAATATCATGACGAAAATGTTAGTTTTCAAAGTCCTAGAATCATAAAAACATTTTAAAAAATAAAAAATAGAGGTATTGACGATGATAGTAATCGTTACATTTATCATCTGGATCTTCATAGGTTTGTACCGACATTTTACAATAGGGATTAGCTGATTAAAAGCGTGTGAGTAATAAAATGTCTGAAACCAAATGAATCTCATGCATTATCATGCGCTATTAATCACAAAAGAAACTACCGTGGATCTTATCTAATTTAGACATTTCCTCAACAAGTCAACAAGATAAATATTGCTACCGATTACACCCTATTTTTAAAATTTTTTTTTTTACCGTTTTAGAGGATTACAATACTATCGCGAAGTTCATAATATATATATATATATATATATATATATATATATATATATATATATATATATATATATATATATATATATATATATATATATATATATATATATATTACGCTAAAACTTTATCCAGAAGGTAGGTTGTGAGCTCATTATTCAAACTGAATACGTTGGGGCTATGACGGTAAGTTCTTGTGCTGTATCAATCTTTAATAAATTGGAAACATGCATAGGAAATTCTCCTCACAGAGTGACAATATTTCTCAGTGCCGAACTATTCAAGTAATATAATATTCATGGACTAATTTGCAAAACAGTATACTGGTAACTAATGATAGTCTGGACAAATGTAATCAGTTTGCTTTTCTTTGCCATTTTATACACGGCAATCAAATGTTAAACATAAGACCTTTGTCTTACTTGTGCACGTAGAAATTCTGACAACTAAAACAATCTGCTTAACTGACAGGTTTTAAGACAAAATATAACTATGAGTTTGGTGCCAAATTAAATGATTGAATAACAATAGTAAACGATCTAGATTTGGTATGCGTAAATTGAAACAACAAACTTAACTTCAGTTTCTGTGATCTGTTGGAGAAGGAAAGAAATCACTGTCGAAACTAATCTTTTAGAAAGGATGCTTTGAAAACGTAAAACTGCCAAACTTCAGCATAACAATCAAAAGAAGCTTCAGGGAAAAAAAAGTTTTCATATTAGATGCCAATGCATTGTTACCCAGGTTACTGTTGCCCATTATCTGTTTTGACGCTACTATACAAAGTTTTAGAGCCAGTTGTTTATTCTCAGCTCTACTTCCAATTCAAAGGGAATGATATCTTCTACTCGGTGCAATCTGGTTTTAGGAAGGGACACTCAACTGAATCGAGACTATACATATATATATATATATATATATATATATATATATATATATATATATATATATATATATAAAAATAATAATAATAATAATGAGGACTTTGTATAGCGCCTAATCTTCAGAACCTCTAAGCGCTTTACAACATTATATAACACCTAAAAAAACAAGATATATAATGATATAATTACGAAAAGAAAGAAAAAAAAAACACCATGAATTAGAAAACAAAAACATGCTGAAAATAGTTAACGTAAGAAAACATTAAGTCTTTAGGTCTATTTTTGCAGTCGAAATAGGTGCGTTTTAAGAGCACTCTAGAATGAGATCATCGTGTCTTTCTGTCTTAGTTCAGTGGGCAATTCGTTCCACGTTGCTGGGCCCTGGTATGCAAAAGAACGTTGTCCGTATGACTTCATTTTGGTATTGGGAATAATGAGAATAAGGGTGTCGGAAGAGGAGCGTAAGTATCTTGCTGGTGTGTACACATGGGTGAGGTGAGATAGGTATGTTGGACTGGTGCCAGTCAGTGAAACGTAGCACAGAGAACAAATTTTGTGTTTGATTCTGGATCGAATGGGTAGCCAGTGTAGGGTACAGAGCAGGGGAGAGGTGTGCTCTGTTCGTGGTACTCTAAGAATGATCCGAGCAGCTGTGTTTTGAACTTTTTGAAGTTTCTAGAGTAGATACTGAGATGAACCAGATAGAATTGAGTTACAATAGTCCAGTCTTGAAAGTACTAAGGAACACACGAGTGTTTTAGTGGCATCAGCTGAAAGATAATTGCGAATGGAGCTGATGCGTCTCAGCTCAAGGTATGCAGCCTTGCATATGTTCATGACATGTTGGTGCAATGAGAGTGTACTGTCTAGAGTAACACCTAGGTTTCGTACTGACTGTGTGAATTTAATGTTGGTGTTGCTGATATTTATTGTTTGAGGTAAAGGATGTGAATGAGAAAGTCTTTGTGTGGTAATCAGAATGGCTTCAGTTTTATCATCATTCATCTGCAGCTTGTTACATGTTATCCATGATTTCACATCGGAAATACACCTCTCTACACCTTAGATGGTAGCGTCAACTTCAGTTGGGTGGCTAGATTTGTATATTTGGGTGTCATCAGCGTACAATTGGTGAGACACTGGATGACGATCTATGACACTTGAGAGCGGCTGAGTGTATAGAATGAAGAGAACCGGTCCAAGAACAGAACCCTGTGGAACGCCAAAACATAGATCAACTGGGCTGGAGGGTTTTCCATTTGCGGACACAATTTGTGTCCTGTTGACTAAGTAGGACTTGAACCATAGTAAGGCTGTATCGTGAATGCCAAATACATGCTGGAGACGGTGAAGTAATATATCATGGTCTATTGTATCAAATGCTGCAGACAAGTCAAGGAGGGTGAGGACTGTAATATTTCCACTATCCAAAGCAGAGAGAAGGTCGTTAACTACTTTCAGAAGGGTAGTTTCGGTACTGTGGCGAGGGCGATATGCAGACTGTACATCGCTAAAAAGACTGTTTGAATTCAGATGAGATACAAGTTGGGATAGAACAACTTTTTCTAAGATTTTTGACATGAATGGGAGGTTAGAAACAGGGCGGTAGTTCTTTAAATCGTTATGGTCAAGTGTTGCTTTCTTCAGCAGAGGCTTTACAATGGCAGTTTTGAAAAATGATGGGAATTCCCCGGATGAGAGAGAAGTATTAATAACATCAGTTAGTGAAGGCAATATTGGATCTAAGCACTCAAGGAGCAGTGATGTCGGAATCGGATCAAGTTCACATGACTTTGGGGCACTCTTCGTCATGATTGTACGCACTAAATCCATAGAGACCAGTTCAAATGCTGCTAACGGTTGCCGCTGAAATTCTGTATAGCAACTGTATGGTGACGACGACTCAATTTAAATTATGTTGTCAAGCTTATCTCTAATGGTTTGTACTTTGTCACGGAAGAAATTTGCAAACTGGTCCGGAAGGTGGACTGAAGAGAAGGTAGTTGGAAGTGGTGTACATTTGTTCCTTGACATTAGCTGGTTAGTAATCTCGAAGAGCTCTTTGCAGCTGGAACTTTCAGTGATCTTAGTACTATAGTGGGCTGTTTCGCTGCATGGACTATGTTTGTGACATTCTTCTTAGTGGCTTCATAGAGTTGCTTATGAATAGTGAGTCTGGTGGAAACCCAAAGCCTCTCAGCCTTACGGCGGTCTCTTTTAGCAGTGCGAAGCTGGTCCCTAACACTGCTATACCACGGAGAAATTCGAGAATAGCATGATGGTGGGAATGGTAGCCTTTGATCTAAAAAAAAAACCTTCGACACTGTTAGTCACTCCATTATTTTATAAAAACTAAAGCATATCATTAAAGATATTGAATAGCTGTAGTTTTGTTAATATCTTTCAGACAGAAAGTAATTGGCTCTAATCAGTGGTAACCTTTCTGAATCCAAGATCATTAATACAGGTGTTCACCAAGGATTCATCATGAGACGATCTTTTGTTTGCTATTTATGTAAATACTTTACTTTTTTGTCTTACATAAACTGAAGTAAACATGTACGCGAATGATACTGCTTTTTGGTTTGCTGAGAAAAAATCTTGACAGAACAAGATCAGTTTGCAGTCTGAGCCTACCAATGTATATGATTAATTCAGTGCCAACAAATTATGTCTCCACATTAGCAAGGGCAAGTCTGTGCTCTAAAAGAAGCAAAAATAGCTAGGTAGTACTTTAGACAAGAAATTAACTTTCAAACAACAATTACAGAAAACAATTGGCAAATAAAATATATATCTGGGATTCTGAAATTATGTTTTTTCTTTCATTGCAATCCATACTTGGGAAATCTTGTATAATGCTCTCATTATTCTCTATATGAGTTATTGTTGTAACATTTGGTGTAGTCTTCCTAACACTTATATTGACAGACTTCAGAAAATACAAAATCGCAGCATGCGCATAATTTAAAACTCATTAATGGACTCACTCACACTGCTAAATTGTTCAACCAGGAGAATTGTTTCAGTATTTCAGAACAGATTATCTTCAACAGATATTGCTTAATGTGGAAGGTCATTCATGGCTTTGCTCCAAAAACACTTAACAGACCAATTCACACTGAAGTCTCCAATGATTTTCCACCGTAATAGATCAGTTTGAAAACTGGTTGTTTATATTGGTAGAGATCACAGCAATTCTTTTACAGCTATGCAGCAAAAAGTAACACCACCTTCTACAAGTAGTGGAAAATAAGATACAAGGCATTATGTACCCTCTTGCATTGGTAATAAGTCTGGTAATGGAAACCAAGTGGAAACATGGAATAGAGGGTCATATCATAATACCCCATCCCCGCTCATTTGAAAATATGTACCAGATTGCTTGCGATCAGGGGAAGTAATCAATGGCTGTTAAACAATATGGAATCAGATCGTGATTTACCAGTGAATTACCTCATTCACTATCACTAATTTCCTTCAATCAATAAATACACACCACTTTTTCGCACCATATAACGAGATCACATACAAGATTCAGATTAAATATCGACTGACTGTGTGTAAAAGAACAACTGTAAAAAGCAAGTTCAAATAAAATGTTAAACTCAGCAATTGAGTGATCGCTAGAAAAAGGATCAAATCATCATCGTCATCATCGTCTTCATCCCATGCTATTACCTGTAAAAGAATCTTGTAGTATTGACAATCATCGCAAGGGATCTATCTGGTAAAAACGGATCACGTGAACTTTTGACAAATATATAAATAACATTTGATACGCTTACTAAATTATGTAGTTACAAATTGCAAGTCAATATTACTAAGACTGCTTGAGGAAAAACTTTTTCAGAGCTAAATGGTTTGAGATAGTTTGAAATTAAGTTACACAAATGTTTGTACAGAGAAAGAAAGAGTGAGCTTGGACCTCTTCTAGAGGAGTAACACTATTTACTGCAATTCTGTGTAATAATATGTGCTAATTTACTGCAATTCTGTGTAATAATATGTGCTATAAAGAAACTTTCTATAATAATTCCTGGGTGGAAGATGAGGGAAGAAAGGCATGCCCTATTATACACCAATGACCACATAGTACATCGTGAGAGCATCCACCATCCACACACACACACACACACACACACACACACACACACACACACACACACACACACATATATATATATATATATATATATATATATATATATATATATATATATATATATATATATATATATATATAGTTAAAATAGGTGATTTCTAGACGTCCTCCGTATCTCTGAAAACTGTTTTAAAACATAAACATGAATAATTAGATCACTCCTTCTGGTGGAGAACTTACTTCACGAGAAATAGTCTGTTTGGTTTATTATAAGAAAACATGAAAGCAACACAGATTTCCTTGAAATTTAAACGGACATCAAACTATAATTGAAAATGAAACATTGTAACTATTGGATGTAAATATATATTTCTAAATAAACATATAAAGCTGATACATGTAGCAAGACATCTTTGTCAATAAACGTAATGTAGAAAGAATTTGGAGATATTTAAAAATGATGCAGAGATAAATGATAAACAACACATTCAACAAATCAAACTTGTGTTGTGTGTCTTTGATGCAAGCCAATAATTTTTTTTAAAAACCTTCAAGATATTCCTGAAGGAAAATACATTACAGCTCCTTTTTACCAACCACCTGTGGGATGGAACAGTTTTCGTTGCTTGTGACATGTGGGTTGTATAATGGAGGTAAAATATAAATGAAAAATGATTGTTGAGAGAGTCAGATGCTGGATGGATATTAGAAGCGGTTCTTCAAGACTGGTGATCATTATATATACATTGACTGGAAAGCAAACTTGCATCTTTGTCAGTGAATCGATCAGAATATCCATTTTCATAAGGGCAAGGACTTACATACCAAGTATATGCTGTGTCTGACAAGGATTTTTGTAGTACTGGCATTCGGATCTTGAGTTTGCAAAGGTATTGCCCCTAATGAGCTAAAAGTTTCTTTTAAGTTGCGAGTTCATATTATGATTACATATGTTTTGCAATTCAGTTTCCAGAATTTCCGGCTACCTCAACATTTTCTTCAAAGAACAACACTATTCTGCATAATGGTGAGAACAATATTTGTCACACATTACGCGATGAGTTATGTACGGAAGCATACAATGGACATCAGTAGAAAATTGAATATCATCTCGTGACCACGAGCTATTATGTTGTGGCCACGAGATTTTATGCCGTAGTCACGACAAACTATTTCGTGGTCACGAGATTCTATCTCGTGGACAAGACATAACATCTCGTGGTCACGAGATACTATTCATTTTTTTTTTACTCTTGTCCCTTCTATGCTTCCGTAGCAAGAGATATGTTTGAAAAATTAATACAATGCTGTGTAGCAGGTATTCCATATAATCTAATGATGAAAAACTAGACAAAACAGCGATATTTTGGATCGTTAGCAAATAAAATAGTACCAACAGACCATACCGATGTTTGTAGTTTTGTTATATTATTCATTTTCATATGAATTTGTTGATGTATTGAATAATTATCTTCTCGTTTCAATGTTCCTTTTTTCTTATAACAGTTTGGTATTGATACCTCCTTGTCCCTTCTGGTGTTATTTGTAACTACTATTACTACTACTACAACTATTCACTAACAATTAAAATTGGACATTTGAAATATATATATATATATATATATATATATATATATATATATATATATATATATATATATATATATATATGTGTGTATGTGTGTGTGTGTGTGTGGTTTTTATTGGTGTTTTACGAACTTGTGAAACAGACTTGGCGGTCATATGATAATGATGAACAAACATCTTTCAGAATCAATTTGAACAAAATCAAGCTATGTTTGAGAAGAGGGAGTACTTTATGTTCAATGATTTTTTTTTCTTCTCTTTTTTACATTTTTGCATGCTCTATTGTATGTATGCATAATAAAAGAGAACAACTCTCGACTCCATAATACGTTCTTTAGTGTCATCCCAAGCAGTTTTTAGACAATGTATTGTTATGTATGATGTTTATATAACATTGTAAATATTTTAGGAAATTATAAATGTTTCTTGACTGTAATATTTGCTTAAAACTTAATGTTAAGTTTAATGTTGACATGTTTAGCTATTGTCATTGAATTAGGTTGTTTACTTAGTATTTGACTTCAAGGACGGTTTTGTTAAACAAGTTGTTGATTCAATTTGAGGTTAGGGTTGATTTTGTTTACAGATAAAACTAGAATTTCCCTCAGAATTGCGTGTTGAGTCACATGCACCATAATATTCTAGAACACTCTGTCATGTGACCTATCTTTATATATACCATGTTTAGTGGACAGTTTTTGGTTTCGACCTTAACATCAGTCTTTAAAGAGCCATTACAGTTGTGAAAAATCGTTCCAAATTCTGAGAGAGGAATTATTTAAAATATTCATTGGATTATAAAAGTGCTCAGAGACTTTTTGATTTTGGATTTTGAATTGATGATTTTGGGATTTATGTGAACTTATTCAAAGATATTCTGGAGTACTTCATTTTGGCACATCAGCACATTAAAGACTACTGGCACATCATGACATTAAAGACTATTGACACATCAACACATTCAAGGATACAGTCATTCATTCGGAACATTCTATATTTAGAACTTGTGATTAGGACATTTAGAATTATTGGATTATATGGATTTTAATTCACGTGACTGTAAATGTCTATTGAATTTTCACTTTAATTGTCTATAAATAAATTGCTTGTTGATTTTTACTTGATTTGTTGGTTTCACTTTCTTTCTGTTACATTTTTCTTAAACCATAGAGTCGTAACAGTATGAGCATTTGTGCGCATCTAGAGGAAACACCAACGCCATCAGGCATGGGTCCTAATCAGTTTTGTTGTCTGAATGTTTCTCGAATGTGCATCACGTCTTGTGATGATGAATACTGTTGACCTCTCTATTTTGTTGTTCACAAGTATTGGCACCAAGCTAGAAATCAGGTGATTGCAATTACAATTTAAACAACAACAACAGTAACAACAACATCAACAACAACAACAACAACAGTAACAACAACATAAACAGCAGCAACACCACCAGCAGCAGCAGCTACTACTACTACCACTAGTACCAGTACTGCTGCCGCTACTACTACTACTAGTACTACTACAGCTGCCTCTGATGCTTTGCTACTATTACTATTGCAACTTACTTTTGTTATATAACACTCTTATTGCAAGTTGCGTTAGAACTATTCTTTCAACTTCCGCTTTTACTTCCACAATATTGTTAGTACCGCTGCCACCATTGCTGTGTCTGCTGTTGCTCTTTTTACTTCTTCAATCACCACTACTGAGTAACTCCTCCAGAGACGTCCAAATTGATAGAAATAATTTTTTCTTCGCTTTTTTTTCCTAGTATTTTCAATCAAATAGTATGACTGTTACTTAGCTCTGGTCTTTTTAGTAGAATTGCGTTGATTTTCATACTCTGTTTGTGTGAATGTTTGGCGTCTGATTGATTACAATTAAATGTATTTTCTAGTTCACATGCAGTAATAATTCCTTTCAAAAATGTTTCTGTTCGCTACCATGTGTATGTAGCTTGCTCTTATTTGCAACTTATTGATCGTATGCACGTTTTAGAAGCTGGCCAGACATACCTTTGATCATTGTTTCATTCTCGCCTCTACCTCCAATATCATCCTTCATGATGATATCCTCTTGTAATAATTCCGAGTAGCAACTCCGGCTTTCATAACACTGTTCAATACCTAGGTACCTTGTGCATGTTTGGAATTCTGGGATTCTTCCGAAGAGCTTAACATGTGATAATCTGCCTCCTCTAGTTGTTCCTTTTTACCTTTTACTCGCAGTGGACAAATTGATTATATTAGATATTACACAAAGAATATTTCGATCGAATAGCAACTATTAATAAAAGGAACGACATAAAACGTATTTAGGTCTCGAAATTACCACGTCTTGAAGCCCTTCACAGTGCACTAGTGTTTCGGCATCTTCGTTTTCCTGATCTTTGTTGGCCATATATACTCTCTGTTATCAGCATTTCTTTTTTGGGGAGCTTAGTTGATTGAGAGTCAGACTCGTAATCCTAAGGTAGCAACTTCGATGTCAGCTGGTTCTAGCCCGGGTGGGTTGCTTCGGTGTGTCCGTGAAAAAGGCGCTTAGCACCGATTTCATTGGCATGATTTAGCCAACAATATGTTAAAAGTGCTATTAAAACCAGCAAACAAACCAAACAACCATTTTCTTTCTTTGGAGGAGATAACAAGGTTCCAAGAACAGACGGAGTAGTAAACAGCTTAAAGAGGTATATTCAACATTTATAAATCAAAATACAACCAGCCTTACAGGTAAACTTATACGTTAGGCCGTAATCTGTTTACATTTTGACTGAGATGGTGCTGCTAGTTCGAAAATCTATCTGCAAGTTATGATCGAAGTATATGAAAATCAGGGCTTAGTAGACCATATCTTAAAGACGGCGGAGCCTCGTTGCTGGAAGGATAGCACCTAAGGTGGACTTGGGGTTGTTTTGAAAATCGTCAAGAATTCACTACTGTTTTGTGTATCACCAGTAAAAAAAATATTAGAATTAAGTGTGAACAGTCAGACTGTGAAGACAATTGGTGAACGCTAATTTTTATTTTCGTACATATCATAAACAATGAAACAAAGATACCCTGTATTGAATTCACCAGAGTGTTAAAATAGTTAATGAGTTTAACATGAAAGCGACCAAGTCGGTATCAAGAGACAAAATGCGTTTATTTAATAGTTTGGACGGGTTATTAGTGTGGTCAACGCTAGATGAGTTGAAGAATACAGAGAATAAAAATGTTCAGTTGTTGATTACAAACATAATAAATACATCTAGGAATGTGTTAGAACATATGTGTAGGTTATTGACTGAATATTGTGTTAGACTCTAGATCTTAAAACAAATAATCCTAAATGTCCTAATCAAAAGTCCAAAAAAATAGAATGTTGTGAATAAGTGCCAATAGTATTGAATGTCCTAATATAACACAATGATACAATCCAGAATGTCTTTGCATGAATTCAGAAAAGTCCAAAGTAATGTATTAATTCAAAGGTCAATGTACACTTTAGTAATTCCAATTAATATATTAAGCAAATAATTCCTCTCGAATTATATCTGACTTCAACGGCATATTTATGATTTAAGATTTATGCAATAAAGCTTTCATTTACATATTTGTCAAATATGCATATGATACTAAAATAATCAAAATTACATAGGAAGATGTCCTAATAATGACACTCAGCTGAAGTACACAAAATATACACAAAATAAAGCAATATAGTACTTATATACACGTGAGAGTGCATCTGCAATCACCGAGTCAATCAAAGAATTTCCGAATGGTTTCCAAGTGATCTTACCAGGTGTCGTTGTAGATGATGACGTCATCGATGTATGCGTCACAATTATCTAGACCAGATGTTATTAATATGTTCATTAGACGTTGGAATGTTGCCAGAGAATTTTTCATTTCTGGCATCACTTTATACTGATAAATTCCATCTGGAGTTGCAAATGCCGAAATTTCTTTTGCTTTCTCCGTGGGTGGAATTTGCCAGAATCCTTTTTAAAGGTCAAACTTGATGACATATTTCGCGTTTCCAATTTTGTCGATGCAAGCGTCTATTTTCGGCATTGGAATGAATCCATTTTGATGACATTGTTGTCGTTTCTATAGTCAGTACACATGCGGAATGTAGTATCTGGCTTAGGCACAATACATGGTGAAATCCAGTTACTTTTACTTGATTCTATAAAATCATTCTCCAGTATATATTGAATTTCTTTGCTCACATATTACTGCTTGAGAGGATTCACTTATAAGGATGCTGTTTCACAGGTGTAGAATCTACAATATCAACATCATGATAGATTTTATTTGTTCGTGTTGGAACATCAGGAAACAAGTGCTCATAGTCATGTAATACCTGTTTTAGTTCATTCCTTTCCTGTTGTTGTATATGTGAAAGTTTCTGGTCTTCACTGTGTGGGACAAGTACAACTAAATTGATTGAATAATTAACTATGCTATCTCAGTCAAAATACTCCTTTAACGCATCTATACGACAAAGTTGTTTCTGTTTGCGCCTCCCAGAAGTGTTAATGATATAATTTAAGTCATTTACTTTCTTTTCAACTGTATAAGGACCACACAATTTAGCCCGAAGAGAATTTTGATGTATGGGCAAGAGAGCCAGAACTTTATCACCAGGTTTAAAACTCTTTTCCTGTGTATTTCTGTCATGTCTTAGTTTCATTTTTGACTGAGTAGAATGAAGATGATTTCTTGCCACTTCACAGGCTTTTGACAACTTATATTTGAAATCAGAAACATAGTCAAGAAAATTAATCTTTGAATCTTCATTTGAAAGAAGTTTCTCTTTCAATAACTTCGATGGTCCACGGAGAGTATTCCAAACACCAGTTCAAAAGGACTAAAACCAATGATTCTTGAACTGATTCCCTAACAGCAAACAACAACAAATGAACACCCTCATCCTAATCTTTTCCTGTACCAAAGCAATATGACTGAATCATATTCTTTAAAGTTGGATGAAATCTTTCCAAAGCACCTTGACTTTCAGTGTGATAGGCAGAAGATTTAAACTGTTGGATGCCTAATTCATGCATAACTTGTTGGAAAACTCCAGTTATATAATTTTACCCTTGATCAGACTGGACAGATTTGGGATGGCCAACAAGTGTAAAAAACTTCACCAAAGCATTTATAATGGTTTTAGTTTTAATGCTTCTGAAAGGAATTGCCTCTGGAAATCTTGTAGACACACACATGATGGTCAACAAGTATTAGTTGCCTTGGTCTTAGGTAAACGACCGACAACATTATTCTGCAAAATGGTTCGTCAAATGCAGCAATCGGTTGCCGATGAACTTTACCTATCTTCTGATTGGATTTTCCTACCATTCGACAAGTGTGACAAGATATACAGTATTTAGAAACATCACTTTTAAGTTTCGGCCAATAAAAACGATTCAAGATCTTGTGACATGTCTTACTGACTCCTAAATGACGAGCCAAAGGAGTTTCATGGGCTAGACTAAGAATTTGCTGTCGATATGACCTCGGAATGACAGTTTGATAGCTGACTGACCACTCGTCACCAGCGGGTACCTCAGGTGGTTTCCATTTTCTCATAAGGACCCAATTTTTCACAAAGTAACAATCTGGGACTTGTCTGACTTCAGTTTCACTAATAGCCCTCTGAAACAAACAGCAGATCTCATGATCTTGTTCCTGTTCGACAGCGAGTAATTGTCTTTTACAACCCTGATTAGAATAGAGAGAATGAGTAGTAAAAACCGGATCACTGTGATTAATACCTATTGATTGCTCAATACCAGGAGAAAAGGTGACCTCATCAAAAGACTGACCAATAAATGTGTTAGCTAAAGGAATGATTTCCTGATCAACATCATTCAGAAAAGTTTGTTTTGCCATAGCTCTGGAAACTGCACAAGCAGGATACAAATCAGGGATTTCAATCTCAATAGGATCAGCTCTTTGATCCATACAAGGCTTGTCAGTTAAAAGTGATTAACCACGACCTTATCTCCAGCTAGGTCATTGACTAGTAACTAATGAATACCTTCTATAGGTAAAGAAGTCACTGCCCCAACAGTCACAGGTCCGGAAACTAAGTCTGATGCCAAATTGACACAATGGAAAGGAACATTTACAAAGCCGCACTCAACTCCCTCAATAAGAACACTTTTACTAGAAGGAGACGTCTCAGACAAAGGCAACTTACACGATAACAAAAGACTCTGAGAAGCTGCTGTGTCCCTTAATATTTTAAAAGGGATAGGTTTGGCAGAATCACCAATAAGTGATATAGAACCTTCTGACATGAATGGTTCATAAGTCTCCAAACTAGAATCAGACTGGGTTTTGCTTGACTCAACAAATGTATTGCTTGCAATACAAGACCATGATATTGACCTCTTTGAAATAAGAGCATTTGGAAAAGCTCTGTCTTTATTCTGTTGTTTAATTTTCAACCTGTAACAATCAGATATGACGTGCCCGTTCCTTTTACAATAAGTGCACATAAGAAGAGATAAGGATTTCTGATAAGTCTAATCAGATGTTTCATTCCTAAAAGTTGTACCGGCTTGAAATTTGGAAGTACTCGTATTCTCATACGAGTACTTCCAAATTTCAAGCCGGTACAACTGGTTCTTTTTTAACCAAAAACCTGCTGAGAGGAAAACTTACTGACAAATACAACTTTGTGAGTTAAGGAATAATCATCAGCCATGTGAGCAGCATTTTCCAAAGTTTTCACTTTCGGCTCATCAAGATAGGTCTTGACATCACTATGGATATACTTATTGAACTCTTCAATTAATACGAGCTGTCTGAGGTTATCGTAATCTTGATCAACCTTCTTGGCTGAGAACAAGCACCACCTATCAAATAGTTGTTCTTATTTCCTTGCAAATTCGACATGGGTTTGCCCAGTTTCTTTTCTACCATTCCTAAACCTCTGTCGATATGCCTCAAGTACCAAGTCATAACCCTTCAGGATATATTCCTTAACCACATCACAATAAACACTCAGTTTTTCCGACAGTGAAGTGTAGACTTCACGAGCTTTGCCAATAAGTACACTTTGTATTAACAAAGTCCAATGCTCTTTGGGCCATTTCAAGTTTTCAACAATTTTCTCAAAGTGAAGAAAGTATTTATCTGCTTCTTTTTCCTGAATACTAACCTAATATATTTGGTAACATCAAAACCTGAACACTTGTGTGTAAGGGGGGTGGGGGGTGGTAGAGTAATCTGCTTGCAAGTTCTGAATCTTTTAATCTACATTGCATTTCCCTTTCTTCTCTTTGCATCTGCATTTGTATTTCACTCTCTCTCTCTCTCTCACTGCATTTGTATTTCACTCTCTCTCTGCATCTGCCTCTCCTTCATTTCCGTTTTTTTCTCTCTCTCTCCCTTTCTCTCTCTCTCTACATTTGCATTTCCTTCTCCTCTTTCTCTTTCTGAATTTGCATAATTTTTCTCTGAAGCTGAAGCTTTCTTAATTCCAATCCCATCTGGGTTTTTTTATACCTAATTTCCTATCAAAACCAGATACAGACTTCTCAATGAAACCCAAAGCACTATTACTCAAAATTTCCTCTCCCGCGAAATACTGAATGAAAATATTCCTTATCTCTTACCTTGTTAAAGATGCTTTCGCTTCAGAAAGATAATAATGTCTGGCAAGCTGAAGCAACTCATCCCTTTTCATAGACTCAAATCTTACCTGGGTAGGATTTGAAACAAAGTTCTCAACATTAGATGACATTGTGAATGCTTGCTGGTTTCACTAAAGATTTCTCAAATGTGTGAAATAAAAATCTTTACAAGGGACAATGAAAATTCTGAAACATAGTCAATTTAAATTTTAAAGGCAATTTTTAATATCTCTGAAATATTTTAAACAAATTCAGATCCCTGACGAGCCCCAAATTTCTGGTAGAAATCTAGGTCTTAAAAAGATGTAATTGAAAGAAAGTGGAACCAACAATGTAAGTAATATCAACAAGCAATTTATTTCCCTATAATACAAAATGAAATTCAAGAGATACTTACAATATTGTGAATAAAATTACAAATAATCCTAAATGTCCTAATCAAAAGTCCATAAATATAGAATGTTCCGTATAAGTTCCAATATTCTTGAATGTCCTGATATAACACAATGATACAATCCAAAATGTCTTTGAATGAGTTCACAAAAGTCCAAAGTAATATATTAATTCAAAAGTCAATGAGCACTTTAGTAATTCCAATGAATATAATAAGTAAATAATTCCTCTCGAATTATATCTGCTTTCAACGGCACAAACTATAAAATCTGATCTCAAATGGATTCCCACAGATTGATCTAAAACAGGACTGAATTAGTTGTTTACCTAGTCCCTATTTATACACATTTTCACTTGACCTATATCATAACCGAATATAAAGCAATATAATGGAGAGAAAAAAAACCTTTATAACTGTAAACAAGACTGACCTTGAACTCAAATGCTATGAAGACATTCTGTTTACAAGTGACCAGCATCTAAAGTGCAACTTACCATTATGGACAAAATGTCAACACACATTATAGATTAAATATATACATAACAATTGAAAAATATTGGTCGCGAGGTCATGTTGAGAAGGATGTCTAACCTTTTTATTATATGCTTAAAAACAAACATATTAAACGTTCTGTTATATAAAAGAATAATACAATGGAAACAATACAATTATTTCGTTTTACTTAACATTTTACATGTTGTTCAATTTATGAATGACACCTGAGCGTCACGCATTAATACACACTACTTTACTACTATGAAAGCGCGCGTCAGCAGTGAATGAAGCTCATCTTGCTAAAGAGAATGGAATATCATGTAGATAAAGAAAAACAAAGAAATATTTATATGATGAAAAAATTACTCAATACATCAATGGAAATTGAAGGTACAATTACGAAAAGATGAGCCAGACAACAATTCATCGAATGTGGTCCTTGTGGGAGGCATGGTCGTTTTTAGATGCTGCTGTCATGACGGAAGAATTACTTGTGGAGGGTAGATTTTGAGCAGTAGTGTGCGTCAGGATTGAAAAATATTCCTTATGCTCCTTTGCGCTTAGTTTAGAGTCGTACGCCGTAATTGACAAAATATCTTTGTGTCCAGTGATCTGCATAATTATTATTTGGTGGCAGTCCGGTTTTGGAATGTGTGGTAACTGTTGATTTCCTGACGGAGTGATTCGTGATTATACTCTGAAGTCCCGCAATTTCAGCAGCAACCTTCATCGATGATCCCAGGGTATTGTGTCCAATCGGTCTATGGGATAAAACACTGTTATTCAGGGTGAATAAAAGTGCACCGTTTACGTGAAACAGAAGAGGCTCATGAACTTGCAGATAGATACACTGTATCGTAGGTTAGTATGAAGCTCTCTCTCTCTCTCTCTCTCTCTCTCTCTCTCTCTCTCTCTCTCTCTCTCTCTCTCTCTCTCTCAGTTTGTGCATTTTTTTCTTGCAATTTGGATATAGACATATTCATAGTTTATATGTTTAATTTTGGTTGTGGCTACAGTAGATATATTTTAAAATTTCATTTGAATCACACACACACACATATATATATATATATATATATATATATATATATATATATATATATATATATATATATATATAGAGAGAGAGAGAGAGAGAGAGAGAGAGAGAGAGAATTAAAAATATACACCAAACAGAACGGAAAGTGCTCTCCCTTGTATATACCTTGATTTCTGTATTAGCAATCCCGATGGTCTGTGTACTTAGATGAGAATTAATTGCTGGGTCGACATGCGGGTATGTCTGCTACGCACGAATGCCTATTGTTATGTATGATGTTTATATAATGTTGTAGGTATTTTGGGAAATTATAAATGTTTCTTCACTTTAATATTTGCTTAAATCTTAATGTTTATCAGGAAAAACATGTTTAACTAGTGTCCTTGAATTAGGTTGTTTTGATCAATATGTTTTCTCAATTTGAAGGTCAAGGTTGATTTTTGTTTACAAGTAAAAATTCCATTAAGATGACTCATATTCTAGAACATTCTGTCATGTGACCAATCTTTATATATGCCATGTTTGGTGGACATTTATTCAGTTTTGACATTACCAGCAGTCTTGTAAA
The DNA here is from genome assembly GCA_029931535.1 of Margaritifera margaritifera. Classification (NCBI taxonomy): domain Eukaryota; kingdom Metazoa; phylum Mollusca; class Bivalvia; order Unionida; family Margaritiferidae; genus Margaritifera; species Margaritifera margaritifera. The sequence continues at coordinate 2,781,989 of JAQPZY010001623.1, forward strand.
GAGCTATTACAGTTGTGAAAATTCATTCCAAATTCTAAGAGAGGAATTATTTTAAATATTCATTGGATTATAACAGTGCTCACAAACTTTTGGATTTTGGATTTTTAATTAATGCTTTTGGAATTTAACTGAACTTATTCAGAGATTTTGGAATACTTCATTTTGACATCAGCACATCAAGATTTCTAGTACATCAGGACTTTGGAGACCATTAGCACATCATAACATTCAAGGACACAGTTGTGAATTCGAAACATTCTATATTTAGGACTTGTGATTAGAACAATCATTCTTATTGGATTATTAGGATTTCAAAACACATTACTGTAAGTGACTTTTTGATTTTTCATTTTAATTATCTAGTAATAAATTGCTTGTTGATTTTTACTTGATTTGTTGGTTTCACTTTCTTTCTGTTACATTTTTCTTAGACCATAGAGTCGTAACACTATACCACCGACTTTGTATCATCTTTATTTTTTGGTGATGTGTGCATGGTCGAAATGGTATAGAGATTGGTGCTTATAGGCAAGGCGATGGGTGCCATAACTCGCGGATCCGGGTTCGAATCTCCGTAGAGTACGAATTAAAATTCTCTAACCTGTATGATAATATTATATATATATATATATATATATATATATATATATGTATATATATATATATATATATATATATATATATATATATATATATCTATAAAGAGCAATATCAAACATCATCAGTCTCGGACAGCCGATTCCCTGGTACTGGTGTAAAGTATAGAGGGCTACTGTAACCGTTGACCTGTGGTGGACGTAGGCGGCAGAACTCGTTGAAAAGGGCGACTGGATCTCTTTCCTTCTGTCTGGTGTTTCTTCTTTTTCAGACGGTCTAACACCAGGTCATTGTCAATAATTATTCAAGCTTATCGCAAATGATATGTCTTTCTGGCGTTTGAAAAGTTTATTTTTATTTGTACATGTTTTTACTCTTGCTCTTTTCCTGAAATTTTCCACCTGGTTATCAAACACAGTGTTATTGATTAGTTGGAAGAAGTCCTTTTCTGCTCATTGTCTCAGATTTGTATTAAATTTAATGTAATATTTCAGCCACTAAGACAACTGTGTGTATCTCTTTTAATTATAATCCCAAAAGTATGTAGAGCTTAAAGCTTCTATAGTGAATAACATATTTCTCTTTGTGTTTCAATGTATATGTTAGTAACGGTTTAGTTCGTTTGTACCCTTGTAATTACCATGGATCTTTTGCAAGTGAAATACATTATTTCATCTTAAAATAATTTCTCTGGAGGTAACGGGTCAGCCTTTAAATAGTTATACATGTGTAATTGAATCTTCAAATCCATTTCTAAAATGAAACCAGTATTATGATCATCTGATATTTCGAACACATTTTCTTATATCTAATTTGTTCATCAGTGCCCATCTAAAGGTGTTTTATTCTTTTCTTTATTGACGTGTAATAGCTCATGGTCTAATTATAAAGATTTGTGAGATCTAGATACTTAGATAAGAATCTTGCCCATGACCTTTTTCACGAAACTGTCAACTATCTGAATAGTTCTTGTCACTTTTCGGTATGATTTTTACCTCTTCATCTGGATCATTTTAAACCAATGTCTTGATGAATAAGGAACTGTCACAACCAGAAAAGTTATAAATAAACAATGGTATGTATTTTGGATATTTGCAGTTCAAATGTCATTCGTTATGTGCTGGACCTCAATACTTGCCCGTTAGGTGATTGTGGTCACGCACGTTTTGATCTGTTATATTTTTCTCTCACTAATGTAAGACATGTTTCTTGAGTTAAAATGTCTTTCATCTTCTGTCAACACAATAGGTTGTGCATTTTTCGGTCTTACATTCTCCATGCACTAGTTTTTAAATTTTACTCAGTGTATCGTAAATACTTTAATACTGTTTTTTTTCTTTCTATCTGTAAACTAGTGCTTATATCTTTTATTGATTGATTTAAGTTACAAACATAACCCTGATGCAATGTGTTTAGTTGTTTTGATACTGTGAAACATTTTATTTTTGTGGGTTTCAAATTTCGTGGTTTCATCATTAACAAAATAAACAAACAAAACAAAAAAAAAACAAAAAAAAAAAACGATGCATACGTCTCTGTAAAAGATTATACTGACATTCATTTCCACGCATGTGCAAGCAAACACGTACTGCAGTAATTAATTTGATTAATTAAGTTATTCGTTGCTAACATCTACTGTAAATGCAGAGATCTCAAAGAATATGCAGACTTCTTTTTCCACGCGTCCGAGGTAAAATATTTAATACTACTATTGTAATCTTAAGTAATTAGGTTCTCGGGCGTTCTTAAAGACCGCTATGAAAGCATACAGTTCTCAACAATTAGGGATTAGGCGCTTGAACAAAGCCAATGACTGTAAACCTGACGAGCCTGCCAATATCTCCCAGTGGAAATCCCTTGCTGCTGAGTGACATTGACCTTGTCCAAAATTGGATCTGTAAAGTTCGGGTGAATGTGAATAATATGTGCTTTGGGAAATACAGAAGGAAACAGACAGCAAGTAAATCTGCATTTGCTACTATAAATCAGGTAGAGTCATTACAATCTTACACGAGTTTTTATGTTCATGATATTTTGTATTCGAATTAAATTGTAATCAATCAGTTTCAATATTCCTCGTCATTCATGTACTTATCCTAATGCATATTTCACATTCTCAGCACTGTAGATGGCCGTGGTATTAACAACAAAGAAAGAAACAGGTGATTACTTTTCGCTGCATATGACGAGGTGGGCGGAAGGGGGAGGGGCGGGTGTGTGTGAATGTCGGCTTGATTGGTACTTCGTTGTGACTTTAAATTCGTGGTCAACCTCAGCCACGAAAATAACGAAAATTGTAACCCCACGAATTTTGCTTCGAATTTCCAGTGCACATTGCATCTGGCACGATATGTCAGATTGTGCCGGACACTGCGCCCATATTCGGTTTTGTCCATGCTAGATACTTCAGCACGATGATACTTTCAAAATGACAATAAATAACACACGGAACTTTAAATTGGTGTTGACTGTATTTTTAATTTTACAACTGAACACACCTCAGGTAATATATCTATCGAGTCATCTGCATTGTAACATAGCCTTTTGTGTTCTGATAATTTATCTGGTGGACAGAAAGAATGAAAGCATTTTTAACAGATATATTTGTGTCCGCAATGTATATCTACTTGTGATGACACCAGATTTGAAAAATCTGTTTTTTTTCATTGTGATGATACCTTCCAACGTTACAAACATTAGATCCACCATGTTGAAATATATTTAACATGTCAACATGTATTTTTCTCTCAATTTTTGTTATTTCAACTGTTCTGATGCCGTTTCTTGAATCTAACGTCAAGCTCCTGTGACATGATTTTCATCAGAGCAGTTCATATCTATCTACGTGCAGTGTTAAATATTCAATCCTGTAAAATATCCATCTTGTACTTTTGCTTATTTCCTATAAATATTTGAAATGTCAAATGTCAAATAAGCGCTCGATAGCACCCATTTCGGCTCTGTACGATATATTATATAATTGAGCTTTTATAGAGCCATATTGCCGAATGTTTCGAATGATGCTTATCTTTAAATAAGGTTCAGTGTCAATGGAAAGCTCATACGAATATTGATTGTTGCCGTTGTAAAGTCTGTATTCATTTAAATTTCTCATAAATGAATCTGAAAGTCTTTCAGTGATGATTATGTTTAAATGGTGCTTATTCACACGTCTCAATTTTGTTTTTAGTTGGAATACGTATTGAAAGTGATCGTAATTTTTCCCACTTGTTTTTGCTTTGTTCATCAAGAATAAAAGTCTTGCTTTTGATTGATATGAATAGAAATGTTCAGCATATATTCAAATATTTTGTATTTTATTGAATATAAATGTGTCGAAATATTTAACTATTTTGGAAAGTTGTCAATCGTGTTTGTATCTTTGAATTGAAAAATAGAAAAAAAGAAAGATTACTGATTATGTATAATTTTTTTTTAGTCTTTAATGCTGCTTAACAATTAATGTATATCGTCAATGTAATTAATCTTGATTTACTTTCTCTATCCATGTATTGGTTTCTTCCAATGTTTTTCTGTAAGATTTTAGCTAATTTTTATGTGGTTAGCTTCTTCCTTTATCTTCCATATAAGCAACTTCACAGTTCGAACGCGCTATCCTTTTCCTCCACGTTTGTGTGATCTGTGGGCTATCCTATTCAGTGGAATTTTCTTGTATGTAACAACAAGTACCTTTAACACTATGACGCATATATAGGAACTGTTCTCAGTTTTGTTCGCGGTCTTGCCTATGGACTGGAATATTTTTCTTGTGTCGCAAGAAAGATTAACCGTGACCTTATCAGGTATATAGTGCAACTGTTCTCAGTATTGTTCGTCGTGTAGTAAATGCAATGGATTTTTTTTTATGTCAGTACCTTAATCTTATGACGTATACGGTGTAACTGTTCTCAGTATTGTTTACCCTTCTATCCTATGTAGTGGAGTTGTTATTACTCGGCAAGAAAAATGACCCCAAACCTTATTACGTATTCAGCTATCTGAATTTATATTAGTGCCCCTGTTCATGGCTAAGAGCTATTGCTTGCCTTCAGTTGTTCAAGTACGTTCATCTTTCTCAGTTATGGCTGAGTTATATAATGGTTCCTTAATCGATTATAGACACAAATGCTAGAAATCGATTCACATATTTTATGCTGACATTTTATACAATGCTCAAAAAATGCGATCCTATTTTGTTGACAAATAAACAAACGGTAATTAAATTATGTTGTACTTACCAATTTAAAGGCAAAAATCTCACTATAGTTTAAAATAAATCGTAACTTTATTGTCTGATATCATTTCGCATTATATAACAATGCAAATGGCGGCCTGTATCGACAGTGAATTCTCTTGAATATAACATGTCACTAATTGTTCACTTGGCTGAGCACACAAACACCTACTGTGTTGTTCCTTTTCCTTTAGCGACGAGGCTCCACCTTCTTGCTGGTCTTTTGAGTTTTAAATTTGATTTCGATTTTTCTTGTAACCCATAACGAGATTTTGAAAACACAAAAATAAGCTGTCTTGTTAACCCAGTTTATTTACTGTAAATATTTCAAATACGGAGAACAAAGAACTAAGTCTGTTGTTCATTATAAGTTAAGTACACACAAGCGTTTAGAAAGTGTTATTTCAATATTACCTATCTCTTTAATTTGTTTTCAGGGAATTAAAATTCTGAGTTTTCTTTAGTTAGAAAAGTTGGTGGAAAGGGATGGTTACCACAAACAATGCATTGCGCGTCACAATAGTTCCTAACAAAGAATGACATTCTTCATTTGAAATAAAGAAATGTCACATGTGCTTGTTGCCATATTCTTTAGCATTGTCTTATGTTGACATGAAATTCAACTGTAAATGTCTTAAATTTTTTTTAGTTCCCACTGTAAAACAAAAAAGCCGGTTCAAAACTATTAATGATGTTGATGAACCAAGAAGAAAATGAGTTCCTAGAATTTCCATGATCATACAAACTGTGTTTCTTCGGAAAATTGTTAAAGGCATATAGAAATCAGTTGGCACCATGAAGTTTTGTTAAATGACTTCAATGTTTTAAGAAATTTGTATTAAAGCAGTACATATCCTCCCCACCCCCCTTTCGTACAGAAGAAATTTGTTTAGTGTAGTTGTGATCACCATTTGATGGTCAAGGTAAGTGTTATTCAGAATTGACTGATATGGGCGTTACAGTTACCATTATCAATACTTCAATGGGGCGATAATAATTATCCGATGCTAACAAGTTTTATTTGAACTTGAATACTACAGTCATGCTGAGCGAACGATGCACTGAACTCAGATACTGTTTCTCATTAAATGACATCCTAGCATTATCTCCTACTTCATCGATATCCGCATTTACATACAATTTAGGAAAAGCGAAACATTCGACTATGAAAAACAAACATTCGACTGTGTGGTTATACAATAGATTGTAGCCGTATAGCTTATGGTTTTGTGTAACGAAATTGCTTACAACTTTAAACAATTAACTATGGATGATAGGCTTTCCGAAGTATTGTAGGATGGATTCGTCATTCCCTTGCTGTACGAGTATGTGTGACAGCTTTAATTTTGAAAGAATAGGTGCACAAAAATTTGTATTTCCAAAGAGACAAAAAAATGTGCATCACATTTGGCCAGAAGAAATCAGTTTCGTTTTGATTCAAGTTCGTAGCTACACTAACTTCTTTCAGCAGCGACAGATCGCTCATTTTTCATAGTCGCTTGTGAAACGAATTATAGCAAATAAACTGAATTTGAGAGTCGCGTTCTATTGCAGGTACAGCATGTATACTATTTCTGTGTAGAAATAGTCATGGTAACATTGCTTTCATTAATGTATGCTGAAACAAAAACAATATATATATATATATATATATATATATATATATATATATATATATATATAGAGAGAGAGAGAGAGAGAGAGAGAGAGAGAGAGTGAAATAGAGTGAAACCTCCCTTAGCACTATTCGGATCAACACTTTTGGCGTTTGATGCAGTTGACCAGTATACACACGTTTGATTAACATTAGAATGCCCCTGTAATAATACTCACTTGTTAATTCTTTTGATTGTTTTATACATTTTCCATTATACCTAAACCTGAAATGTGTAAATGATTTTTAAACTCAGGTTTTCATTATTGTCTTTTCTTCTTCTTTTTTCTACTTTCGCCACCGGGATTATATTATCAGCCATTCGCGCTTTGTCTCATGTATCATCCCTTGAGGAAAAGCATCCGCAGTAGCTCAGTTGGTTGAATGTCAGACTCATAATTGGCTGGTTCTTTACCCTCTCAGGCCAGCCCGGGTCAGGTGCCTCGCTTTGTACTTGCGAAAGTTCTTAACTCTCATTTCCTCTGTGTGAATATAGCCAGTAATGTGTTGAAATTGCTGCTAAAAACCTACCAAGCACCTTTGAAGAAGAAAGAGTCCTTTTTGAAATTTACATACATACATACATACATACATACATACATACATACATACATACATACATATCGGATGAATTACATAAGAAGGATCTTTCAGACGATCTTAAAAAGAAAACCCTTTTTGCTAAGCTGTTTATGGATTGAAAATTCCGTCATTACGCCAAGAAAAGTAACAGTCAGATAGCAATCTTGTAATCTATGCGGCAAAACGAATCCCACTTTCTACTACTGTTTTTGTTCTACAGGTTTTACATTTTGACTTGTTCAAGTTATTGCGAAAGAAAGCATATAAAACACTTATGTTGTTTAACAAATGAGTATGGAATATAATCTACAAAACGTATTTCATTACTATTATTTTCGAGTAAAAAGCTTTTAATTGACTCGTTAACTATACTGATTTTCAATATGAGACTTCGCTTGACTTATTTCCGATATCACGCTATCAATTCAATTAAAATTAAGGGCCTTTGAAGTACGTTGTAAAACTGAAGTACGGCATCTTTTGACATTTTCAGTGAAAATATGAAATTGTGTATAGAAGAATTTTTCACATGCAGAGCTATGCATCAGTGTGACTTTAAATATTATCATCTTTCCTTCAATTTGTGTATCACATCCTTCATACGTTCATCCAAATAATGAAATTCCATACAAATAATAAAAACCAGTGCCAGCCCGGGGATGTATAATAGGCCCGATGCGCTTTCCTGCATGTCGGAAGAGGCGACTAGTGGAGGCACGATCTGGACTTGAGGCCGAAAGGGTGCAAGCTCGAATCCTACCGTCGGATCAGCCCTGGTCGGCTGCCGTGGTGTGTCATTGAGCAAGGCACTTTATTCTAATTGCCTTGGCACTAAATAACGTACTGTGTTGCTGTGCCGTAAAATATCAAGTCAATTCAAAACTAAATAATGGGTACAACTATTGGAAATCATATGAATCCTTCTTACGCTTCCCTTTACATACGTAATTAGAAAGAAAACAAAAAGATGTTCTTGAAAGCCAGAGTCTTAAACCAACCATTTGGTTCAGATTGTTATATAATATGTTTATGAGATGGAACCATTCAAAAGAAAATCTACGAGAATCTACTGATCGCCTAAATAATTTTCATCCCACAATCAAATTTACTTATACTGTATCAAATATGCATCTATCGTTTGTATATGTTAATATAATGAAAAGTTCTGACAATGTTATTTCTACAAATGTATATGTAAAAAAACAACTTATATCCACCATTATGTGTAATATTTGTCTTGTCATCCCAGGTAATGTAAAAAGGGTATATTTTATAGCCTGACAAAAACTATGCCGGCGTATCATATCGAATGAATGTCAATTTTTAGATTCTCTGAATAAATTAAAACACATTTTCCGAAGAAGATTCGGTTTTCAATAGAGATTTATCTTCCCTTTTGATTCAGTTATAGATATAATGATATTGTTATGATAATGTATGACAATTATTGACGTCATGTGAATGCTGTTATTGTTTAGAATTGTTAACGTCTTCCGCTTTTTATTTTTGTGCCTGAAGAAGCTTATGTGCGAATCAAGACGCACAAACTCGTCAGCGTTTGTGTTGCTTTTTTTTCCAATAATAAATCATGACATGTTTTACACTCAGCTTAGAGCCTAAATATACACCTTTGCACGTTACTTCTGTCGTAAATTGCAAGTAGTTTCATGTAAGCATGTTGATCACATTTTAGTTAATGGTGGTTTGGGAACTGCATGAACATCTTTCCTGAAATTGTCCACAGCACCACTGCTTGATATTGTGGAGTGTAATAATTATGTATGACAGATAGATTGAAATTTGGTAACTAAATACGTATATTCATTTGATACTTTCTTAAACCCAGTTTCATAAAAATATTTTAGACAGGTACTTAGACGTACTGTTTATCATTAAAATTCATTATTTTAGACAGGTACTTAGACGTACTGTTTATCATTAAAATTCATTATTTTAGACAGGTACTTAGACGTTCTGTTTATCATTAAAATATTTTAGACAGGTACTTAGACGTACTGTTTATCATTAAAATTCATTATTTTAGACAGGTACTTAGACGTACTGTTTATCATTAAAATTCATTATTTTAGACAGGTACTTAGACGTACTGTTTATCATTAAAATATTTTAGACAGGTACTTAGACGTACTGTTTATCATTAAAATTCATTATTTATTTGAAGCTGAACCTCCTGATAGAAAGAGATAGAGAAAGGATCTAAAAAAGAAAAAAGAAAGAAAGAAAATTAGGGCTGAAATAAGCTGATAGTGCTATTTGACAGAACAGCTATTACTAATATGCTGTTTTCAAACATAATGGATTTTATTTTAATGATAATAAGTTTATCAATCTTATGCCTAAGATACCTCTTCTATGGTACATGGTAACCCAGTTGCTGGTAATTTTGACATTTTTGTATTAAACAGTAAGATTTTCGATGCACCCAGAAGCAATAATACTAACCAACTCACAAATATGGAACTTATTACTCAGGCAATATTGAAATGATCTAGATACTCTTTTTAAGTACAAGGTTATTAGATCAATCGTAGGCTTTCGCCCATGATTTATTCCTTCTGATGTGAATTCATTATCGTTTTTTCTCAGGTGTCATTCGTCTCTCTAATCACCTTCTAAAGATCAATTATGTTCAAAGTTAATCAGCTGTAAAATGGGTTTGAATCAGGATAAAAACAAATGTTCTTAATGGCCTTTTTAACTAAATAAAGTCTCGGAATTTAATAATCAAAGTATTCAATGTGTGAATAGCAAATAATGTGCATGCACTGCTTTTATCGTAAGACCTGTAAAAGACATCGTGTTGTGTCATATTTGGACAGTTCTGAAGCTAATTTCGTCGTGTTATCTCTAATGCAGTGCGTCAGAAGTTGCATGCATAACATACACGCTTTTGCTTTATAAGCTGGAAATCATCAGGACTAAAGTACGAGCCAGGAGATATAAATAGCGACCATTTTCAGATTTACATCCGAAATAAGTTTTGCAAAAGATGTAAACTTACTGCTTACTCAGCGCGCAACCTCCGTATTGATTCGCTAATCAGTGTTAATCAAGTTAGATAGAACACTATAAAGACAAAGTGATCAGAACAAATCTGTGGAATGTTACCACTGGGATGGCAATATTTGTTTAGTGTCGGAATCTTATAAGAGAAATTAGGGGATCGTCTGCTAAAATCCTGATAATATTAGGTAAGGCCAGATTGAGACCTGCTCACTGCTCGGCATCGTTCACTAAGTACTGGAATATATTATTTTTCCTCCCTCTGCCTGGAGAATAGATAAGAATTTTGGCTTTAACGGACAGAATTATGTCAAAATGCGTTTTATTATTTGCGGAAGAGATTGCGGGTACTCTTTTGTTGATACATTTATTGCTACAAACGCTCAATTTAAAGAAAGCTCGATACGCTGTAAGCAAATTGTTTCAAAATGGTGGATCATAATATGGTCTGGATATCATGAAATGTGTCAACTTGAGTTGAATTTTAGATTTTGTACCAACAAATCACAAAGAATTTTAGTTTTGAAACGTCTCGTGATTATTTTGGAATCAATGCTCAGTCTCAAATGTAAGCAGAGAGCTTTAGGATTTCTGGGACTGAATATCGAATGTTTATATAAATTGTTGTTTGTTAGTTAGCTGAATTAAACCAAAGCAATAGTTGATCAGTTGCAGTCCTATATACCACACAAAGACAGGTATACTTTTGAGGAAACTGCAAATCTTTAGAATCATCTTGTCAGGATGCCATTGATTGAAGGTTCATTTGACAGATTGAAAGGATTAAGTTCATATAGTTTAATAGTTCAATGTTTTATTTTTCCTAGATCGATAAAAGAACGATGATAGAACTGTATATTGAGCTTTATGTCTTCTGCGTCTCGAGCCCAGGGAATGAAACACTCTTAAAATTTGTATCCAGCAATCTTTGCTTGCAAAATAGCATTATTTTGATGATGAAATAAAATGTACAAACTTTTAGGAGGATGCAAGAGATACTTCTGTGCAACTATCTGTATGATACAGGTGTATGCAAAATCACCACAGATATTCCGAGAATCAGTGTCGACAGTGCTCTAACTGCATTTTGTGCAATAATTCCTTTTTTTAGAGGCTAAGAAGATAAATAAAACCTGACTAGCAACATCCTAGAATCGCTTGACTATGCCAATTACATGGAAGTAGTCTCAATCACAGCGTGTTAAGATCTCATTAGTTGATCAAAACTGAAATCTAACTGAAGACGAGAGAGCTTTTGAAGGTACTGCAAAAACCAGGCATATTCTGGTAAGTATAACAAACTCAGTCTAGTTCTCTGCGGACCTCAATCCTTTTTTCATACTGAGATGCATAACATTTAAATAACACCACAACGATGTCCATTGTTGAGAGAGTGACCTTTGCAAAGAAATTAGCAGAAAACTCAGGACAGTCACTAACTTATTTCACTGCATATCATACTGTATAAGAGGCACCTTGTGTTCATTATTATCTTCACACAACAAACATGCGATTGAAGTGGGCTGGAAGAATGAGGCAGAAAAAAAAGGGGGGGGGGCATGGTTATCATAAGATATATAACATTCATAGAACTTTAGGAATGTACAAATGTTGAAGGATTCGAAAACTGCAGTAAATTTGGCATGTTTTAGGTTTCCTGGTAATAGGTGTCGATAAAGGTTTTCCAAAAAGTTAAAACAAAAAAGAAGAGGGTTAAATTACACTGTATTTCTTCGAACAGATTTGTTTTGTTTTATACTGTGGTTTTCATTGGACGTTAAAGCAACCAATTCCTGTTCATTTAAATTGTTAGGCTAGAACCTTCCTAGCGTTAACTTCAATTCGAGTGATATGGCATAATTGTTCCATTTCTTTAGACATCACTACACAAATTAAGTTCCTTATATATTTCCCTCATTTTCTATTTTTTGCATGAAATCCAGTGCATTACTTATAAGTTCAAACGCACCAAGACTATCTTACTTATGTTAGGCACAAACTTGGACACAACGTATAGAAATATTTAAAAGATCAGCACATTTAATGTTGCATTTTCTGGAAATAGTTACATTTGAATGAAAGGACTGTAATCTTTAGTGCAAGTGACCTTTCCAGAACCATTCAAACCACATCTGCCTGCTTTGCACTCTACGCAAAAGCCAAGAGACTTATTTTCTTATTTGGCTTTAATGCTGCATTTTTTAAAAATGCAAATAACTTTCTTCACTAGCTAGCAACTCTCCAGGAAAACTAAGAGAAACAATATTAATTGTTTTCTTAGGGACTACAATAGGATGCAACATCAGTGAATTGGCTCAATTAGTGTAGTGATACCTTTACCCACAAATATCGCAGCATTAACTTTACTTTGAATTATCTTAATTTTCGGTATACTATCACTCTGATATTATTATTTTTATTATTACTGACTCGTAGAATCTCGAATAATAAAATCATGTAAATTAATTACAAGCGAAAGCTGGCTAACATCGTGGTAAGAAGTATCTGGTAAAAAATGCACGTAAAGACTATTACGAAGAAGGAATTAGCCCCGCCAACGACGCTTTCTTAGAAGTTCAGGGACAAAACAAAAGAAACAAAATAACGTGTATTTACATATTTGTTTATAATAAGGCATGATAAGACATTATAAAAGTTCCGCGTGGAAGTCATATGTAAGACATATATATTGAGATTCCGCGTGGAAGTCGTATGCAAGGCATATATTTTGAGATAACTCATACCCATATGCGTTGTGGTCAGGAAAATATTTATTTTTAAAATTTGAGCGAGAAGGTAATAACTTGTTAATTCTTCATAAATTATATAATCTTACAATATCTACAATAATCCCTTTAATACAATACAGCATCATCAGCCTTTTGCAAGGTATCGATGATGTATGCAAATTTCTTCGTTATCTTGTACAAATATATTTTAGAAGTTTGATCAAAGGTGTTCGATATTAATATAATGTCGACAGTCAGTGATACTGATATACAAACGAACCAATAGTCAATTTACACCAGCATGCCATAATCCAACAATACATTATAGCAGGTAGAGTTTCATTATCCAGGTACTATCAATTTAAAATTGTATTGAAAAATAATACAAGTTTTTAGAGTTGTAATATTTCTTAGTTCAACACTCTCCAATATCAGGAAACAGAGGTTGATATTACTTAACATTCACAAAGAGTTAATACAGTGATTTTTAAAAAAATTAAAATTGGGACTGAAACTTCATCTATACAAGCCGATCCTTTATTATTTTTAAGTAAATTTTGAACAAAAATCGAGAAATTGCATCTATCCGGGAGAAGCGTTCCTTTGGGAAAAAATTACACTACAATGGAAACAAACAAACAATGGCAGAGAGACATGAAGCTCAACGTTTTCAAAGGTTATCAAAGGTGTCGTTTTTTATATTTGTAATACACATCAGTTACTTTCTGGAAAATCACAGATTCTTTCATGTAAACATTTTATTAGACAGTGTCTAACACATCGTCTGACAGAAGTAACAGCAGCTTGGTCATCCTTGAAAATATGATGTATCAGAGAAAATAAGATAAAAACTTCTGTGTCCAAGAGAATCCCGAAACAAACTGGCATTAGACGCATGGTACAATAAGAAATGTAGATATTGTATTTGCTTTTTTAAATTATGAGCAATACAACGTTTTCTTATTCTCGTTTTCGAAAGGAAAACAGACCATGTTTAGTTTGAAAATTTCTGACCAGATGTTAAGTACGTAATGAACTGATTTAAAGTTTACTCTTTACTGTGGAAGAAAGTCAATTTTTATGAAAACAGTGTGGAATTACATCTGCTTTCATACAAAGCACATGGTGATGAGTGTTTCCACTGCTCAGAGATTCTCGAGATCGTGACAAAGTGAGCTATTTGTAGTGAAAGAAGTTGAAAGGTTTGGGAAAGAGAGAACACGAAGGTCCATAGTATCATCTCAATTTACTTTTTCACTATGTCTGAATCGTACATTGCTTATAAATTACATACCAGTATATGGGTCTAAATTGAATATTATGTACCTTGAGACTGAAGTTCTGCGTCTGAAGTCTGCATTTTTCGATCATTCAGTCTTGCTTGTCTACGTAAACATAAATTTTAACAGGATTGCAATCTTATCCGTTTAATTTTCGTGTAAAATGGCAAATGCTAGTTACTGATAACCAAAGTAGTATCTTTGATACCAAGAATAATTCATTCACTCGCTGATAACGTTGGCAAAACTCAGTCCTCCATCAATGTAATCGAAGACTATCTTACAAAGACCCGTCATTATAGTTAAAGAATCTATATTATCTTGTTGTTTAACTTGTTAAATTACTCAAACAAGAATTATGTGAAATCTTATATATGGATGGTAGTCAGATTCTTTTCGTGATGTCTCTCATACACACATATTTGTTTTACCTCTCAGCCATTTTGCTTCCAATTACTGTTTTGAAAGGTCATTCTTTTACTGAGCTGCTGGTAGTTTCCAACCCCTCAACTAGGATACTAAATACATATAGCGATGGAATGACACAGTTGTTCATCACTCAACATATGGTCGGGGGGGGGGGGTCAGTTTGAAATACCGTAAGGGTGACGAGCGAGGTACATAGATATGTAGATTTCTTGCTCAAACCTTAACGATGCCGTTATTGTTCTCTGATTTGAAAAAGAAACAAACCATTTTCAAACTGAGAATGTCTCACAAGTTTTCTGATGCAAAAGTTCTCAAGTAAATTACACGTATGATTATTTTGAACATAAAAGGAACTTCATTTTTTTTAAGAGAACTCTGAAGATTCAGACCTACCATCGCATAAGAATCAGCGTTCAAATTGTTGCTCACGAACATGATAAACTTGTTAACGTTCTTGCGTGGATATTGGTACGTGCAAAACCACATTATCTACTCATGTTACTGTTTGATGGGGTTTTGTGGTGAGAAGTGTATTAGCAGATATTGACCACTTTTTTAAATTTAAATCAGTTTGTTGTAGTTGCCACGATTCAGTTATTCATATTTGGTAATGTAAAAAACAGTCGGTGACGATAAAGAAAGCTGTTGACGGACATGATGGTATCTCCGAGTGGGAAGAAAGATAATGTCAAATATACAGCGTGAGTTTGGCATGAGGTCGTTGTTTTCGCTGTATTTTTAAGAACCTTAATACTGCGAGCGTTATCACAAAAGGGTTCCTAAACGCGCTAATACCACAGATAATTTCCCTCTAATACAACTTGGGACCAAATATTCACGAGACCAATTTCATACTTGTATGGGTTTTTCTTGCTTAACTCTGGTATCATTTATCAGTACGCAGTTCTGTGTAGATGGATAGTTTATACCACGTATCACGGATCAGGCTAGTAGTATATAGAAGATGATTATTCGGCCAAATTATTTTACCCCCCACCCCACCAAAAAAAAAACAACATCTTTGTAGACAACGCCCTACCTTCACCCCAAATAATTTACAAATAATACCCAGCCGCTCTACTCATAGCAAAGAAAAAAGGTACAAAACTCCATAGTATTGAATTCATAGAAATTACTTTTAGTAAATTTTCCATAGATCCCTCGAATATCAACGCCTTTATTGCGCAGATTTTTCAGTGAAAAAGAGTATGTTTATATTACTCAGTATGAGTACACTAGAACTTAGTACCACAGCTACTGAGACCTACCTTCCTAAAAAATATTGTTTTTACAGTCAATACCCGACAACCAAAACTACGTGAGCAAACAAATAAATGTTTATGATTTAGTTGAGGTATGAAAACGATGACAAATAAATAACGGAAGGAATATTTTGTTTTAAAAACTAACCATCAATGCACCTTGTCCTGCAACTCAGCTTAACACTCAAGTTAATAAAGACAATACACAGATATTAAAAGAGATAACATGATACTTCACAGAAAATAACATTTTCACGTGTAAACTATTAAACATTTGTGATACATACACATTAAGATTTAATAATGATGATTCAATGAGCAGGTACAGAGCACATTATGATAGAAATTCTGATAAAATCATTGGTAGTATGAATGACAGTAGCAAGTTGGAGAATATCGTATTGCCATTTATCAGATGAATGTATACTAGAGTTAGTAAAATCGATATTCAAGTTTCACGTTTACTTTCAGACACGAAATATGTTGTCTGAATGCTCAATACCATTACCTGATAAACAAAGCTTTTAATCCAGCAAACAATAGTATAGATGTAAATATTTAACATTATCTGTAATAACCTTAACATTCAGCCAACTCATATATGAAGATATATCAAGGAAAAAAATATGGTGTAATGGTCCAGAAGAACATAGAATTTGTACATCAGGTTGTTTACAACCTAGACCAGCTCATGTGGTAAGTGCACACAAACGACATTATAATTATGACCCTTGAATACTTGAATACTGGAAGAAAACACCTGGTGACGAAATAGATTCTTTGATGACAAGAGATAAAAAAATAGGATGGACTTACTTTTTATACAACACAGCAACGGTCTAACAGAAGAAGGAATATCAAGATTAAATCAAAGTATTAGGTCGTATGTGATATATATTTTAGGTGCTCAAGCACAAAACAGAACATTGATTTCGCAGTATGTTTCCACTTTTGAAGACACTGTAATAAAAAGTTGTTTGAAAATTAATTTTAGGCGAACAAGGAAATGACATATGACATACGAAACATTGCAATACGATTTCAGCAACATATTTCAGAAACAAACGTTAGACTAAACTATGCCATTAGTGGTGATGGTATATTTTTGTTACCAAGTGATATGGTGATGAAAACTGGTAGCATTATTGGATACAACAACAATTTACAAAAGTCAATAGATACATTTAATCTAGTAATAAATATTGCTATAAATGCCGACGTTGTAACAAAAATATCATACCAGCAGCTGATAAGCAGTTTGTAGCAATTCGTCAAACAATAGCCAACAGTATAAAACAAGAGAACGTTAAAATTATGTAGCTAGGAAGGATGAATATGGTGAGATTCTTGCAACCACAACGGCACGGGCTTCCACTGAAACGGCTCATGATTTAAAAGACCTAAACAAGCATTTTTACTTATTCCTATGGTTGCAGGAGCTGGTGTAATTTGCGTTTTGAAACAGGTTTGTATTTGTACCCTTATTACCCTTTTTTCTTTTTATTCTTTTTGTTGCCAAATATAAATCTTTGCTTACAACAGCAAACAACAAGCTAAATGATGGTAGAATAAACAAAATGACGTGATCAGGTGATAAAGAAACAATTGTCCAGTTGATTTTAAAATCCAGCTTACTATACTGCCAATGATACCAGGCAATACTACTGCAGGTTTTTTTTATAGCTAACTCAAACAAATATTTGGCAATATTTTTCATTCTCTTTTTATCTTTGTCAATGAATGAACTACGTTTTCCTCCTCCTCCACCACCGCTTCCTCCTATAACACCTTTTACAAAATGTGTTATGTTTAGACAAGAGTTGTTGCTATCATACCTACAGCTGTATAAATCGTAGCAATGATAACACTCTTCTCTTTATAACCATCGCCTAATGGTAACCTTTTTTTTTTTACTTTGAGATTTATGTTGTTGATATTTTCTCTAAAGTTTTCTTCTAAATTTGTTAAATGTCTACCTAATCGTGCTCTTTTACTTTGAAAATTTTGCAACTCTTCTCTCAATTTAGCTTTTTTAATGGCATATTTTTTTTTTTGACGTCTTTCTTTGTGTATTGTATGTATTTGTCATACAATTCACTCTCTAATTCGTTTTTTTCAGTAAATATTTCCTCCATGTCTGTTTTCTCAGGAATGTGCGTTGCTGGTCTGATAGTAACTGTTGGTTCTAGCGGCTGTTTGCGCTTTGTTTCTTGAAAGACAGAAACCAACTCTATCTTTCACATACAGGGTTATCACATATTTTTCCTTTTCGGGTTATATATTTTAAACCTTCCTTATCTAAGTCATTTACAAAATGAGAACCTCCACGTTGACTTGTATTGAGATGAGTTTTAAAAACTCCTTTCCACCTCCTTGATTAATAGATACATTGATTGGTCCAGTTTTCCTTCGGATTTAATGTAAATGTCACTATTGTAACAAGATGAAGCCAGGTGGGATTGGATCTAGCAAAGACACACAACAAGAGAACGTGAATTAGATGTTCATTTACAATGCAAGTCAATGAATGTGTAATTTCTGACACCCTAGCTGACAACCTTGCTTAATCTTACACAAACGTATGAAACTAGAGGACTGAAAGACCTAACCTACACATTCACACAAATACTATGATACTAATGACGCGCAGATTTCTGTATACAAACCCCTCTAAACCTCTTTCCACACCTCAAATGCTGCGTGTATCAATTTCACGCAATTTTAATGAAATGGTGTTGTCTCCAAATATATCAAAATACTTGACATAATGCTGGCAGAAATCATCAACAGGTATAAGTACACGTGTAAGTAATTTGTCAATCGATATGAGAAATGCACATACAATTTCTCTACGGAGATAATAAATGTATATTTTGTCAACATATATGATCAATGTACATATAATTCATCAACAGTTGTAAGACTAAAACCATACACCATGGGTAACGCTGTACGCAGAAACGAAACCCAATCTATATTTATTTTCAATATAATACAAAAGTATTTGCATGTGCACAACTCCATTTTACCTTTGTACGCAGTTTTAACATATCTGGTGCACGAAAATACGTGTAAAATTCTCGTTCCTGCTAAATAAATTAATTTGAAATTTTCATCGTTGTGGTACCTTTGTTTCATGTACTCGTTTACGAATTCCCTATTTTCGTAATGCCAATGTGTAAAATAGTCTTTATTTTTAATATATCCACTCTTTCATGTACAACATGTAATGAAGTTTACAATAACTGTTTTTGCTGAACTCAGTTATGAACTTTTTCATTTTAGATTTTGAGCATGTATTTGTCTCTTATTTTGTACGTTTACTTCTGTTATCTTTCAACATGTTTTTAAGATGAGTTTAAGTCCATGTGAAGTTTAGTTGAAATATGGTGTTGAATAATTACCAGCTATCCTTTCAATCATATTTACGTTGACTGTTAATTTTATTGACAAATCACCAGAAAAGTTAACTTCCCAAAGGAAGAAAGATTCACGTAGAGTTGAACATGGTAAACAACTTGGAATGTAACAAATCCAAAGCATATAGACTAAAACAAGAGCAAGGAAAAACTGTAAGAGAAGGACAAAATGATACAAGTAACTCAACCAAGATGTATTTCTTGATAGGTGATGTAAATTTTGTATTAAAATTAACTTTTAACATTGCTGTATTTAAAACTCCTATACCTGATAACTGATAAATTACCTCAGAAAGAACAAGTTGAATCAGTTTTTAAAAAAACAACCAAATCCATTCCCAGAAGTGTTTTAAACAAAGCAGACTTTCATTGTAATAAATGGTAAGCGAGACAAGCAACATAATTAACACTGTTTACCATTAAACATTAAATTCAGCTCTTACTATTAGTTACAGCATACTTTGATAAAGATGTTTAAGATGTAAATAGATTTACCAACAAACTTGGATTTTGAAGACGGCATGAAGAAGATTATTCCGATTTCAATAAGTCAGTTTACCATTGATTATCTAACGGCACAATGGATACTACCAGACAAAATAATTAGATAAATAAATGAATTACTAGTGGACTTAAGGATAATTACATTTCCATGTTTAAAAGCAAACCAAAGAACGCGAACAAATTTGTAAACAATTTGAACAAACAAAGACTCATAAATCTGTTACAACGTCTAAATCTAATCTGTCTATTTCGTACATTTAAATGGGAGAACAAACTACCACGTGCACCACCATTGTATCGAATAGTATCTACCGACAATGGCATTAACTTCAGGTTGATAACGATCAGCGAAATTAAGAATTATTTTGGTTAAAGAGATCGAACATTATAGAGATGAAAGAAAAAAGTACAAAACAGCATACATATTTTTATTGCTTTTGGCCGGTTTGGTGCAAACTAGGGTTTGTTACTAAAGCTTTCAAGGAAAAATTGCTACACAAGAGAGTTTTAAAACACCATGAGATCGTAACCGCTGCCATAAGTAAGTTGGACCGTATTGATGACATGGTTAGTAAGGACATAAACAATAATGAAATAAGTCATGATGAATTCATTTTGATAGTTGTTTAGTGAAACTGCTATAGGGAGTTTTAAAAAAATGCAATTAGAAAGAAAGCTGGTTGCACAGAAAGTCAAGATATTGACGAGCAAAACAAACAAACAAACAAACAAACAAACAGAAAACAAACAAACAAACGAACAAACAAACAAAAAACCCGAAAAATAAAATACTTATTTAAAACAGGGAAATAAAATGAAGACGAAAGCTGCATCCACTTTTATTGCTTGTTTTAATGTTAACCGTTTGAATTTACGATAGTAAATGGAAAGTTATATTACCGTAAAAGGAAACCTTAAAAATAACTATATTTTACGAATCCAGTTAATAACAGTTATGGTGAATTATCCATTTTATTGCAGAGAATAGATATTGTTGTTGGTTATTACAATATTTCCAATGATAAAAAGCAATATATTATATTACATCAACGATAAGAATGAAACTATTTTAATTCCTGACATTTCGATAAATAAACAGTGTACATAATCAATTACAACTCAAAATATCTAGGATTTAATAGCCCTAGGCATATACAGATATCTACAAAACGTTTAGGAAATTTTGAAAAATAGTTAATTATTTTGAAAAATGCTGTAATAACACAGGAATATAAAATGACAGATAACAAAAACAATTTGTCACAGTTTCAAAAAATAATGGTTGAGCAGAAATTACCGAGCAAAAATAGATGACAACAAAAAGAAAATAAATGTAAGTGAAAGTATGATTAGATCT
Organism: Margaritifera margaritifera; assembly: GCA_029931535.1. Classification (NCBI taxonomy): domain Eukaryota; kingdom Metazoa; phylum Mollusca; class Bivalvia; order Unionida; family Margaritiferidae; genus Margaritifera; species Margaritifera margaritifera. The sequence continues at coordinate 2,803,060 of JAQPZY010001623.1, forward strand.
ATGAGTACGGTTTACGATTTTTCTCGCACTGCTTTAAGCAACAAAGTTGAACTATTATTAAATCGGGTTTTAACAGCACTCAAAAATGAACAGTTCAGTCGGAAATAGAAGAATACACAGAGACATTTAAATATGAATTAAACACGACAAAATAGATAATAAAAAAAACTAATAACAGTTTCTGCTTGTTTAGTTTGTTATTAAGGAATTTCGTATTGATCAAAATAAACGTATAAGGCTCTGAAGAAATAATAATACAACTCTTTACGGTTTGTTGAATATATTGGATTCTCAAATTACACTCTAAATTAAACTTTAGCTGCTTATGAAGAATTTTATGTTTTGCTGAATACATTTAATGTCGAACAGCAATATACCATTCAAAAAAGGAAATCAAGAGTGTATATAATAATTTTGACCTTGAGTTTGCAAATAGGTTCATACATATTATCACAATTACAAGACTTAAATTTAAACTGGATTTATTGTGAAAAGTCAACTTTTTTATATTCATTGTGATTGATTGGTGGTCAGAAAAAGTCATTACGGTTGAAAAGAATCATATACATACAATTGAGAAGAGAACAATTTTCTATACTTTGTACAAAGAAGGAGTATCAAAATTTGGTGTCATTAAATAGAATAAGAAATAAACAGAATGGCAGTAGCAGCAATCACTAGAGGTGTAATATCAAACGGTTAATCAGTAATTATTTGTTAAAGTTCTTTGATGCAAATGGAGCTATGGAGGAATTGCAGTAGAAATTTAATGGGGTTAGCAAGAACAGCAAAATCACACACTACATGAATAAAAAATTGAGAGACCAGGTTTTGGTTACTCAAGTGTTAAATAGTTTGGACGATGCTTTTACTCTCTATTCTTCTTATCATCATGATACTGTTTTACTGAAACCTAGAAAACCTAAACCTAATGATTTTACCAGCCTTCTGACAGAAAGGTAACTTAAGAGTATGTATGTGTCAGTGCTTTATGTCGGTTACAACTATATATAATATTTAGCTAAATAAATTGAGATGAGAATTTATGGGAAATGCATAACTCATCACAAACAAGAAAGAAAGAACAATAAAACCGGTAAAGATCTAATCCAACACATGGTTTGTATTACACAACTCCAAGTAGAATAAAAGCATGAACAAATGCTTCTAGTGCCAATGTCATGATTGTACCTGGATTTTTTTTTATGTAAAGGTGGAAGAATATGCTAATAATGCAGTAGTAAACAATTGGGGTTGAATGCTTATTAGAGACATAACAATTTCTTATCGCTGTGATGATATATTCAGGTTGAATGACTACAACTTTTTCAAGACGTTCTGATATTTGTGGTTACCAGCGGCTGTGAAAACACGTAAAATTGAGCAAGATATCACTAATGACTAATTTAGAAAGTTAAGATCAGGAGCGGCTAATACACAAAACATTGGTACATAATCTGTTCAGTTCGTTGTACACAGAAAGAAATTTAGAATATCACTTGATTTCCAGATACTGAAAGATTCTTGTCCATTGTATACTTTCGCTGTCCTGAAGATTTGAGATTTGTAATTACATTGGAGAATTATTTGAAGTTATAGTAGGTGCAAACCAGGATTATGAGCTGGAGAATATTTGTCTACTGCACGTTAAAATTACTTCTGATATAATGGATAATTCTGTTAACTAAAAGTACAGAAATGGAATTTGTTATTTTAAGAATACATCACACGAGATAGAATTAATGACGTTGCAGCTAATATAACTTTGACAGATATTATACTTGATTCGCAAAAATGAGTTCAAAAGGAGTCTTGATACGATGTCAAAAAGATAGAGAATATTATAATGACAAGTATTTTAATTCAGCAATAGAAAAAATAATATAGACCGTGGAAGGGTTACCAAACACGTTTTATTCACATGGGTATAAAATTATGCAACAGTTTACAGGAGCAACAAAGTAATTACAGAACTTAGCAATTTAAGTGTTAACAGTTTTTACACTGACCACCATTGTTTATGGCTTGATTTGAGAAGTACACACGATAATAATTTGCATTCCTTAGATGAGCTAATGTTCAACAAGGAATACACCTGGAGATAAACAGAAAAGATAATATAGCTGGACTCAGACTGTGTATTTATGTTGCGTCTGATGCCCAAGTAAATATTCAAAACAACCAATTACATTTATTTTGTTGTAAAATTACCTTTATAATAAATGGTTCGTTTGTTTCGTATGATGTTTGGAGAGTGTGGTAGAAGTAATAAGATCGGTGGAGTTAAGAAAGAAGGCGTAAAAACGTGTGTTATATGTGACTTCGAAATATTGACAAAACCTGAAGGAAGGAGGCAATCTAAAGACAAAACAGCACAAGTTTACAACAAATTAAATTCACCTGAAAAATGTAATTAGACGACTACGAAACAAGCATTGTTCTCATGAAATTGTTAAAGATATTACAAATGCAACGAAAAGGGATAACATGAGAGCATTTAACTTCGATTACGTTTATAACTCATTTAAAGATAACTATAACGTAAATGACTATACATTAGTGTACGAGATGCTGAACAAATTAAAGGGAAACGAAAGACTGTTAGTCTGGTTGTTATGGTATTTAAGGTATTTGCTAATTTTGTGCCAAGCAGATACGGTGAATAAAACATAAACTATTCCTTCCTGTTGAAGAAAATATTTTCCATGTATGACTTAGACACATCTATAAAATCACCCAACACAAAGAACCATCATCAATTAAGAAAACATAAACTGCTCCTTCTTTTTGGACAATATATTCCCCATGTATGATTTAGACACGTCTATCAAATTATCCAACATAAAGAGCCATCATAATTTAAACCACAGCCATTTAATATGGGATGAATTTTTGATTGCTTTGTGACTAACAACAAGATAAATTATGATGCCTCCTTTACGTCAGTGAGAGAAACCAACAGTTTTTGATATCCACATAGATGTTTTAGCTGAAATTTAAATAATGCATATGAAGAAAAAAAAACTTCATCATATGATTATATGTCTTGTTAAAAACTGTATACAGACAAAGTTTACACTAGAATTTATTGATGAGGAATATAAAACCTTATTTGACTTTGTTGTCATAATCTGTCCAATATTTATGTATAACAGGACCTACTGTATGATATGGCCTTTTAGAGACGACAATGTAATTTTGATAGACCCTGGTGATAAATTAGTAATCAGTGCTTTGCAGGTAGCAAATAATTTGTTTCTTTTAGACCTCTGTGCCGGCATTAAAGATGTAATAAAAAGCAACCAACATAACACAGCTAGGATTCAGTGGTAGACATTACAGAATATATGTGCGGGTTACAGTACAGAAATACAATTCTGTTATAAAGGACCTGTTTGAGAATGTTACATTTATAGTAGTCTTGTACTCAAAAGATAAAAAGTTTTTTAAAATGTTTTCATTGAAAATAATGTGCTACCTGTGAGTATGAAAGATGAAATAGTTGAAAACTTACAACAAAAGAAAACAAATACACTTTTAATGAGGCTTGAATTTCTTTATCAGTACAAGGTGGTAGACTAAGTGTATATGGAAGTGTGCTTATGCTATCCACTAAATAACGTAGATCATCATAGCAACTTAATGCAACCTTATTCAACGTAATTTGTGCATCTCGTGATGGTATGATCTAATTAAATTCGTCTCTTGGAGATTACAGTTTGGTTTAAATAGACATTGGTTTAAATAGACAATCTTTGTTTGTTTCTAATTTTATATTATGTTTTATCACATATTTATAATATCATTGCATACTTTCATTTCATCTTTGTCAGTCCTAAAAAGCATTTAACTCGTTTCTAAGAACAGACAATTCTTATATTCATACACCATGCAACCAATCTGTAAATAGTCTTGGTAACTTTTATTCATCCGAGAAACACCATAAGCATCATCTTTAGTATATTCACTTTTGTCAAAGAACTTAATATTTTTTTATGACATTGTTAAAGTCTTCTGTCTATACAGGAATCCATAACGAAGCTGTACCTGTCATAGACAAGTTCATTTTATCACCTTATTGAGTTTTGAGCTTGTTATAGTAGAAGTCATCCATAAGTAACCTACGTAATTCTAGCACTGTAAAGCCACTATAAACTGGCTTGATTTATTTTATTTTCTGGTTCTTTAAATTTATTAATACCATATATTTTTATATGATTGTTCTCCTTGCAAATGATACATCGTTGGACGTTTAAAATATTTATTTTCTTTAGTACATAATTTTTTACATTCGTTTTCTTTTGTAAATGTTCCATCTGATTACCAATCACAGCTTTATTCATCAGCTGAAAGAAATGAATTTCAATGTTATTCTTTGTTTTTTTTTTCTCCAACGTGTATTTAATTCTGTGTATTTTAGTTGTTATCTTAACTGAACATACAACTTCAAATTAATGGATAACATATCTCTGTTTGTTAACGAGCACAATAGTTTAGGTCCTGAAGGTTTTGTACCCTTTTTATGTTTTATCAATTTATTTTGTAATTGTGATAAATCACATTCTTTCGGAATTGGAATTACTTTTTCTGGTTCTAAAGGATACTCTTGAAAGTAGTCCTGTAGATGTGTTGGTACTTTTAAATCTGCTTATAACATACCAGCAGAACGTTGTTCGTCACACTAAGGCATTCAATTTTCTGAGATGGTTTTTATTTGCTGTTAAGTTGCCAATCTCAATTCGTTGGCAGGCATTAATTGGCACATAGTCCAGCTATAAATGTATATTACGAATAATGCAACATAATGGCCGTAACCTTGCTCCATCATCTTTTATTTCTTTTTCCTGGCGTGTATTTTGCAATCAACATATTACTAATAATTCCTCCTCTATTTCCTGATTCATAAGAAACATATCATAATCTCTGAGCAATTCTAATACTACCTTACTTATTTCGAAAGTACCGTCATGCGCTAGTCCAGGCGCACTAAAATAATGTACTGGATCTAGTCTGACATTATTCATGCATACATTTTCAATTCTCCAAAACGGCCATAACATTCAAGTTTAGTTATTTTACTTAATAGTATGACGATCACCAAGAGTATTAAATTTGAAATGTTTCATGGCATCTTTTACGTACTGGGAATCTTCATCTGTTATTCCTCATCCTCTAAGGTTTGAATAAATATTTTCATTGGTGGCAGGTTAGGTTGCTTAAACCTTTCAAAGTCATCCATGCACTCCTATGGATAAATATATTTTCAAAAATAGTATGGCTCCATTATAGTAAATTTAAAATTGTTTCCGTGAATGCATCATCGTTTAGATTTTTCGCAAGTTGTATTGAGATCGACTCATAAACTATCTATAACTCGTATTGTCCTTTTATAACAACTTCTTTAACGTCTTTTTCAAATCTATCTAGTATAAACTCATACTAAGCAAAATGTATTTGTCACCAATATTTGGTATTATATTGTTATTTCTTGACCTGGATCTTTTATTTTACTAAGGCAAATGAGCATCGTAACCAGACACATTGTGGATAAAGATTGGCATAATTTTTTGGTGTCTGTAATTCAACTTACACTAGTTATGTGCAGGACCTCTGTATTTGCCAGTTAGATGATCGTGATCTCTTACTTTATACTTAGTGGTTGTATCGTCTCAAGTTTTTCAGTAATCTCCTTTTCATAAATATAATATATGTTTGTATAATTATGTTGATTTTAATCTTTGAATATCACTTCAGCAGCGTTTTTAGGTCTACGTTCTTCATAAACAAATACTCGTAAAATTCATTTATACAGTCTGCTTGTATGTAAACTATAAGCTCATAGTCTTTGTGAATTGATTTAAGGTAAAGACAAAATCCTGACAAAATATGTTTTGCTGTTTTTGTTGTATATGATGTATTTGGATTTTGTTTTACAAGTGCTTATTGTCTCCATGATGTTTTCAAAATCACAATATGAAACAAAAGGAACTATTAGCTGGTGGTAGTAATTTTTAAATTTAACCACAAAACCCTATTCTGACATTATATCAGTTGTGTTATATATTTGATTGCATTCTCTTTTGTGGTCTTGTAATTTAATTTTAGAATAAGAATAATTTAAATACGTTTTACAAAAAGTATTTTTATTGTATATGTTGCTTTCTTGAAATGACGCTAATCTTGACAAATCCTTTTTTTCCACAAAAAGAAACATTTTTTTCATTCAATACGATTAGAATATCTGCGTGACTTTCTTTCTTCTTTCTGTTATTCTAACTGGTTTTATAAATTGTCTATGGTTTCGTATACATTAACAAATATATTAAATTCCTTTTAGAAAATCATCAAGGTCGTCTATTTTGATCGGGCATCTGTGAAACCAGTGTTCATATTTGTCAAGTTTATATTTTGATGGTCTGTACTAATGATAGTTTGGGAGGTTTATTATTAATTCTATGACATAAAAAGTACATTTTTGTTTTTATTTTAAATGTTAAGACAATAAGTTTTATTTCTTACTCATTTTGGTAATGTAATAAATGATCTTCCTCTCATTGACTGATGTTTCTGTGAAAAACCCAGATGTGTTGCTCTAGAGCTATTTCTTGGCCAAATGTTGTGCTATGTATTGAAAATATCCTGTCAATTACGCTTTGGATTTCACTTCTATTCATAATGATTAAAGACTTTGTTCTGTGATACTAATTCATAAATTCTAGCTTGTTTTCTGTTATCATTACGTGTCGACTCGAACTTTCTAGCTGAACATATACAGATCCAAACTCTATGAGTTTTCCACTTATTATTTATTTTAAGTATGGTTTGAAATCATTGAAAAATAAATGCAGGTCTTTATCATTTCCCCTCTAAAATCATTAAAAAATTAATGCTAATCCTTATAATTTCCCCTCTAAAATAATTACAAATTCATGATAATCCTAATAATTTCCCCTCTAAAATCATTTTAAAAAATAATGTTAATCCTTATAATTTCCCCTTTAAAATCATTAAAAAATTCATGCTAATCCTTATCATTTCCCCTCTAAAATCATTAAATAATTAATGCTAATCCTTATCATTTCCCCTCTAAAATCTATACTCGTTTAAGGTATAAGGCATTTTTTTCACCACATTGAAAACATGTAATGTTCTTTACCAGTTATACTACCTGAAATTTGTACATATTAATCTGACGTTGTTATTGCTCTGTAAAATCTTTCTTCCATACATACCATTTAAAGTTTTTAAATCGTCAATTATTATATTTATAGTAGTCGATTCACACTCTTTAAAAAAAATCTGGTACGATACTGAATCTATCTTCTTTGACAATATGTATAATGTTCTTTTGTCCAAGCCTATCATTATCTGCTTGCAAATGTATGAGCAGAAATAGCCAATATGATGATGGAAATTTTATTATCGTCTAAAAGTTAGTTACAATCCCAACAAACATCTTTAGATTGTTTTAACGGAATAATTTAATCACACTACATGACACAATATCAATCCTTCGGAATACTTTGTTTGATTTTATTCTGACCTGATTCTTTGAATTTTGAAGTAGCCAATTTTAAATGTTCCATTTATTTTTGCAACACACTATTTTCAGCGGACATAAAACCATTACAAGAATCACCATATCCGTTTCATTTCACAAGCAATTATTTTTTACCGTTCATTGTTGTCGACTTTTCTCAATCTTGAACAGTTCGTCTTGTTCCTCGTAAACTATCCGCTCAATATTCTCTCTCTTTAAGTGTCCCTATTTATACACAGCAGGGTCACCTAAAATCACTTGTCTGATTGTAAGATTCTCTTATTTAAAATTAGTAATACAGTCTTTTGCACACAAAAAATAGATTTATATTTTGAGATCCTAATTTTCTTACCTATTTTATATGATCTCTGACATTTAACCTTAGTTCTACTTCTAAGATTTTCATCATGTTCTATTGTCTTGGATTATACCATAATCCTATGTACATTCTAGCATACAGATATAGCAATAATTACTTTTTACATACCTATGACTGGACTCGAATGTACACTGTTTGAGAAGTTGAGATCTAGATTACATATGCCTTTCCCCATGACCTTAACTTGGTTAAAGGCCTTCCTTAAAAAATAAATTACGAACTTTCCTTTGGAGATTATGAAATAAGCTATTTATTCCATTTTTTCATGCTCGGTAAATACAAATGTCATAAAATTATTTTAATTTGTTTATTTCATTTTCAAAATTTAAATATATAAAGCTGAAAACTTGTTCGTGAGCATTTGTCCATTCATTTGAACGTATGTATCCACATAAAATGCACAACTGTAAGCGAAGAGATTACTAATTTTCAGTAACTTATGAAAGATATTCTGTCATAAAGTAATTAAACAATTATTATTTTTCATGAGGGTAGGTCTCAGTAACTATGGTACTAAGTTCTTTAATATTCTTACAGAGCAACATAAACATAATCTTTTTCAGTCAAATATCAACGCAATAATGGTGTTGATATTTGACTAATGGCTGGGAAATTTCGTACAAGTTATTTTGATCAATGCAATAGCATAGGATTCTGCAGCCAGGATTTGTTGTTGTTGTTGTTGTTGTTGCTTGGGGTGGAGTAATTTAGTAATTATGGTTTGACAATCATTCTCTGTATACTGATACCAATCTATGGCGTAAAATTGCATACTGATAAATCATACCAGTGTGAAGTAAGAAAAACCATACAAGCCTGAAATTGATCTCTTGAATGTGTGGTCCCAAGTTTGATTAGATGAAACTTATTTGTGATATTAGCACATTTAAGAACCCAGTTACAACGTATGCTGTCTTAAAGTCCTTGGAAATACAGGGAAAGCAACGACCTCAAGCCAAGCTCACGACGGATGTTCGACATTGTTTTTCCGCTCGGTATTTGTGGGAACTTAGAAACTATCTGATTTTGGAACTCTGGCTTGTTACAGGACGTTGCATGGTCAGAGACATCACCATGTAGCAATCTGGAATTAGCTTTCTTATCACCATTCATTGTTATTTACATTATCAACAAATTAATAACTAAATCGTAATTATTACAGCACTAAATTAAAAAACAAAACAAAACATCAATATCTGCTGATACACTTCTCATCCCTAAACCTAATCAAAGAGTAACATGAGGAGATAATGTGCTTTTGCACGTGTAAATATACCAAGTATAGGTTTCTACGCAAAACGTTAAAACGTTCTTCATATTCGTGAGTAACAATTTGAACCCTGATTTTTATGCGATGGTAGGTATTTGTTTTGTTCCAAATTAGTATACATCTATTTTCCTTCATAACTTTTTCATCAGAAAACTTGTAGGACATTCTCAAATTGAAAATGGTTTGTTTCTTCTTCACGTAAGAGAACAATAACAGCATCGCTAAGGTTTGAGCAAGAAATCAATATATACACCATGCTCATCAACCTTTTTGTGCTTCGAACAGCTTTCCCGTGACTAATGATAAGTGATGACACAACTGCTACGTGTTTATCATCCTAATTGCTAGGTTTGGAAACAAATAACAGCTCAGTCAAAGAATGACCTTTCAAACGACCAATTACAATTTAAATGAGTGCGCAGTAAAACAAATATGTGTGTAAGAGACATCACGAATTGAATCTGACTCATATATATATATATATATATATATATATATATATATATATATATATATATATATATATATATATATATATATATATATATATATAAGATTACACAAAATTTTGGTTCCAGTTATTTAACAAGGAAAACAGCAAGATAATACAGAAGTATTGGCCTCTCTTTGTAAGATACTCTTCAATTGTATTTTTCGGGCTACGCAGATGGAACGATATATTCATTTTTTTCTTCTTCTTCAGAACCGAGTTTTGCCAATGTTATCAACGAGTTAACGAATGATTCTTGGCAACAAAGATAATATTTTGGTTATCAGCAACATGCATTTGCTATTTTATTGGTACAGAAGTTTAATGGCCAATATTGCAATTATATTAATGCTGAAGTTTACGTAGACAAGCAATGTCGAAAAATTGAAGTGGTGGATTTTGATCGATAAATGTCACATATCAGGGGCAGAATTTCAGTCTCAACCTATATAATATTCAGTTTTGCAAAGCGTAGACCCATATGCTGGTATTTAATTTATATACAATTTATGATTCAAACGTAGTGAAAAGACAAACTGATACGTTAATATGGATCTTCTTGCGCTCTCTTCTCAAGACCTTTGAATTTCTTTCACTATAAATAGCCCATTGTGTCGCGATCGCGAGAATATCTGAGCGAGTCACGTCACAATTTTAATGACGTGTATACATAGTACTAGTATAATAGCGATTTTGTTGGTTATTGATCTAGGTTGAAGTCTTCTACCCCACATAGACTCAGACGATAAGTGTACTTCAGCGAAATAGTGTAAAGTGGGTAAATGAGTTATATAGGACAAAAAAATTACTTGATACAGTGTAGGTTTGGTGGCACATTCGGTAGAATTGTCGGCACGTTTTCAACATTTTACACCATTATCCGAACGAACCCTGTTGTCGCTTTTTTCCCCCATCATTTTTCCTTGTTCCGTAAACTAAATTTTAGGTTTAGGAAAATTTAAATTTGTAAACAATCGAAGATGATAAAATTAACATGTTTATCTTCGATTTTATAATCAAGCTTTTTATGCAATGAACGTTTGTATAAGTCCATTAAATCCTAAAAATAATTAGGATGTTGGATTATAAAAAAGAAGAAACAAAAAGACGTAATTTCAAAATAAAGTTTGCTATCGCAAACTGAAGTAACTTTGTAATGTAATGCTAAATATTTCATGACCCTTTAATATATAATTTTTGTGATTTGATTTAAGCGGGTATTTTTAGCGGGCACATTCAGGTAAATTATAGTGTATCCATCGATATTATCTTTTTCATTTAATGAGAAGTAGTCAAAAATATTATCTGGCTATTGACATTTTCAAAAAACAATTCTAGCCATTTAGGAAAATATCCACAACCACAAATTCAAATAAAAGGAAATAATCATTAACTGCGCAGTAAATAAATTTTTTTTTCTTCTAAAATAAATATTTGCTCAAACCTTGTGTGTGCTAAGTGTAAATTTCGTTTATTATTTTAATAGGAAGATATATTTGCGGAACACTTTGGTAGAGTTCCTGCATCCACATCCCATTCTCCCTCGCTAGTATCCGACGATGATGATGTCCCATATACTACGATAGACCCAGAGGAAAGGGCATGACGATTTCTTGTTAATGTGGATAATTTGAACCCCGAGGACGAAGAATCCAACAGTGAGGAGGAAGCCATTGAAAATAAACCTGACGACGTAGTTATTGAAAAAAATAGAACAGAGGTCAGTTTAAGGACAGTGGGCGATTTTATCAGAAAGGGTTGCGGTTGCCGAAAAAATTGTATTGGCAGTCAGAACCCAAATGCCATTTATGACCACGTGTTAAACATGAGAGAAATGCTAAAGGATGAGAAAGATTTATACATAATGGGTGCATTGTCTGACGTCAGTGATGGAGAAGGAGACGTCTTCGATACATGTACAAGTTCGCCGGGAATTTGTTTTGCAAACGAGCATTTTTATTTGTGTTCGACTTAAGAAGACATGCTTTAAAAAATCTAATGAAGCACATGATGACAAACGGAGTAGTTCTCCGGTCCCACGGAAATAAGGGCAAGAAACCTCCAAACGCACTCCATTTTTCCGATGTGAAATGTGTGGTGATGTTCATATCAAATTATGCAGATGAGTTTGGTATGCCTCTGCCCGCTGCACCAAGGGGACGAAACAATGAACCACCCATATATTTACCTGCAAATATCACCAAGAAGTTGGTACACGCTAAATATGTTGCCAGTTGTAACGAAAGCGAGAGAAGAGCTGTGAAGTACACCTCCTTTGTCCCCATTTGGAATGTTTGCTTGAGTCACATAAAGATAGCAACACCTAGAGACGACATGTGTTCGAGGTTAGAAATTATCAGGAAGGAAATTATCGACGCACAGACGGAAGATGACAAGCTAGAGGAGTCTATAAAAATGCAGAAGCATATAGAGTCTGCGAGAAAAGAAAGAGAAGTTTATAGAGATTGTTTGCGACTTGCCAGTGAAAACAGAAATAGGACCGAGAAGTTTGTCCATTACATCTTTGATATTTTACAAAATGTCTCCATTCCACATCATGCGCGGCAGATGGGTCCCGTGTATTTTGCCACTTTGTGAAAGGTGCATATTTTCGGATTTCGCATCGATGGGGAACCAAGGCAGTTGAATTTTTTCATTGATGAGGGAGATACAATAGGACCCGATGGTACTATATCACACGGCCCCAACGCAATCATATCAATGGTAGACTGGGCTCTACAGCACCATGGTTCCGGGGAAACCAGCTGTACTATACACGCAGACAAGTGTCATGGTATGTGTGTTAAATTTGGTATTTGTTACTCTGACCAACACAAATCATAGAAAATATTTATTTAAAGATCAAAAATTACATGTTTATTATGATGATGATGCCGATATTGATATGTAAGTTACAGGTGTGTGTTGCAAATGAAATTTTTATTTTTATTTTCTTTCTTGTATAATCTATTAAACTTTTTCGACTTTCACATACATGCACACGCTAGAACGCCTGTAAATGGTTTCTTTATACATTTTTTAATATATTGCCATGTCTAAATAGAATTTTAAATACATTATTACAGGAGAAAATAAGGACCAGTTCGTAATAGAATACTTTGTTTGGAAACTATGCTTAAATGTTTTTAACATTTAGCCTTGTCTCAATCGAAGCTAAAATACATTAATTACAGGACAAAATAATAACCGGTTTGTGATTGGATACTTTTTGTGAAGAGTCATGACCGGTCAGCATCATGAAATTAAATACCTGGTGCAGAACCTGGTCATACACGGTGTGTTATTGACGCAGGATTTGCCAACATTAAGAAACTTTTTCGCCCAGCAGACTGTGATACATTTGAACAATTGGCGGAGATAGTAGACAGGTCGTCCTCCACCAACGAGTCAGTGCTCTATCGCCGAGCTGATGGAGATACTACCTGGCAGTGGAGAGACTGGAAGGGATATCTCGCCCAGTTCTTCAAGCCCCTTCGAGGCATACGGTACTCTGTTTATTAAATGTTATGTCATCTTTGTACATTAACACAATTTATCATAATACCTTACATCCAATATAAAGATGCTGATTTTATTCACAATTAAGGATAATAGCGCTATTTAATTATTGCCAGGAGAATGTTATTGGATAGAGTAAAGGTTTACATTATTTTGCCTGCGCTTTCATGCAAAATATTGTTTACTTTATTGGTTTCATTTTTCTCAACGATTGAAGAAAATAAGCACATATTAAATGTGACATTAGTAAGTAGTCATACGCTCTTTATGTGTGTGTGTGTTTGTGTATTTGCAGAGGACACCAGTGTTTCCAAGAAGTTGCTGACGCACCGGGTATAGTGTTTGTGAAGGAAGCCTCAGATCAGGAGGAGATTCCAGTCAATATTATGAAGATCCCGGGACGGACGATCGAGATCGACAAGCGTCCAGACCTGATGCAGAGTGCAGGACTGAGAAGACATCGTCAATAGTATTTATTTAAGAATGTGAGGGGATTTGTCAGCCCCTGCTATCAGGACATCACATGTCCAAGACCCTCAGAGGAATGAGGTGCTTCATGCTATTCTTTAGCATACTTTTAGTGGGACTATGTTGTAATAATTAAATATAATTTTGGCATCACCATATAGTTATTGTTGTCATTTGATTATGTTAATTTTAAAACAAAATTAAGTTTCACAGAAGAATATGTCACAACTCCAATATCATATCCATTCCCTGACTGAACACAGTTAAAAGATATACGTGCCGATAATAAAAGCTGCATCATAAATACTGAACCCGGTTAACTCAACTTTTTTAGTATTAAATAACTAAACATCATTTCACAGCATGAAATAAGCTTTGAAGAAAAATTGTAAATGGCTCCATTTATGTAAACAGTTAAACTATAACCTTACAGTTTGTGCAAAGTTACCTTAACGTCATGACGTTGCATTGTGAATGCGGTATGGATCCCGTCTCAAGCCAGTGGATGAAAAAGTGATACACTATGGTGGTAACATTTATATTATTATATTTTAAAAACAGTGGACATAAATGCGATGCTATCTAAGCAATATCCAACTCATTATGAAAAGAAAAGATCGAGGCCGGCAAAGAACTAGAACGAGTTTGTTAGACTTGCAGAATATTCCTGGTTTTTGTAGTACCATGAAAAGTTTTCTCGTCTGCAGTTAGATTCAGTTTTGACCAACTAATCAGATCTTGACACGCTGGCACTGAGACTATTTCGGTGTAATTGTTATAGTCAAGCGATGCTTGTGAGGTTTTATTCTCTTCTTAACCTCTAGAAAAGAAATGAAAATGCAGTTAGAGCACTGTCGACACCGATTCTGGTAAGATATTTTGAAAATCTTTTAGTTAACATGCGTAAAGATTTCCATTACTATCTCAGAATAACGCTATTTGCATAAGATTTGCTTGATGAAATTTTAAGAGCCTTGCAATCCCTGGGCTCGAGATGCTGAAGGCATTAAGCTCGATACAAAGATCTGTCATAGTTTTTTAGTCGATGTATGAAAAATAAATCATTGAAATATTACAACTGCATTCCCTTATTTATTTATGATAATATTCAAGCCTCAACTAAATCATAAACATTTACTTGTTCACTTTACTCACGTAGTTTTGGTTGTCGGGTATTGGCTGTAAAACAATATTTTTGATAAGGGTAGGTTTCAGTAGCTGTGGTATAGATTTCTATCGTACACTTACAACACAATATAATCATAATCTTTTCACTCAGATATCTACACAATAATTGTGTTGATATTTGAGTGATAGGTGGAAAGTGTTGTCATACTTATTTTGATAATGCAATAGCATAGGATGCTATGGCTAGGCAATTTTGTAACAAAAACTTTTGCTGGGGTGGAGTGGCTGGGTATTTTTTGTAAATTCTTTATGGGTAGAGGGTATGGTGTTGTCTCTAGGAAAAATAGTTGGTGAGGAGTTAAATGTATTGGCTGGAGGCCCCAAACACCCAATACACAGAATTAGTCCTGTATGTAATTACCAAACATTAATAGCTTAGAATATCCCAAGAAGTCCTTGTATTAAGAAATTTGTCAATTTTCGAAACAAATCCATAATGTCACTTTGGCACAGGTAACTTTGATGGTAGAGCACCTGATTAACATTGGTGAGACTTGGGTTCGAGCCCCAGTCAGGCCGTACACATATTTACACAGAATATATTCCTTCAACATCAAGAATGATCTCGCTCTTATCCAACTGATTGCCGACTATAACCTTTAGAGTAAGAGCTCCTGATTTCATAGTGATTTTATTTTGTTTTTTGTACGGCATTTTATTAAATCACCAAATTTTACATCTTAGTACGTTTCCTTAATTTACCTAATATACAACTTAGAAAAATTAAAAAGAAAATCGTGTAAAAGTTGGTACTTTTGAGTCAAAACGACACATATAATATATAGAGGAAGCAGCTTAAAACAAGAAAGGTTGACTCTAATATGGAAAATGGTGTGCCCGGCACTAACGATGTAAATAGAATATTGTGCCCGACAGTATTGGACCGTCTAAATTAGCTTAGCTGACGCACGACCAGAGCTGAGATAACTACGTCCACTCATTAGTATAGTACATCATATAACATCAGAGTACTTTATGTTGACGCTTACCCCTCGTGAATTAGTGGAGGGCACTACTAACTATCGGCAAAAATAGTCATAGTAATCACATACGTTTTGTATATATAGTCATGAAACTTGATATGGGTACTGTTGTCACTGATGTAAGCGCCCATAAAAAGTAAATTGTGGTTGTAATGATCTACATTTCTTGTTAAAGTATATGCTAAGTTTTTGGATTAGGTACCGGCGGAGCAGGCGAGACATAACATTCTACAGGACTTCCTGTTGGTTTGTGTGGTTTCCTATTGGTTCATTTATAGACTCGCACGAAGTCTCCTTTTGAATAAAATTTTTTCACAATTAGTTATGCAATTTGCTATCAAGTTCAGCATGTGTCCATATTATACCTAAAATTCCTCTTCAGTAACAGATGAGGATGCAGTAAATGAAGTAATTACAACACAAGAAAATGATAACGAAAAATTGAGGAAAAATATACTGAAAAAGGGACCTGGTACAAGTCTATTTTATTATTAGAACATACCTTCGCGTTTTTGTTTTTTTTATCAATTATAAGCGTGAAAGAAGAGAAAAATCTTTCATTTGGATTGAGTCCATGGATGGAAAACACGGTAAGAACTGTTTCTTACAATTTCACTACGTTTCTAAAGTATCAATGTTTTTCTTGTGTATATCTTTTGTTTGTCAAGATTCCAAAGTAAAATGAGGAATATATCGTCAGAAATTTTATCAGATATACACAAGATTTTAGACATGGAATATGATGATTGTGAAGATGGAAATATTGTATACCCCCATGTATCCATCTGTCTGTCTGACTGTCTGTCTATCTATCTATCTATATATATATATATATATATATATATATATATATATATATATATATATCTGTCTATCTACATGCATATCCGTCAGTATGCCTGCCTGACCAACTATGTATGTATGATTTCTATATGCATTTCGTTGCCGCGATACTATAACGAAATTATTATATCATAGGATGATTTGATAAAGATTTACTGTAGGTTGGTTATAATATATACGATGATATGGCGATAGATATTCAAAATGTAAGTATTGTAAAATAGAGGATTAATTTCAATATTGTATATATAAATATATAAATCTTAGGGTCCCACTCAAATACAAAGATACAGGAGCGACAATTCCAATATTGACTTAGCTCTGCACGGAAATGGCATGGAAAACAGTATACAAATTCGAATTTGTGTTCTTTTTTCTGTATAAAAAAAAATGCGCTAGCCCAACAAGGATTAATTTCAATATATGTTTGCAAATGCAAGTGAAATTGAAATATACATATTCTGATTTAGTAGGAAATGGAACAATTGTTGAAAAGTTTGCTTAAAAAATAAACAAAATTCAGTATTATAATGAGACCTATACATGTATTGACCGAAAAAGTATTCAAAAGTCAAATACCAATAAGCATATATTACTATAATTTATGTATAAATTATCACGTATAATCAGAGGTTTGTAATTTTTATACGTCTTCATATTTGTATCAGAATCTGGAGTATTCTGATACGTGTATAAATCTGTAGCGTACTAACGGGGGGAGGGGGGGGGCAGACGGGGCGGTTGCCCCAGGCGCCAGAGGTCTTGGGGCGCCAAAACAGCTGATAAAAATTCGGGCCTCGTATTCTGGCCCTTTGGACCATCATCGTCCCCCCCGGGCGCAATTTACCCTTAGTACGCCACTGGTATGAATCACTTCAAAGTAATGACATTTATAATTTCTGAGGTCTTTAATAATATCAGTTACTACAAGGGTGTATGACATTCAATATAGATTCTTTACTTTGCTTTTGATTCCATTTTAAGTCACTCGAGGTACATGCACATATTTCCATTACGAACGATAGGGTTTCATTGTGACTTGTCTTTTAGCCAAAGTAGTGCTACAGAAAGACTTTGTCCTTAATAGCTGTACTTAATGCAGAAAGCGTATTTAAGCTTTTCTTCCAATGGTAAACATTTCACAGAACAAAATTAAATGACTGGTGTGTACCAAATATATTCAATTATGGAATTAACTCAACTATATTGTCCTAATTTCAATAGCGTGTCGACATAAATGTAGCACTCTTTGAATATATGAGTGGCATGACCTGGCATAAATGTAACACTGTTTGGATATATGATGAGCACGACTTCGACATAAATGTAGCACTCTTTTGTTACATGAGCAGTACGACTTGGCCATAAATGTATCTATTTTTATATATACGAGGATATATGCGGAGCGCGACTTAGATATTAATGTAGCACTCTTTCAATATCTGAGGATATATGCAGAGCACGACTTGGACATATGTGTAGCACTCTTTCGATATATGAGCAGTACGACTTGGACATAAATATAGCAATCTTTAGATATATGACGATATATATGGAGCACGACTTGAACATAAATGTGAAACACTTTGGATATAAGAGGATATATGCGCAACACGACTTGGACATAACTATGGCACTGTTTGGATATAGGAAGATATATGCGCAGCACGACTTAGACATAAATATGGCACTCTTTTGATATATGCGTAACACGGCTTGGACATAAATGTAGCATTCTTTCGATATATAAGGATATATGCGGAGCACGACTTGGACATTACCGTAGCACTCTTTTGATATATGAGCAGTAAGACTTGAACATAAACGTAGCAATCTTTAGATATATGAGGATATATATGGAGCACGACTTGTACATAAATGTAGTACTATTTCGATATATGATCAGTACGACTTGAACATAAATGTATCACGCTTTGGATCAATGAGGATATATGCAGAGCACGACTTGGACACAAATGTGGCACTCTTTGGATATAGGAAGATATATGCAGAGCACGACTTGGACATACATGTAGCACTCTTTGGATATAAGAGGATATATGCAGAGCACGACTTGGACATACATGTAGCACTCTTTGGATATAAGAGGATATATGCGGAGCACGACTTGGTCATAAATGTAGCACTCTTTTGATATAGGAAGATATATCGGGAACTCGACTTGAACATAAATGTGGCACTCTTTCGATATATCAGGATATGTGCGGAACACGATTTGGACATAAATGTGGCACCCTTTGGATATATGAGCAGTCCGAATTGCATATAAATGCAGCCCTATTTGGATATATGAGGATATATGCGAAGCTTGACTTGGACATAAATGTGGCACTCTTTGGATACATGAACAGCACGACTTGGACATAAATGTTGCACTCTTTAGAAACTTCGGCAGCGGCTGGGGATAATCATCACAGATCAATCGCTGGACAATATAATGTAGCCATCAGGACTTAATCTAATTTCCCAAATATACAAGGGTGTGGCAGTAAATGTAAGAAAAATTAAAGATCGTTAAATAAAGTTAAACTAAGTTGTATATATCTGTAGCGCGAAGATCCTTTTGTAGCTATTGGCTGTTTGCAGCCTTTTTGTAATAGTTACCTTTAGTGATATTTCCCACACACTAAAATGCGGCCAACCGGAAGTCTAAGAAAAATATGGATTTGGTATATTTAGCGCATTAGTATGACCTGGACATTGAGTCCAAAAGCCTTTAGGTGTATTATAAATGGGAACATGATCTGTCATAGCTTCTCAAAACAATGTCTTATTAGTCAGTGTTATATCAAGTACAATATAGGGACACGGACCCTACAGTGACCACGAAGGACATACGAACCTATTTAAAATAACTGTAAGTTTTCCGTTTGTAATTTATGGTTCCCCTTTCAATATCCTCACGATGTGCAGCGAATGGACATCCTATTTGTATGAAAACAGTTTTCAGTGTTTCCTTTTCTCAATTTGACTTTCCACTTTTTTGCACCTTGATGTGATACATGAAATAGATTGCATGGAATACATTTACCAATGCAACGTGTGTGTGCCTCAGCTTTAAGCTATATAGTTATTAAGACATCGTTATTCGGAGGGGTTGGTTTATTGCTCTAGGTCAAAGCGTGTATTATACTAATTTCGGAAGGTATTTCAGCCATTTTTATGTCAATGTTCTCGAAATCCATATGACAAGCACACCTGATTAGCCCCAGTGTCAAGCCAACACACCGGTGAAATACTAAATAGCTGCCACATATCGGTGCAGGTGGAGCTTGCGGGTTTTTTCTTACAGCAGTTTCAGTTGTATGCAGGCATGCATATTTACGAGACCATTTGTTTTCAATATAGGTTGCATTCAGAAATTTCAAAAAGTCTTGCATAACATAATTCTTTGTGGAATTAAATTCACAGGATCTAACTTCATGGATTTTTGGCAATAGCTTTATTGTGTGAGGCATTATGTGAGATTTACTTTAATCGGATTTACATATATGTTGAATAAACGTAAAAGGGAAAGAACTTGCTGTTTTACCAACCTGTCCAGCCTGAGCTTAAAACCGAGCCTGAAAAATGTACACATTATCACCAGAGGATAAAAAGTAGGTTACTTTCTCCTCCCCTTGACAACATTGAGTAGTGTTACCAAAGTAAAATCCCACACGTACTCAACAATTACAAGAATATTCCTGCCCTAAATATATTACTTTACCTACTTCTACTGCCCCCCCCCCCCGCCATTTATATTTAACAAAATGTTTCTTTTTTTACTAACAAAACACTATTTTAAATATAACAGAGCCTTCAATCAATTTGCAAAGCTAGTTCTTGGTTTTTGATTGATTCTGTAAGCTACCCAAACCCAACTGCACCATGTGTGCCAGTTTAGGTTAAACACTACATGGCAAGGACTGGTTGAAGGTCTACGAAGACAAGGACCTGAGGGCGGCATGAATATTCATGAGTTGCACTGATTTATTCAGACTGTTTACTTGATGGTATTTCAAGCCTTGCTCTAAGTTGTAAAAACCCCTTTATACTTTATTAGCAGTATAAGCAACCTAAACTTCATCCTGCAGAAAAATATGCATCGGCCGTTAGATAGGGAAATTTGACGCCACATAAATAAACATTACTACTTTGTCTGTTCCTAATCGTTTTTACACATGTTGTTTTAGCAATATATTTCTTTATTTTTGTAATATGAAAGGATACTATCGGTTACAAAGTTTGTTAATGACAGCTCTCCTTTAAATTTCTCACTAATCACTATAAGTAATACACATCGTTATTTGATGAAATTATTGGTGGGCTACGATCCCGTAGATATTTACCTTTATAATTTAGCATTTAAAAAAACCGTAGCTCTTTTCATAAAATCTGAGAAAGAAGTTTCATAGTTATAACATCAATTTCTCTGTTTAACCGCAATATGATCTTCCTCTCATCCAGCAAACAGCGGTTTTTCTTGCATGTTTTATAACAGCTTCTTTCAGAAAAAAATATCTCATACTGAATTTAGCCAGAATAACATACTCCAGCAAAGACTGAGGTGGTAAAACGATCATATATATATATATATATATATATATATATATATATATATATATATATATATATATATATATATATATATATATATATATATATATAGCTACGATGCTATAGAACAACCCTAACCCCTAACGTTTCTTTATGATTCCAAAATATAGACAATGACCTAGGATACAAATGAATAGAAAGATATATGCTTATTCAATCAGTGCAGGTAGAAGACAAGGACCTAATGTAGTTTGCTGTAGAATAGCTCTACCGTTTCTGTATGATTCCAAACTAAAGAGAGGGGCCTATGATAAATATTAATAGAAAGATATATGTTTATTAATCAGTACAGACAGAGGACGGACAAGGACCTTTGTTAGGCTGCCATAGAAGCTCTAACGTTTCTGTATGATTCCAAAATATTTGAGAAGGACCTAGGACAGGTATGAAAAGAAAGTACTGCTTATGGAATGATTACTGGTTGAGGAAAAGGACCTAACGTAGGCTGCTATAGAAAATGTCTAGCGTTTGTGCATCATTACAAACATGGTCAATCATTTTAGGCTAGATCTTTATAGATTCGTGGCGATTCCATTAGTACAAGCACCTAGGATATGTATTAGAAAGAAAGTACTGCTTATTGAATGAGTACAGGTAGAGGACATGGGGGAAAAAAGAGTTTTTTTCTCAGAAAAATGTGCGTAGAAGCAATATTTTGCAGAAAGTCGGTATTTTCGTAAGTAATTCAAGCTGCGCTGCATAGGATATCTTTCAAAGTATAGATATTGTTTTCTTGCTTTTCGCATAGGTTGAAATATAGATATAATTGTATAAGTCAGTATATAAGACGAGACATTCCATGTAGGCATTCAAAAGCTTTCATTCTCCGAAAAATGTAATGTCATTTTGAAGCATGGAAAGCATTTATGATAGATACATATACAAATTCTTTGCGATTGTAGCAGTGTATTTTTAGGATAGGGATCTGACGGAGGCTTCTATAGAATGGGCTTAATGTTTCTGTGTGATTCCAAAGCACCTACAATGACCAGTTATTGGTATTAATGGAAGTCATGCTTACTGGGTGAATACAAGTAGAGGACAAGGACCTGAGGTAGGCTTGCTCTAGAAAAGGCTTAAGTTTGATGTACCATTTCTAACCGTGGAAAGCAATAATGATACATACATATATACATTCTTTGCAATTGTATGAGTATATTTATAGGACAAGAACCTGAGGGAGGTTGCTATAAAATAGGCATAATGTTTTTATATGATTCCAAGGCGTGTACAAGATCTTAGGATAAGTATTAATAGAAAGTGAAGCTTATTGGATGAGTACAGGTAGAAGGCAAGGACCTGACGTAGGATGTTATACTATAGGCCTAACGCTTGTGTTCAAAGCACAGACTAGGACTTAGGATATGTAGTAGTAGCAATATATGCTTATTAATTTAGTACAGGTGGAGGACAAGGACCTAATGTACGCTGTTTTAGAATAGGTTCAACGTTTCTGTATTATTCCAAAACACAGACCTGTCATACGTATTAGAAGAAGTCATGCTTAATGGATGCGCGCAGATGGAGGACAAGGACCTAAGGTTGGGTGGCGTAGAAAAAGCCTAACGTTCTTTTATCATTTCGAACCATGACTAGCATTTATGATAAATATGTATACAAATTCTTTACGATTCTGTCAGTATATTAGGAAAACAATGACCTGAAGGTGGCTGCTATAGAATAGATACAACTTTTGTTCATCATTCCAAGTCATGTATCAGGACCTAGGATAGGTTTTAATGAAAAGTCAAGCTTATTCGATGAGTGCAGACAGAGGACAATGGCCATAGGTAGCATTCTGTGGAATAGGTCTCACGCATGTGTATGATCCATAAGCACAAGCAAGGACATGGGTAAAAATTAATAGAAAGATATGCTTATTCAGTCAGTACAGGTAGCAGACAAGGACCTAAGGTAGTCTGCTATAGAATAGCGCTAGCGTTTCTGTATGATTCCAAAATATAGACAAGGACCTACGACAGGTATTAAAAGAATGTACTGCTTATTGGATGATTACAGGTAGAAAATAAGGACCCAAAGCAGGCTGCTATACAAAATGTCTAGCGTTTGTATATATTGTTACAAAACATGGACACAAAGCTTCTTTACGATTATATCAGTATTCCAAATTATGTATCAGTACCTAGGATAGGTATTAATGAAAAGTCAAGCTTTTTCCATGAGTCCAGACAGAGGACAAATATCAGAGGTAGGATGCTGTAGAATAGGCCTAACGCACGTGTACGATGACCAAGCATAGACTAGGACCGAGTATAAAAATTAAAGAAACATACACGTATTCAATAAGTAAAGGTAGAGGACAAGGACCTGAAGGGGGCTGCTGTAGAATAGCCCGAACGTTTCTGTATGATTTCAAAATATAGACAAGGACCTAGGATAGGTATTAAAAGAAAGTAATGCTTATTGGATGAGTACAGGTAGAGGAGAGGGCCCAACGTTTCTGTATTAGTCCAAGACATTGACAATTACCTGTCATAGATATTAATAGAAATCATGCTTATTGAATGCGTACACGTAAAGAAAAATGACCTAAGGTAGGGGGGTCTTGAAAAGACCTAAGGTTGGTGTACCATTTGGAAGTATGGAAAGCATTTATAATATATACTTATATACATTCTTTTCGATTGTATGATTATCTTTAGCGGAAAAGGACACGAGAAATGATGCTATAGAATAGGCATAATGTGTGTGTGTGTGTGATTCCAAGGCATGTACAAGAACCGACGATAAACATTAATAGAAAGTCAAGCTTATTGGAAGAGCACATGTAAAGGACAAGGACCTGTGGTAGGATGCTATAGAACAGGCCCACAGTTTCTATATTATTCCACGATATGGACAATTCCCTATCATAGGTACTAATAGAAATCATGCTTATTTAGTGCGTACAGGTAAAGGACAAGGACCTCAGATAGGATACTCTAGAAAAGGCCTTACTTTAGTGTATCATTACTTATATAAATTCTTCTAGATTGTATAAGTATATTTGTAGGACAAGGACATGAGTGAGACTGATAGATACAATGTTTGTGTATGATTCCAAGGCATGTACAAGAAGCATTAATAGAAAGTTAAGCTCATTCATGAGTGCAGGTAGAGGACAAGGACCTAAGGTTGGATGCTACACAATAGGCCTAACTCTTGTGTACGATTCCAATGCATGGACAAATACCTGTGGTAAATATGAATAAAAGTCGTGGTTATTGGATGAGTGCAGGTAGAGGACATGGACCTAAGGTATGCTTCTATCAAAATGGTTTTATGCTGATATATCAATTGAAACCGTTTAAAGCATTTATGATAGATATTTATACAAATTGTTTCGGATTGTTTCCGTAAAGGTAGACAAGTACGTAAAATAGGCTAGTATAGAATGGGCAAAACGCTTGTCTATGATAGCAAAGGCAAGATAAGAACCGAGGATATGTATGAACAAAAATGAAGGTTATTGGATGAGTGCAGGTAGAGTACAAGGACATATGTTATGTTGATATACAATAGGATTAACACTTGTGTATGATTCGAAAGCATGGACATGGACATAGGATAGGAATTAATAACACGAGATGGTTATTGGAATAAGTACAGATCGAGGACAATAACCTATGGCAGGCGGCTAGAGAAATGGTATGATCTTGCGCATCATTTGAACGCAAGTACTATGATTTAGGATACATATTTATACCAAGTCCTGGCGATTGCATCAGCATAAGTAGAGGAAAGGAAACCAGGGAAAACTGCCTGAGACAAGGCCTAAGTTTGTGTTTGATTCCAAGGCATGGACAGGAACCTGCGATAGATAATTATTGAAAATCATTCTTATTAGATGAGTGCAGGTAGAGGACAAGATCCTAGTGAGGGCTGCTGGAGATGGGCCTAACGTTTGTGTTTGATTCCAAAGCAAACACGATGAACTGGGATAGGTAATAATAGCGAGCCATTCTTATTGGATGTGTACAGCTAGAGGAGTAGGACCCAAGTTAGGCTGCTATCCAAAATGTCTAACGTTTGTGTATCTTTACAAACCACAGACAAGGCATTAGGAGCGATTTTTATACAAAATCGTGTGTCGACTGTGTCAGCATAGGTGGAGGGCAAGGACCTAGGGTTAGGTAATATGCACAAGGTATGGAAATTGTGTGTGTTTTCGGGCAATAGACAAGGATGTAGGGCATGTATTTATACCAAACGGCGATTGTATGAATACTTTCAGAGAACATGGACCAAAAAAGGTGTGATTTTTGTGTATAATTTGTGGATGATTATAGGAGTACTGGCAACGGCAAGACCATTGAGTAGGTTTGGTTTCAAAGACCTGTGTATTGTGCTTATTTATATAAGCATGACTTTTGTGCAAAGATGCAAGAAGATTTTAACTCATACCGGTACGGTATTCTTCCCCCCCCCCCCCCCGACCCAATCATTCCGGTACGGTCGTACTGGCAATAAATGTCTTAATGGTATGGCGTACCTGACCGTACCGGCTTACTTGCACCACTGCTTTGGTGTATGATTTTAAGCAATGGATAAGGATCCATGATAGGTATGTATACACAGCCGTGGCGATTGTTTGAGATATGCTATGTTTCTATTCTAGAGACGAACATGGTAGAAAATGTTTTAATTCAACCTGCTTCTTCCTAACCTATCAAAGTTTAACATTTATTACAAATATAGAGCATATTTTGGTGATGTATATGTGGAATTTTGTATATTCCATCTCTCCCTGTCTTTTTGGTGTAAGACTGGATTTTTATAATAGCAGCTTATTGTAATATAGGCAAAAATGCAATCAAAGTATATTAACCAGAATTGAAGGAGACATACATTGGGACCAAGAAAGAGAGACACCGATATATGGCCACATTAAATCATGTACATGAACTATTTGTTAAATAGAAGAAATTATTACATTTTTATACATGTGTGTACATAGAAAGACTTATATTGTATTACTCACAGTAAAAGTCTCTGTCAATTGCAAAGATCCACATTCTCTTGCGTACACTGTTTTTCAGTTTATGATATAAAAATGTGCAAATTCTTGTATATGTCATCACTTAATATTCTTATAATTTGCCAGATGAAACATATGTACATTTATGTAATGCTTTGTGTGATACAAATGCTAACAAACATTACCTTCTACGGGGAATATAACAAATATAATGAAAGATGTACATTTATGTCATGATTTGTATGCTATGAATGCTAACAATCATTAGCACATACAGCTAATACGACACATATGATTTATAACAGATTCATTTTGAGAGATAAAGTGACTACGGGAACTATGTAAACATCATACATCAAAAGAGCACGTATTAACAACATGCTACAGATATATAGAATGAACTGTTTAAGCATGGTACCTAATTTGAGCAAGCATTGTAGTTTCTGTTCTATATGATCTTGAGAACTTAGAAATTAGAAAGATATGACTTCATTAACACAAATCTTTATGCTAATACAGCAGAAAATTAAGTACCAATAAAAAAAACTGCTATTCGAAAGATTGTATGTGACTTAAAACAAGCGTAACAATTTAAATCATTTATTTAGATTAAATTCGGATGCTTAACAAAGTTTTTGTGCCTCTCGATAGGTCTGCTCCAACTTTGTTTCCAGTGAGTGAATCAAGGCCTCCGTGAAAGCCACATATAATATCCACATATCTAGGATTCTGCAAAGCAGCAAAAAGTTACAAGGCTAGTAACCAGATCTGTACTAATTATAATTCTAGTTATTCAACAACACAGTCCCTGTATATTTGGAGTATTTATGTATTTCAGTATACCATATATGTGCGGTGATAGTTACATGGTTTTAAAATTTTCGCTAAATGAAAATCATAAACATGTAACTTCTGAAAATTCGATGTTTAATATTTGCGATGAAGTTTGTTCCATGTATTCAGGGAGGACAGATTTTTTTTCAAATATGCAAAAATATACTTTTCAATTGTAATAGAAGTCATTGAAAATATTTTTTAAAAACTATTTTCATGTGCTTAGTACACATTTCAAACTATCTACTATGAGTTCCGTGTATTCTAACAGCTATAAGCAACAATGTAATATTCCACTTATTGTTAAAGGAAAAAAAAAACATAATTGAGGAAACTTGTATACAGTGTAATAAAAATGGCTTTGAAATATGTTATAGAAGTCTGTGCATTACATGAGGTTATGACGTCAAAATATTTTGTAGGTTCTAGAGAGCGATACGTTTGAGGAAGAAAACGTAGTCTTTTTACAGTATGTGAACCTGTAAAACGCATTACTCCTAGAAAGCAAGAATTGTAAGACACAAATAACTGTATGGAACTAATAAGTAGCAAATCCCAATCCATGAAAAATATTTTGCAAAGCAACACAAATTAATACCATTAAAAATAACTTATTTGACAGTATTCATGATATTGTTCTCTCATTATCCATTTATTGTATGGTGTGCTAGCATGTCATATCGAACTGATTAGATACAGAAACTTATTAATCAACCATGTAATATATTGAAAACAGACAATACTATATTATGCCCAAATGGGTTTTAAACGGGTCTATATATTGAGCGTACTCTATCTAAAATTGGTAGGAGATAGTCATACAGTCCCCGTATAAAATACTCATAGCAAGCCCTATATACAGCCCGCCGTGACTTACGGACCCTTTAGATACATTATAAGTCATACTATACTTAGATTGTTAGGAAAACTTTTTTGTAATATTACACCAAAATAGAAACTCAAATGTGTGTGTGTGGGGGGGGGGGGGGCGGTTTTTTTCCTTTGTTCTTTTCTTGTGTTTTGTTTCGTTGTTTTTTTTTTTTGTTTTTTTTTCTTCATTTTTTTTTTTTGCCGGGGAGGGGGGGGGGGGAATTACAAATGTCACGCACTTAATCCGTTAAAAATTATTTCCACTTATACATGCATGATTTAATGTCATTAAAATACTGTCAGAAAACCATGCAATAACTTTTAGTACCTCGGTATTGAATTCTTAAAATTGATTAATAGAAATATTACTATATGGATGTTTTCTTATATGTTCTGTGGAAGGTCCTCGCTCACTCACACTGACCCATATCTGGTTATGTTGGCCCTCAGCTTGGCCTCAGGTCAAAACAACTCAATATATCGGACGTTGCAATAACAAGGCCTAAAAATGCATTTATTAGCATAATATAACTATGCTTGCCACCATATATAACTTCTCCAATCCTGTGCCTGTTCTCACCAAAAAAATGACTTGATAAATAAATCGCTTACCTATAACAAAACCCCTCACTGAGCTGATACAAATCTGATGATTTGTTTAAACATTCCATATCCATATATTTAGACGAGTATGGGCTTCTACAAAAATAAAAGATATAACACTAAAATTGTGGCAATACAATACGTGTGCCACCATCGATATCTTCAGATTAAAGGACATAGCTTTAACTTAAACCAAGCCAACTTCTCTTAAATCTTTCTTTTCATTATTTATTGATTGATTGATTTATTTATTTATTTATTTATTTATTTATTTATTTATTTATTTCTTAGGAGGGAGGGTGCGATTAAAATTGATTTTGACCAAGGTCTGCTTAACGTAAAGCCACACGATAAATTTGGTTTTAAATCTATGCAATTCTGTAAAAAGAATTTAACTGAATTATAAAGAAGTTCAATTGTAAACATCATGAAAATTAAGCTTGTTACAGATTTGTCTGATGTGAAATCTCATTCTAAATATTTTGTTCAGAGTCATTGAACTGCTTTTGAGCGGAAACACATTGGCAATTGACAGAAAGTGATAGCTCTAGAAAGGTTGACTAGACATGGGTAGAACTATCTTTCGATTATGGCTATGTTGGGTCTTTCAGATTAAATGCACTCACTGGTCTGGCTGATGTCCTTTTGAAAATGTAGGTACAATTTTTTTTTATATATCTTTAATATTAAAGGGATATACTTGTCGTCAAAAGTCAATGAAAATGTAGCAATAAATAGTTTCTGTGTTTGGTTATATGATATGAATATGAGTATCATATATCCGATGTAGATAGCGCCAAACTCAACATGAGACTTCTTTTCTTAATTGATAAACCATCTTCTGCTCGATTCTTTTCGTCCCTGAGTTCAGGTGCAAATATGTCTGTCCGAGTTATTCAGAATCCCCGCATCGCTGTATTTTTTCTTTCCACAAATGTTAAAAAGTAAGAAGAAGTAGCTGACAAAAATATATAATTATATTCAGTATATGTCGGCGATTTTTGTCGTTGTTTTGATTTATTTTGTTTTGTTTGTTTTTTCTTGGTGCTTTTTAAGGGTGGGTGGGTTGTTGGTATTGCCTGAACAAAATAAAAAGTTTTCACTGATCAAGCTTGCAAAGGATTACGGGCAGTATGCTTTAGCAGTCTACTTGAAAATGTCAGACAAAGATGTTCTTTATGAGATTTTTAAAAAATGCAATGCTTCTACTTCCTTTTTCAGCAGTAACTAGTGTATAATGTATGTGTTTTTAGTTTTAGCTTTGTGTGTGTCAGTGTACGATTTCAAAAGTTGATGTTGTTGTTGTTGTTGTGTGTGTGTGTGTGTGTGTGTGTCAGATATATAAGAAAATTACGGTTTCATGTTGTCACTTAGAAAGGTATAATTCCATCCGCAATATTATATAGGATCTTTGACTAGTGAGATACTGTATAATGTTATGGCAGAATATTTTACGAAATTTGTCACCGTGTAATAAATGTATACATTATTTTTATAATCTTACTCTTTGACGAGTAAACCTTTGAAATTTCTCTTAAATTTTGCGCTATATGGTACTACTAACTTAGTGTGGTGATATAACTACAAGAGCAAAAGGGTATTCAATAGCAGCCTCTCTCAGGTCCTTGTCCTCTAAATATACTGATACAATGGCAAAGAATTTGTGCATGTATCTATCATAAATGCTTTCCATGATTCAAAATGGTACACCAACGTTAGGCCTTTTCTATTGTACCCAACCTTAGGTCCTTTTCCTTTACCTGTACGCATCCAATAAGCATGACATCTTCTAATACGTATGACAGGTCCTTGTCTGTGTCTTGGAATAATACAGAAACGTTGAGCCTATTCTAAAACAGCCTACCTTAGGTCATTGTCCTCTACCTCTACTCAATGAATAAGCATATATTTCTATGAATTCCTATCCTAGGTCCTTGCCTGTGATGTGGACTCATACACAAGCGTTAGGCCTATAGTATAACATCCTACCTCAGGTCCTTGTCTTTTACCTGTCCTCATCCAATAAGCTTCACTTTCTAGTAATACTTATCCTAGGTTCTTGTACATGCCTTGGAATCATACAAAAACATTAAGCCTATTCTATAGAAGCATTCCTTAGGTCCTTATATTAAATATATACTGGTAGAATCGCAAAGAATTTGTATACGTATCTATCATAAATGTTTTATATGCTTTGAAATGACATTACATTTTTTCAGAGAATAAAAGCTTTGAATGCCTATATGGAATACCTTGTCTTATATACTATTTTATAGGATTTTATCTTAATTTTAATCTGGGAGAAAATGAAGAAAACAATATATCGAGTTTTGGAATATAAGCTATGCGGCGAAAGTTGTGTTCTTATCGCTTCTCCGTACACTTTTTGGAGAAACAAAGCTTTTGAATGCCTATATGGAATACCTTGTCTTATATACTGATTTATAGTATTTGATCTATATTTTGATGCAGTAGAAATGAAAGAATACGATATCTCTAGTTTTGAAGATATGTTATGCGGCGCAGCTTGAGTTTTTACGAAAATACCGACTCTCTCCAAAATATCGCGTCTCCGTACATTTTCGAAGAAAATAACTTTTAAATATCTACATAAAATGTCTTGTATTATTTATTACTTTATAGAATTTGATATAAATTGTAATCTAGGAGAAAAGGAAGAAAACAATATCTCTAATTTGGAAGATATGATATGCAGCGCAGCTTGAATTATTTACGAAAATACTGACTTTCTGGAAAACGTCGCTTCTCTGCATATTTTTCTGAGAAAAAAGCTTTTTTTTCCCCCTTGTCTTTTAATACCTATCCTAGGTCCTTGTCTATATTTTGTAATCATAGAGATCATTAGGAATCTAATGGAATCATTAGGGCTATTCTATAGCAGCCTACCTTAGGGCCTTATCCTCTTCCTGTACTAACTAAATAGCATATATTTCTATTAAATTTTATCCTAGGTCATTGCCTTCGCCTTGGGATCGTACACACGCGTTAGGTCTATTCTACAAGCATCCTACCTATGGTCCTTGTCTTCTGTCTGCACTTGTCGAATAATCTTGACCTTTCATTATTACCTATCCTAGGTCCTGATACATGGCTTGGAATAATGCACAAACGTTATGCCTATTCTATTCCAGCCATCTTCAGGTTCGTGTCGTCTAAATATACTGATAGAATCGCAAAAAATGTGTATACATATCTATCATAAATGTGTGTCATAGTTCGAAATGATAGACGAACGAGGCCTTTTCTATAGCAAACTACGTACGGTCCTTCTCCTCTAAATATACGCATCCTATAAGCATGACTTCTGTTATTACGTATGACAGGTCCTTGTCTGTGTTTTGGAATAATACAGAAACGTAAGACCTATTCTAAAATAGCCTATCTTAAGTCCTTGTCCTCTACCTCTACTCAATGAATAAGCATATATTTCTATTAATTCCTATTCTAGGTCATTTTCTGTGCTTTGAAATCATACACAAGCGTTAGGCCTATAGTATAGCGTCCTACCTTAGGTCATTGTCCTTTACTTGTACTCATCCAATAAGCTTGACTTTCTATTAATACTTATCCTAGGTCCTTGTACATGCCTTGGAATCATACACAAACTTCATACCTAGTCTGTAGCAGCCTCCCTCAGGTCCTTGTCCTCTATATATACTCATAGAATCGCGAAGAATTTATATACATATCTATCATAAATGTTTTCCATGGTTCGAAATGGTACGCCAACCTTAGACCTTTTCTATGGCACCCTACATTGCACATCCAATAATAAGCATGGCTTATATTAATACCTATGGTAGGTTCTCTTGTCCATGTTTTGGAATGATGGAAAACGTTGGGCATATTCTATAGCAGCCTTTCGTAGGTTCTTATCCTCTACCTGTACTTACTAAAAAAACATATTTTTCTATTGTTATGTATATTTTATATATGATGTGTGTTTAAATCTTGTCCATGAAGGTAAGTTGTACTTTAGATTCTGGTCACTTGTAAACTGAACCCACACAAGTCCCAGATTGTTATTTTGTGAAAAATGGGGTCCTTATGACAAAGTGGGGACCACCTAAGGTACCCGATGGTGACGAGTGGTCAGTGAGCTATCAAATTGTCGTTCCGAGGCCATATCGACAGGAAATTCTTAGTCTAACCCATGAAACTCCTTTGGCTGGCCATTTAGGAGTCATTAAGACTTATCACAAGATTTTGAATCATTTTTATTTGCCGAAACATAAAAGTGATGTTTTTAAATACACTAGATCTTGTCACACTTGTTGGATGGTAGGAAAACCCAATCAAACGATACCTAAGGCTCATCTGCAACCTATTCCTGCATTTGACGAACCATTTAGCAGAATAATGGTAGACTGTGTTGGTCATGTGTGCGTCTACAAAATTTCCCGAGGTAATTCCTTTGAGAAAGTATAAAACTAAAACCATTGTAAAAGCTTTGGTAACGTTTTGTTTTACACTTATTGGCCTTCCCAAATCTGTTCAGTCTGATCAAGGGTCAAATTTTATGTCTGGAATTTCAGAACAAGTTATGCATGAATTAGGCATCGAACAGTTTAAATCTTCTGCCTATCACCCTAACAGTCAAGGGGCTTTGGAAAGATTTCATCAAACGTTGAAGAATATGATTGCTTTGATATAGGAAAAGATTGGTATGAGGGTGTTCATTTGTTGTTGTTTGCTGTTAGTCCTTTTGAACTAGTTTTGGACATACTGTCCGTGGACCATTGAAGCTATTGCAGTAAAAATTTCTTTTAAATAAAGATTCAAAGATTAATCTTCTTGACTATGTCTCTGATTTCAAATAAAAGTTGTCAAAGGCTTGCGAAGCAGCAAAAACTATTCACTCTACTCAGTCAAAAATGAAATTAAGGTCTGACAGAAATACAAAGTAAAGGAGTTTTCAGCCTGTTGATAAAGTTCTGGCTCTCTTGCCCATACCTCAAAATTCTCTTCGGGCTGAATTATGTGGTCGTTATACAGTTGAAAAGAAAGTAAATGACTTAAATTATATTATTAACACTCCTGGGAGGCGGAACAGAAACTACTTTGTCATATAAAGATGTTAAAAGAGGATTTTGACAGAGAGAGCACAGTTCTTTATTAAATCAATTTAGTTGTACCTCTCCCACACAGTGATGATGTAAATGATGGAATGCAACGCAGTCATTGCAGATGCACATTCACGTGTATAAAAGTACTATATTGCTTTATTTTGTGTATTTTTGTAATTAAGCTGAGTGTCATTCATAACACATCTTCCTGTGTAATCTTGATTATTATAGTATCATATGCATATTTGACAAATATGTAAAAGAAAGCTTTATTGCATAAATCTTTCTTTTTCTTCATGAGGGGAGGTGTTATGTATATTTAATCTATGATATGTGTTTAAATCTTGTCCATGAAGGTAAGTAGCACTTTAGATTATGGTCACTTGCAAACAGAATGTTTACAAGCATTTGAATTTAAGGCCAGTCTTATTGACAGTTCGCCTTTTTACTATTTTATTGTTTCACATCCTGTTATGATATAGGACAAGTGAAAATGTGTATAAATAGGGATTTGATAAACAAATCATTCATTCCTGTTTTAGATCAGTCTGTGGGAATCCATTTGAGATAAGATTTTACATTGTGCCGTTAAAATCAGATATAATTCGAGAGGAATTATTTATTTAATATATATTCATTGGAATTATTGTATTATAGGAAAATAAATTCCTTGTTGATATTACTTACATTGTTGGTTTCACTTTCCTTCTGTTACATATTTTAAAGACCTAGAGTCGTAACACTATGAATTGTTTTCCTATTTCTTTGAACATGCTTTGTTATCATAGCCATGCGTTAGGCATATTGTATACCAGCCTACCTTAGGTCCTTGTCCTCTACCTATGATGATGCATTCGCAACGAATTCGTATAATATCACACATAAATTCTTTGCATGTTTTGAAATGATACACCAACATTAGACCTTTTTAATAGCGGTCTACATGGGCCCTTGTGCTGGACATATACTGATGCAATCGCCACGAATAGGTATAAAGTTTTATTCTAAATCCTTGTCCATATTTTGTAATGATACACAAATGATGGACATTTTTCTAAAAGAGCCTACCATAGGTCTTTATCCTCTACATGTACTCATCCAATAAGCATGACTTTCTGTTAAAGCCTATCCTAGGGCCGTGTAATCATACATAAACTTTAGGCCTATTCTATAGCACCCTACCTTATATCCTTCTACCTGTACTGATTGAATGAGGATACCTTATATCCTTCTACCTGTACTGATCGAATGAGGATACCTTATATCCTTCTACCTGTACTGATTGAATGAGGATATCTTTGATTACTCTTAGGCAACATTTTCTTACAACTTTATTTTAATAATCGTTTACCACCTAAATCCTTGCTGAAGTGTGTTATTCTTGCTATTTGAATTTAACAAAATAATAAATATATTTTAAAAATTCTAAAAGAACCTGTTATAAAACATACAAGAAAAACACGTTATAAAGTGATGATAAATACAAATATGTCACAGTTTGCTGAATGGGAGGAAGATCATATTGCAGTTAGACAGAGAAATCCTTGTTATAACTATGAAACTTCTTTCTCAGATTTTATGAAAAGGGCCACAGATTTTTGAAACGCTAAATTATATGGGTAAATATCTACGGAATCGTATACTTTTGTTCCTGCTCCGCATAGTAGGCCACCAATAATTTCATCAAATAGCAATGTGTATTACTTATGGTGAGTACAGGCCGGGGACTTGATAATTCAGTACATCATATTTATTTATTCCATATGATGCAGTCATTCGGAGTGGTTAGGGGACACATTCGTCATGTGAAACCGTAAAACAAAAGTTTAATATTTTTTATTTAATCAGCAGCGTTAGAATATACGTTCTATCGAGTTGGATTGTAGTGAGAAATTGAAACGACCGTTGTCCTGAATAAACTCAGTAACTGACAGTATCCTTTCATATTACAAAAATAAAGAAAGATATTGCTAAAACAACATGTGTAAAAACGATTAGGAACATAAATATAAGTAATGTTTGTTTATGTGGCGTCAAATTTCCCTATCTAACAGCCATCCCATATTTTTCTGTGGAATGAAGTTCAGGTTGCTTATACTGTTAATAAAATATAAAGCGGTTTTGCAACTTAAATCATAGCTCGGAATACAGTCACCCAACCAGTCTGAATAAATCAGTGCAACTCATGAATATTCATGTCCCCCTCAGGTCCATGACCACACAGACCTACAGCCAGTACTTGCCGTCTAGTGTCTACCGCCAGTTCAGCCGCTCAGATGGAAAAACTAAACTGTATCTTGTCCCCGGCGTGCAAATTCAACGGCTCTGCTGTCAAAGTATTCATCACATGAAATGTGTTAAGTTTCTTACATTTATTCAGAAACGAGATTGTGTTGATTGTGATTTGGTTGAATATGATATGACGCTGTATAGGTAAAAT
This sequence comes from Margaritifera margaritifera, assembly GCA_029931535.1. Classification (NCBI taxonomy): domain Eukaryota; kingdom Metazoa; phylum Mollusca; class Bivalvia; order Unionida; family Margaritiferidae; genus Margaritifera; species Margaritifera margaritifera. Next base: position 2,839,172 of record JAQPZY010001623.1, read on the forward strand.
GGGCCTCAGCGAATCTTTTTAATTTGTGTGAAGTCGATAAATTGTTATGCATAATTGATTTCAGGCTCAGTACATTTTCATTTTCCTTTCTGTGGATGGAAGAATGTGACTCAATAAAGTACTAGACTATGGGATTTGTATCCTCATATTAATCGCCCAAGAGATCCCCTCTCTTTATCTCTGTATGTATGTCTATGTCTATTGTTATTTGCATTTAGTTATAATGTGTGTTTAAATCTTGTCCATGAAGGTAAGTAGCACTTTATATTGTGGTCACTTGCAAACAGAATATTTACAATCATTTGAGTTCAAAACCATTCTTATTTACAGTTAGACTGGTTCCCCCCCCCCCCCCATTTTATTGCTTCACATCCTGTTGAAATAGGTCAAGCGAAAATGCGTATAAATAGCGATTTGGTAAACAAAAAATTTATTCCTGTTTTAGATCAGTCTGTTGGAATCCATTTGAGATAATATTTTACATTGTGCCGTTGAAATCAGATATAATTGAGAGAGGACTTATTTATTTAATATATATTCATTGGAAATACTAACATGCTCATCGAATTTGTAATTGTTACATTACTTTAGACTTTTGTGAACTCATTCAAAGGCATTCTGGAGTGTATCATTGTGTTATATCAGGACATTCAAGCCTATTGGAACTCATTTAGAACATTACTTGTGATTAGGACATTTAGGATTATTTGGAATTTGATTCACAATATTGTAAGTATCTCTTGAATTTCATTTTGTATTATAGGGAAATAAATTGCTTGTTGATATTACTTACATTGTTGGTTTCACTTTCTTTGTGTTATATTTGTTAAGACCTAGAGTCGTAACACTATATATATATATATATATATATATATATATATATATATATATATATATATATATATATATATATGTGTGTGTGTGTGTGTGTGTGTGTGTGTGTGTGTGATCAACGGTTCTTAAGAAAACCGATACAATCCACAGAGTCACAACTCAGGACAAGATATACATTGGCGAATCTAAATCTAGAACTGGGGCTGTGGTTCCATAGAGATCGTAAAATTCTGTTGTGTGTATGCTCAAATGTGTGAACAAAGGCATATGTCTAAAATAACAGTAGAAAAAAGGAGTCATGGAAATGTTTCTCAGTGTTGCCTAATAAGGAAAGGATTATAGTAAGCCATCCTAAACAAAGAATTATGATACGCTAGATACAATCGTTTTCTTGAAGGGACGTGTGTTCTGGTCTCTTTGCGGCCTTCTTCAATATTGTTCATGAAAAAACCCTTCACGGATTTTTACCGTTTTTAGTCAATGTACATATATAATATTACTATCCAAAATAAAGTGTACAAAATAGTCGAGAATATTTCTATGGCACAAGTTAAAAAGTGCACACCGTCAACTTCATAACGTAAAGTAAATTAAATTGGATAGTTTACTTTTTATTTTAAGTCCGAAATAAAAACGGAAAGAATACAAAGAATCACAGTTGAAAATTGCTAGAATCCTTGTTAATTATTGTTTTGGACTAATTTGGCATTTCTTACTGAATTTTAAGTTCTAAAAGCGTTGCGTAATAAAAAAAATTGTAAGTATATGAACGCCCTGTATATTTCACCTATTTCTGACTGAAAACAAGTTTAATACAATTTAATACTGTAGCGGACCTCCCTCAGCTACATTACCCTCGAGTCTCGCTTTCTCAGGTTCTTTGGGATAGGTCTATATATTGGAATGATGCCCCGTTGTATCTGTCTGAAGACTGGCATTCCAGAGTGTGACAGATTTCTCCCCAGCGGGATATCGTCGTATTCCTGGCTTCTTCTTGACGCCAGGTCGTCGACTGGGTCGTCTTCCGGGTCGCCGACTGGGTTGCAGTCGTAGTCGCCGACTGGGTCGCAGTCGTGGTCGTCGACTGTATCGCCGACTGGGTCGCAGTCGTGGTCGTCGACTGGGTCGCCGAATGGGTCGCAGTAGTGGTCGTCCCTTCTTCTAGATCGACAGAGAGACGAACAAAGACGTAATAAAGAGAAAAGCCGAATCCTCGGTTATAATCTGTATTCCTGAGAAGTCGAAATAACAAGATTCCCGTGCTCTTAGAACGGGCCTTGAAGCTTCTTTTCTCCGGTCGACGAAAGACCTTCCTATCCTTTTCGAATCTCCCGGTCTTGCCTTTTCCTGTTCGGTGAACTACGGCCAAATGTGTTTGTTCCGGCGGGGTGGCTATACTGCTTCGCTCAGAGGGATGTCTACAGGCTACATCAAACCATACCACACCACCATTGCAACCACAGTTGGCTCGTATATATACCCAACAGGCGGGATCACGTGACCAAAACTAAGAAGCTAGATGGAGCTACAAAACCCGCAAACATTTAAAATCAAAACTTGAGCTTTAACGAAACGAAATTACTGTCCATGTGTTTTCTCATTACAATACCTTTTGAGCATCCGTTCATCCTTGCCTGTCTGAATAAAGATGAGCAATTAGCGTTGACTTTGAAGAAGAAGAAAGAAGAAGAAAAAAAAAACGAAAACAAAAAGAATATATATATATATATATATATATATATATATATATATATATATATATATATATATGTATATGTATATATACAACGCCTGAACTTGCGCTTCGATTTCAAATAGTATGCTCGTAGCAAACACTTCTTTGATCAAACATATACGATTCGAATAATTTGGTGTCAGAAACCCTCGCGCTCTACATAAATCACCTGTTTATTGGTCTGCGCGTTTATTGATCAATTTATTTCATAAACCTTGATTCTGATGTATTCATAAAATTTTACTACAGGAATTTAAAATTGATAATGTAAATTATTAAATTATTACCAATGCAAAGTACTTTAAATCTTCTGATCTTGAAAGTGGATGTTGATATTTTGCATCTTTCTGGAGACATATGTACCACCAACTATTGTACTCAATGTACAAGGAATGAATATTTTTTTTAAATAGCTATTTTGACAATTTAAGACTATTTTAGATCTATCTACGATTATTGAACCTTGAGGTCAACAGGAATTGATAATTTGTGGAAAAGAAGATTGTTTTAGCACCTTTTTGTACAACATGTTGCATTCTGAGATATTATCTTAGTCATTCCAATTACGCGCGAGCTGCCGCTAGATGTTGAAGTCATTTTATTGTTCCATGTCAGATCCTCAGCAAGTAATTCTTCCTTTCAGGATCATGAGGAGACTATCGCATACCTGTATGTACTGCATCTGAGACGCTATAGAGTGCCAAGTTAGATCTATCATCAACCCATAATGACAATTGATGCATAAAGTCGTTGTCAGATACAACAGTAGTATGTATGGCCAGATGAGATTAGGGGTTATAACTAATACAGGTACATTATACAATGAGCGCAGGAAATTGATGAGAGTAAATTTGTTGCTGCATCGTCTTATAAAAAAAGTTCCTGTTTGCATTTGGAGAAAGACCCATTTGATTACCGTTACGTGTGATCCGTGTAGCCTCCACGCGCAGAATCTGTTAGAGATTCAGTCTGATGGTACAAACTAGTTCCATTATTAATCCTGGTCGGTTATTAGTGTCATATCCGATTTGACTGAATGTCTATTGTTAGCCTAACGGTTGCATTAAAATTTTGTCATCCATTTGGCATTTAGAAATGTACACGTGTGTGGGAAGATAAAAATCGATACATGTTGACAGTCAGAACAATTGCAAGTGTCATCTTGTGCATGCTAGTATAGAATGCCGCGCTTATCAAATCTGCAGCAGACGATAACATATATCTACAGGAATTTGATTGAAGCAGACGACATTTCAAGTACACCTTCAGGATCAGCGCTTGTTATCACCTTTGCTGTGAAAAGCGTCCTGTTCAGAAACATCTGTAATGTAATGACGTAAATCCCTTCACACATACGTACCAGACAAAAAGTATCTCTGTTAATTAGAGATAGTTATATTATTTTCTGTACTTTGGAACTTACATGTCTATTACATATTCAGTGTTAAGTTCATCTGGGAACAGTTTTTGCTTAAGTTACTAACTGTTGTGAGTTCGAGGATCGTATAATAAAACTAGGAAATTCCTGTCTTTATAAACAAGGAAAACTGTGAAAACTTTCAGGTGAGTGGACATTCTTGGCTATCCCTGTAACACATGGATTTGAGTCTTTTGCGTGTTTTCATTTAGTTGCTTTATGCATTCCAACTCTGATATACACGTAATGCTCGTGCTTTCGAACAGTAACGTTTTTCTTATTTTAGATGGCTTTAATATGCATGTCCGTCGATGCCCTTTAATGTACGGTGCAGTCATTTTTATGTTAAAATAGTGCATAGTTTGAGAGTATTATTATTATTATTTTGTGCAAAGAATATAGTTAGTATTTCAGTGTTACAGCCAGTAACATTCTCATGGATAAAACTGTTTTTCACATGTCATGTTCAATAATTTTGTTTTCATTTTTTGCGGCCTTTTTTCTTACTTTCGTCTTCCCTCAAAGTTTGGTGCGGTTACCTTAGTGGTCATTCTTTGCCGCTTTTTCTTCTTCTTCATCATCACCATCACGAGCATCATCGTTATTGATTTTTAATAGTATTTAGCTAGGAATTAGCATTTCTAGAAATTGATTTGCTTCCTGTTACCTTAGATCTCGGGAGCCTCTGTTGGTGTACTTTGTTTTACTTGTCTTCCCTATCAGAACCGCTCTCAAACATTATATATATATATATATATATATATATATATATATATATATATATATATATATATATATATATATATATATATATGATAATATGTATATGATAATGGTGATGATGATGGTGGTGCAACACAGCTTACATTTGTAACTTCATTGCGCGAACAAGGATAATAGTTTTCTGCCATTTGAATTGAGGAATCCCAAGAAGTGAAAATATCTCGTGCACATGTTGCCGCAAATAGTACGTCCAGTAGCAGTGAAGAAGAAACTATTAAAAGCAAATCAATGTGATTAGCATAATAAACGAACCAACTCACTTCTAGAAACACACAGCGACCATGCTTGATTGGATTATCCTATCAGCAGACTATGATATAGTTGAATCTGGCACACTGCCTGTTAAAGAACATATCAATGATCACAGCACCACATTTGTCTACATAAAACCAGATTTTCCCATAAATTCATTCAGTTAAGCGAAAAGTCTGGCTCTACAAAAAGTCAGTTATGAACTATTAAATAGATAAATTTGTAATTGCACTTGAAATGAATTCTTTAATTCATGTAAAGACATCGAAGAAATGTGTGAATTGTTTTATAATGTTATAAATCTGTTTTCACAACAGTGCATTCCCTCTGAAGTAGTTACAATTAGACCAAAGGACAAAACATGCTTTAACTCAACTTTAAGGCGAGAAATCAGATTAAGAGACAGACTGAGGGGAAAAAAAACATTAAAATCTAACAGCCCTCATCATAAAACGAGATATAAAAAGCAAAGAAATAAAGTAAATAACTTGAAAAAAGAAGCAAGAAAATTATTTTTCGAAACCTTGGACGTTCGACTGTCCGATAACAATAATACTAATCCCAAATATTACTGGAATACAATGAAATTTATTACGAAAAATGTATTCAAGCGTCAACAATTTCTCCCCTCCATACTATTGATTCAGAACTAGTCTATTCAAATTTTGAAAAAGGAAAATTATTTCATAATTATTTTTACCCATTTTCTTCTATTAACGATCACGAAAGAGAGTTACCTTTCTTGGAGATAAAAACCCGACACACATTGAATCAAATCCAGTTAACTGAAAGCGAGATTATAGACATACTTACCACACTACAAAACAACAAAGCATCTGGTCCAGATGATATTAGAAGGTTCTTACTTAAGAAAACGAAATTTTCAATTTGCAAATCACTATTGCTATTTTTTAATAAATCATTAAATTAACGAAAATTTCCAAATCAATGAAAAATAGCCAATTTGGTGCCAATATTCAAGAAAGATGCCAAATCTATTCCGTCAAATTACAGACCCATATCCCTTTTGAGTAACATTAGCAACATTTTCAAAAGATTGATTTTTAAATATATGTATACTTATTTCTATGAAAAAGATTTTCTTTACAAATATCAGTTTGGTTTTATACCTGGTATTTCAACCACATATCAGCTCATGAATATATATCATAACATCTGCAATGTATTGACCGAAGCGAAAGTTCGTGCATTATATTATGTGACACATCTAAAGCCTATGACAGAGTGTGGCAGAGGGATTAATACTTAAATTGAAAAGCTATGGAATTAATGGAAAGCTATTGATAGATAATTACTTAGCTAACAGGACTCAGAGAGTCATGGATGGAAATTAATTCTAAAACCTTGGACAACTGAGTGCAGGATCAGTATTAGGTCCCTTTCTTTTTCATACATACATTAATAATATGGCCGAAAGTTTTAAATCACTGGTTAAATTGTTTGCAGAAGATTCCTCTTTAGAAGAATATCGCCAAATTCATTTTTCATTAAAGGCGTAATAGACAATGATCTTCAAAAATTATTGAATTGGGCAAATCTCTGGCTTGTTAATTTTTATCCATCCAAAACAGAGTGCGTCCTTTTCACCAACAGGTAGCTCGAATACATACCAGACCTTGAATTTTCGGCTGAAAAGATTCGTTTTGTTACATCACATCGACATCTGGGAATTATGTTATCATCCAAGGGCTCTTGGAGCAACCATATTGAATCTATAATTCATTATGTATCTATGCGTATTGGACGACTGATAAAGTTTAAATATCAAAACATAACTTTTTTAAATGTATTTAACCTACATTCACCCAATTCTGGAATATGCATCTAAAATTTGGTCAACCTGTATTAACTCAGATTCCGAAAAAAATTGAAAAATTACAGCTTGAAGCAGCCAGAATAGTTTCTGGACTAAATTAAATAGTTAGCAGAGAAGCACTTTATTTTGAACTAAATGGCCTACTCAGAAAGGCGAAGCAATAAAAAAAATCTCTGCAGTTTTTATAAAATTATCAACAAACAGTCTTCGGATTATGTAATTGATTTACTCCCACCTTGTTCGCGAGACACAATTCCTTATCATCTGAGAAACTCAAACAATATCATTCAAAATAAATGTAGAACCTCTTTGTTCAAAAAATTGTATATACCAACACTTATCGACTCATGGAATGATCTGCCATAATCCACAAAAAATTGTTCATCTATACTGACCTTCAAAAAAGAAATTACAGAGCGCAAAATTTCTGCTCTAAGCTATTTATCATTTGGCAATAGGCAAGCTTCTGCGTTTTTAAGCCGGTTAAGACACAAATGCAGTTCGCTGAATTATGATTTAATTAGATGTAATCTTATCGCCGATCTTTCCTGTTCTTATGGATTTCCAATAGAAAACGACCATTATTTTCTTTTGGATGGAGACTGTTTAATAACGAAAGAAATGAGCTTTATCGCAGATTATCAGTAATAAATATTAATATTGATTCTGATATACTTATATTTGGCAGAAGAAGGGGGAAAAACATATTGCTACAAATGGAAATGCAAAAATGTGTTATTAACACAAAAAGATTCACAAATATATGAATAATTTTTGTTCCATAATGGCTATAGTCAAGCTTCTACGTACCGGACCACGCCAAATACTATCCCTCCGCCCTTATCCTTTCTTTATTCCTCTCGCATCATTTTATGTGTGTACGTCCCCTGTCTTGACTTTTTCCACAACTCTTACCTGTATGATCGTTAATGAAATATTCATGAATATAAGGAGAGGAACTTGTAAGTTAAAAAAAAATGTTTCCAATCCTTTTGTCCCGTATACATAATTGTGATATTCTGGGCAATAAAATATGTTTAAACAAAAAACAACAACATCGACAAAAATATGTCCGTCAATAGAATTGACTATCAGATATAAGACTCATTAGGGGCGGCATAAAAATTATGATGACGAGTGCTAATTTTATATTGAATAATGTTGCATCTGAGACTTTGATGTGGAAAATAAGCGAGATAACTTCTCAACTCCCTTGCATACCCCATGGTGTTTTCTCAAGGATACCACACACTCTACCAGAATAAATGCGTACATCTAGATATTACTGAAGCTTTAAGTAGACAAAATTTTAATCAGTTTTGTTGTCTGAACTTTAAACAACAGAGTAAGTATCACACCTCGTAAAGTATAAAATAATGAAAAGTGATGGGATTTTACTCCTAGTCAATGTTTGTTGCCATCAATCTTCTAAATAACTGGAAGTAACAAATTGAGCAAAATAAGTTGCAGAGGAAGTGGAACACTACTTTAATTACTACTACTACTACTACTATTACTACAACAACAACAATAAATACTATTACTACTACTACTAACGCCACAATCATTATTAGGTATTCAATCGGACGGCAATCACTATGTTTTTGAATTTTTGTCTTTATCACACAACTATGTTTCTTCAAAAGTAATTAATTTTAAACTCTTGTGGTTTGCAATTTTAACAGAAAGTTGATAATAATAATAATAATAATAATAATAATAATAATAATAATAATAATAATAATAAGTAGTATTCCTCTCTTCCAAAGCCTCTTGATGTTTTATATGCTGGTCTTTTTACCAATATTCTAGTCTTTCTATCCATGTCTTTCAACTATTTATGGGGTCCAGTCCATGATGCTGACTCTGTATCTAATGAAGGAGCATGCCCAGGTATTGATGGTTGCTACTAGAATATATTAATTTTCTTTGAAGCCTTATATTTTACTAACTACTCAAATATATTCATCAATCTCAATCTCACCCGACTACGACAGTGTTAGGGCACATAGTATTCACATTGTCGTCTGTCCCGTTTGTCTGTTATACCTTGGTATCAGTTTTGTTTTTAGGCACTGCGGTTGGCCTCATTGTTCCATGAACATATTTATGGTGTTTGTTCTTACTTTTTATTCCATCATGTTTCATGCTATCTCAAAACTCTTAGGTATCTTTAATCTTCAATCTTCCTTAGATGGTTCAATCTCTTTTTGTATTGCAGCTTTGAGCCTTTTTTATGTTTGTAACGCCTGATGTTTAAAGCAGAGCACTTGATTCAGCGGTGACAATACTTTTTGACTGGACCGTGGAGTCTGTGTGAGCCTCATTTCGCCCATAAAGCTTCGGATTGTCAGCATATCATTGATCTTTGTGGAGTTATTCCTTGTTTGGCATCCTGCATGATGAAGTCTCAGTACTCTTGTTAGGGAAATTACTGCTGTCATGAATAGCATTGGTGACAGCAAGCCTCCGTCCTTGGAAATACCCTTTTTGATCCTGACAGTCCACAACATATTGCTCTTAATTGTCAGTTAATACACAAAATAAAGAAATATGGTACTTCTATTCACGTGATAGTGCATCTGCAATCACATTATCTTTTCCCCTGATGTGTCTAATGTTAATGTCATATTCTTCCACCATTAATCTCCACCTCAACCATCTTTGATTTTAATTTTTCGTTTTGTTAATTAAAGTAAGGGGATTGTGATCACTGAATACAACAATCGGAGAAAGAGCTAAACTGACATACACTTCAAAATGTTGCAAATCCAATATCAAAGCCAAACATTACTTCTCAATTAAGGAATAGTTTTTCTGGTGCTTGTTTATTTTCTTTTTAAATAGCACACTGGATGATCTACACCATTTTTATCTTCTTGAATCAATACTCCACCAACCCCTACAGCACTTGCATCACTGAATCGATCGAAGAATTTCCGAATGGTTTCCAAGTAATCTTCCCAGGTGTCGTTGTAGATAATGACGTCATCGATGTACGCGTCACAATTATCTAGACTAGATGTTAACATATTTATAAGACGTTGGAATGTTGCCGGAGAATTTTTCATTCCAAAAGGCATCCCTTGATACTGATAAGACCCATCTGGAGTTGCAAATGCCGAAATTTCTTTTACTCTTTCCTTGAGTGGAATTTGCCATAATCCTTTTAAAAGATCAAACTTAGTGACATATTTCGCATTTCTAATTTTGTCGATGCAATCATCTATTCTTGGTATTCGAAATGAATCCGTGTTGGTGACACTGTTGACTTTTCTATAGTCAGTATAAATGAGGAATGTATAATCTGGTTTAGGCACAACAATACATGGTGAACTCGAGTTACTTTTACTTGGTTCTATAAAATCATTATCCCGCAAATACTGAGTTTTCTTTTTCAAATATTCCTGCTTGAAATGATTCATCCTATAAGGATGCTGTTTCACAGGTGTAGAATCTACAATATCAACGTCATGATGGATTTTATTTGTTCGTGTTGGAACAGCAGGAAAAAAGTGCTCACACTCATGTAATAACTGTTTTAGTTACTTTCCTGTTGTTGTAGATGTGAAAGTTTCTGGTCCAGATTGTTTAATATTTCTGAATTCTGAAGTTTGGTTAGACCAGAGTCACTACGGTCAGATTGCATTCCATCATTTACATCCTTACTGTGTGGGATAGGTACAACTATATTGATTGAATAATTAGCGGTGCTATCTCTGTCCAATTACTCCTTTAAGATATTTATATGACAAAGTTGTATATGTTTCCGCCTCACAGGAGTGTTAATGATATAATAAAAGACATTTACTTTCTTTTCAACTGTATAACGACCACACAATTTAGCCCGAAGATAATTTTGAGGTATGGGCAAGAGAGCCAGAACTTTATCACGAGGCTGAAAACTCCTTTACTTTGTATTTCTGTCATACCTTAATTTCATTTTTGACTGAGTAGAGTGAAGATTAGTTCTTGCTGCTTCACAAGCCTTTGACAACTTATATTTGAAATCAGAGACATAGTCAAGAAGATTGATCTTTGAATCTTAATTTGAAAGAAGTTTCTCTTTTATTAACTTCAATGGTCCAAGAACAGTATGTCCAAAACCAGTTCAAAAGGACTAAAGCTCAATGATTCTTGAACAGATTCCCTAACAGCAAACAACAGCATATGAACACTTCATCCCAATCCTTTCCTGTATCAAAACAATATGAACGAATCATATTCTTCAAAGTGTGATGAAATCTTTCCAAACCCCCTTGACTTTCAGTGTGATAGGCAGAAGATTTAAACTGCTGGATGCTTAATTCAGGCTTAACTTGTTGTGAAATTCCAGACATACAATTTGACCTTTGATCAGACTGGACAGATTAGGGAAGGCTAACAAGTGTAAAAAATTTTACCAAAGCTTTTACAATGGTTTTATATTTCTCAAACGAATTGTCTCTGAAAATCTTGTAGACGCACACATGATGGTCAACAAGTATTGGTTGCCTGATTTGGCCTTAGGTAAGGGACCGACACACTCTACCATTATTCTGCTCAATGGTTTATCAAATGCAAGAATAGGTTGCAGGTGAGCCTTAGGTATCTTTTGATTGGGTTTTCCTACCATTCGACAAGTGTGACAAGATCTAATGTATTTAAAAACATCACTTTTAAGTTTCGGCCATTAAAAATTATTCAAGATCTTGTGACAAGTCTTACTGACTCCTAAATGACTAGCCAAAGGAGTTTCATGGGCTAGACCAAGAATTTTCTGTCGATATGACCTCGGAACGACAATTTGATAGCTCACTGACCACTCGTCACCAGCGGGTACCTCAGGTGGTCTCCATTTTCTCATAAGGACCCCATATTTCACAAAGTAACAATCTGGGACTTGTGTGGCTTCAGTTTCACTAATAGCCCTCTGAAACAAGCAGGAGATCTCAAGATCTTGTTCCTTTTCGACAACGAGTGATTGTCTTTTGTCACCCTGATTAGAATAGAGAGAATGAGGAGTAAAAAGAGGATCACTGTGACCAATACCTATTGGTTGATCAATACTAGGAGAAAAGGTGACCTCATCAAAAGACGGACCAATAAATGTGTCAGCTAAAGGAATAATTTCCTGACCAACATCATTCTCAAGAGCTCTTTTTCCCATAGCCCTAGTAACTGCACAAGCAGGATACAAAATCAGGGATTTCAATCTCAATAGGATCAACTTATCGATCCATACAAGTCTTGTCAGTTACAAGTGGATTAAGCACGACGTTATCTCCAGCTAGGTCATTGCCTAGTAACAAATGAGTACCTTCTATAAGTAGCGAAGTCACTGCCCCAACAATCACAGGTCCTGAAACTAAGTCTGATGCCAAATTGACACAATGGAGAGAAACATTTACAAAGCCGCACTCAACTCCCTGAATAAGAACACTTTCACTAGAAGAAGCCAAAGGCAAAGTACCTGATAACAAAAGACACTGAGATGTTCCTGTGTCCCTTAATATTTTAAAAGGGATAGGTTTGGCAGAATCACCAATAAGTGATATAGAGCCTTCTGACATGAATGGTTCATTAGTCTCCAAAATAGAATCAGATTGGAGTTTGATTGACCCAACAAATGTATGGCCTTCAATACAAGACCGTGCCCTTGAGCTCTTTAAAATAAGAGCGTTTGGAATACCTCTGTCTTTTTTCTGTTGTTTACTTTCAACCTGAAGCAAACAAAAATTACCTGCCCTTTCATTTTACAATAGGTGCACGTAGGAAGAGATAAGAATTTCTGATCAGTCTTATCAGATGTTTGATTCACAAAAGTTGTACTCGATTGAAATTTTGAAGTATTCGTATGAGACAGATGATATTTTGCCAAAAACCTGCTGAGAGAAAGACTTACTGACAGATAAAACTTTGCGAGTTAAGGAATAATCATCTGCCGTGCGAGCAGCATTTTCCAAAGTTTCCATTTTTGCTCATCAAGATAGGTCTTGACATCACTGTGGATGCACTTCTTGAACTCTTCGGTTAATATGAGCTGTCTGAGGTTATCGTAATCATTATCAACCTTCTTGGCTGAGCACCACTTATCAAATAGTTGTTCTTTTTCCCTTGTAAATTCGACATGGGTTTGTACAGTTTCTTTTCCACAATTCCTAAACCCCTGTCGATATGCCTCAGGTAGCAAGTCATAACCCTTCAAGATATATTCCTTAACAACATCGTAATCAACACTATGTTGTACCGACAATGAAGTGTAGACTTAACGAGCTTTGCCAGTAAGTACAGTTTGAAGTAACAAAATCCAATGCTCTCTGGGCCATTTCAAATTTCAGTCATCTTCTCAAAGTAAAGATAATATTTATCTACTTCTTTTTCCTGAGAAGTGGGTCCTAACCTAATATACTTGTGTGAAAGGGGCTGGGGGTGGAGAGTGGTCCGCTTGCCAGTTCTAATTCTTTTAATCTATATTGCATTCCCTCTCTCTCTCTCTCTCTCTCTCTCTCTCTCTCTCTCTCTCTCTCTCTCTCTCTCTCTCTGCATCTGCATTTCTCTCTCCTTTATTTCCCTCTCCACTTTCTCCCTGTTTCTCTCAGAATTGCATTTCAATCGTTTCTTTCTCGTTTTGAATTTGTATCATTTCTCTCTAAAGCTGAAGCGTTCCTAATTCCAATTCCAACTGGTTTTTCTTAGCTGTAATTCCCTTATTTTCCTATCAAAACCAGATAGAGACTTCCCAATCAAACCAAAGGCACTATTATCCAAAATTTCCTTTCCCCCCAAATACTGAACCAAAATATTCCTTCCCTCTTTCTTTGTCAAAGATGCTTTCGCTTAAGAAAGATCATAATGTCTGGCAAAATCGAGCAACTCATCCTTTTTCATAGACTCTAACCCTACCTGGGTAGGATTTGAAACAAAATTCTCAACATTAGATGACATTGTGAATGCTTGCTGGTTTCATTAAAGATTTCTCAAATGTGTGAAATACAAATCGTTACCAAGGACAATGCAAATTCTGAATGAAAGTAAATTTAAATTTCAAAATGAATTTTTAATATCTCTGAAATGTTTTAAACAAATTCAGGTCCCGGACGAGCCCCCAATTTATGTTGCGACTTTAGGTCTTAAAAACAATGTAACAGAAAGAAATTGGAACCAAGAATGTAAGTAATATCAACAATCAATTTATTTCCCTATAATACAAAGTGAAATTCAAAAGATACTTACAATATTGTGAATCAAATTCCAAATAATCCTAAATGCTCTAATCACGAGTCCAAATATACAGAATGCTCCGAATGAGTTCCAATAGTCTTAAATATCCTGATAGAACACAATGATACAATCCAGAATGTCTTTGAATGAGTTCACAAAAGTCCAAAGTAATCTATTAATTCAAAAGTCAATGAGCATTTTAGTCATTCCAATGAAAATATATTAAAATAAATAATCCCTATCGAAATATATCTGATTTCAACTATAAACTATAAAATCTTATCTCAAATGGGTTCCCACAAACTGATCTAAACAGGAATTAATTATGTGTTTACCAAATCCCTATTTAAACACATTTTCACTCCACCTATATAAACAAGATGTGAATCAATAACATGGGAAATAACCCAGTCTAACTGTCAAGAAGACTGACCTTGAACACAAATGCTGGTCAACATTCTGTTTACTAGTGACCTGAATTTAAAGTGCCACTTACCTTTGTAAACAAGATTTAAACGCACACTATAGATTAAATATACATAACAATATACAACCACTGTCATCAGTCTGTCATAGAGATATAAAACCACTGTCATCAGTCAGTCTGCCATAGAGATATATAACCACTGTCATCAGTCTGTCACACAGATATAAAAATTGGGAATTTACATTATAATTTACAAGGAACTTATTGTCTGGAACGGCTTATGTCTATTTTGGCGCCAGTAATGTTAATATTCATTGTTATAATGTAGCATACAAACCTGAGTTTTATTGCGCTGTTCTCCCTCGAGACAGGTTGTGAGCCAGTTCATTTGTCTTTTCTGTGATGGAAAAGTAAAATACAAAAGATATTCCCATGTATTTCCAGATCGAACACTAGTTTGATATTCTGATCTATAAAAGACCTCTAGCTTGTTTTATTTTTTTTATCTTCGGCTTACTGCGCAAAGAGCTTTATTACATATTATTCCATGAATATTTCTGTTAAATAATGAATTTCTACATGGAGAAGGCATTAACGTCACTAGGAATTCAAGATAATTATGAAGTCATTCATGCCCATAATTTGTTTCTGTAAATACCATGTCCCCCTGAGCTAGGAAGTCATATTTGCCTCTAATTCGCATTCTTAATCCAGTGATGTTTTGGAAGAGATTACAAATGCGTTCAAGCATTTAAAAGCTCCAAGAGATGCAACTTTAGCATCAATAATTGCAAAATAAACATTCCATTATATTTAAAATCAAAATTTTGCATGTGTCATTGAACATTTTAACCATTGTTCGCTGCATGTTCCAAAAAGGTTTTCAAGTTTCGATCGAGTAATTGATTGAATTGTTATACATATTTGAAACGCAGAGACCAGTTAGTGATATTCGTTGATAAGAATATGTTATAGTATTAAAATTTAATGTATGAGGTGAAACATAAATATTCATATATTGCCATCTTCCTTGGGTTCATTGTTCGACACCTTTCATAATTAAATAGTTCGTTGGTTGCTGAGTCACACGGTAAAAATAGCAAAGGATAAAACCAGTCGATGAAACGGGTCCAAGCCGAAGATTGCATTTATTCTTCCATTGTCTGTTCAGTCTACAATCAGTCAATTTCATTATTCTCTGATCAAAAGAAGCTGTTTAAATATGGACCATTAACTGTGCATCTAAGTCCACCAAAGAGAGTAGTGTAGTTGTAATTCTTATCTGGTAATAACAGAAATATCGTCGGTAATACATCGAGAAAAGTACGTTAGTTGACACGATCAATTTTGAAACGTATTGGAACAACGGCAACATATATGAGAAAGTTGACACGATAAATTTGAAATTTATTAGTAAAACGTCAGCATATATAATGTAGTTGACACAAAGAAAAATGAGACTATTTCAAATTAAAGGATATTTCCTAATACGGAAGACACATATCAAAAGATTTATTTTAACTTCATGCAGCAGTTTACTGTTGCTTCCGAGAATTATCGAGGTCAGGTAAAAATTACTTTAAACCGTGTATATTGATAGTGAAAGGTGTTTCGATATTAATGTGCATGTCATAGATACCCGTTATAACTCGATACTTGTATAGCGTTGCAACTATGACCACTATTTTGTGCTTAAGGAATTTTCTTTAGATTAAAATTGTTTAGACGTATGACCTATAATGGTACATTTCCTTCACTATGATCATTATTTTACTTGGGCGATAGTATTCGTCCGATGTAAATGTCTTGTAGTCGTCTTTTCAAGATACAACCACACTGCATAAAAGATGCACTCTATTTTGTGACGTTTTTTAATTCAACAGTGTTACGATCATTATTTTCCACTAATAATAAAGCCCTTTCTTGAAATATGTTTTATGTAAAACAAAATCGAGATACTTCCGATTATTTGGTCAATAATTTGAATATGAACAACTTGTATGCTAGAGTAACAGAGCCGCAGACTATTTTGTTAAAGATCATTTATAAAAGAGAATATTTCCAATGCACTGCTAATGGGATCTGAGTTATGTTGTTCCTTCATTATGTGTCACGGCAGCTTTATTTTTTCAACGACTCTGATAAAAAAAAAAATATAGAGAGGATATTTGCTTGTATCGAGCGAATAACGGATATATTTCATCGAGTGTGTGAAAAATTTATTATTTCATCACTCGTGAATATACTTGAGATTTTCACCCACGAGATGAAATATATCCGTTATTCGCTCGGAACAAGCACATTTTCTTTTTATTGTATGCTGAAACTCGGTGGCTATCAATATGTATAACAAATTGAAGTAGGAGATTTCTTACGGTATCCCGCGCGATAATGTCAGCTGTACCGTTTAGGTTCTGCTGTTTTGTGTATATTCGCACGGAAAATATCAGTGGTAACATAAGTCTCCTTCACCTTAAGAAAGACCATAAGCAAAACAAAACTCAGAGAAAGAAAATAAAAAATGAGCACATTGTGGGATTTAAACTGGGATCTCCTGCATGATTGGGGGCCACACTTACCATCAGACCAAGTCAATGTCAAAATGACTGACACAATTTCTTTGTCATAATGTTATTGATGTATTTCGACCGCAGTGAATGAAATATTTTTGGTAATTCACTCCAGTGAATTATCACATTTATTTCTCTTGGAAAATACAGTAATTCACGGCCTAACATAAAATATAAATAGATATTACATAATATACTATGCACAAAATAGTTCGTAGAAATGGTATGAATTAGTAAACAATCCAAGAATTACAACTTAAATGTTAAAGCCTTCATTTTCTACTGAATATTTGAATTTTAGGGACAACATTGAAAAATGGAATTTTAAATAAGTGTACTATTATGGTATAGTCCGTGTTTTGTACATGACAGGTATTGAATTTTCAACCGATGATGCTCCTGATTCACTGATGTGTTGCTAAACTGTCTGTGCATTGTATAATATAAACACTGCCAAAGAATTTAAATTTCTCTTGGTTAATGATGCATAGATTTGATTGGGCAATCTTGTTTTACAAAATTCCAAGCAAGGACCAAAACTTATTCAATCGATCTTGAAATCAGGGCTAGCATGATGTAATTGTATGCGGACGAAACGTTTCATAACAAACGGAATTTTAAAACCTAAAGTGATTGTTTTATCGCAAAATATTTAGGCGAGAACTTAATTCTGTCAGTCGCTCAGTTTGTCAGCCATTTGAGAATCGTAATGAGTTTTGAAAATAAAACGTTGTTTTTTAAGTGGAGTGAAATAAGTGTTCGACTCTGAGCTACTTTAGTGTGTCAATGGGCAAGGCACTTTACTTGCCTCGGCACGATATATAATCTTCATGTACTGCAGTGCTGTAAAATAAACGAAACGAAACCAAAACCTCACCAGCAAATGTTTACATGACATCATTGAGGAAAGAGCCGTTGTATGGATTTTACTTACCTAAGCACAATGTCCCATCTTCCCCTCAGAATTTGAAAACAACTGGTAAACATAATGTGAAAAGTTTAATTTAAGGACAAACGTATGATATAAATAAGGTACACATAATTGTAACTATCGCCGACAAAAGTTCATGTAAGCACACATTAAAATGATTGGAGCTATAACTCTTTAAAGTGTTAATTAGATACCTGTCTCATAAAAGTGCGTGCAATTTATTCCTTAGAAAGAAATACACACTATACCATAAATAAATGCCTGTAGTACTATTTTTTAAAAATACTGTACAAAAATATGGTCCATGACATACTTTGTTCATATCATTCAGCAAGTATGAAAGTAATTAAATATATATCTTTATTATTATTACAGTGTTTGACTCGTCAACAGGTTTATTTATTTATATATTTGTCTGTATTGTTTTTTTATTTAGGTACTTACTAACTTTCGAGCCTATTTGTAGTATCTTTAGCTTGTTTATACCTCTGTTGTTTTGAAACATTATACTGTCTAACTTGTAGACCCAAATTTTGATGAAGTATGTAGCGCATATTTCTGCTTTTATTGTTCAACATTACAGCAAATTCATGCTGCTAACTATTGAGCATTTGTTTTATTTATAATTATCATTTCTTGATGAATTTCAGAAACAACATAGTAATGTCGAGACACACACACACACACACACACACATATATATATATATATATATATATATATATATATATATATATATATATATATATATATATATCGGGGGACAGAGAACACATGAAATGGGTAGGTTTATTGGATAAGTTGGAAACTTATCAGCACTTCGCTGGCATAATAGAAGCAATGCAAAAATATCTCATTTACTCCATTATGAACAGAAACATAGTCAGATGGCTATCTCGCAAATTTGTTTTTGTAATGAATCACACGTTTTTGCTATTGTTTCGTGTATTGTATTACATCTATATATGATCCATAGCAGTTGACACAAACGAAAGATTGCTAATTTCTAAAAGCAACTTTAGTTTTTTGCAAATAACGAGCATAAGACGCGATGTAATAAGGCTCGTAATTTTATAGTGAAAAATAGAATTTGATTTCCTCTTTCATTACTCATATCTGCAAGGTGACATATCCCTTCCTCATGGCAACACATTTAGTTCATTTAAAGTTATGGGCCTTTCTAACATATTCCAATTTCAAAACACAACAATAACAATGTTTAACATTTCATCTAAATAGTACATAACGTTTAGTATTTTTTTCAAATGTAGAGACATGCATCAGTTTCGTTTAAATTATGTTGCAGGGGCGATATACGACTGTCAAAAATACGTCCATCGTTTGAAAATCATCTGTTCTCATTACCGTGCTGGTCAAAGACCTTGCTGAGTATTATATATGTTATTTTCTTGACATCTTGGACAACAGAGAGCGACAAAATTTTATTCTAGTACACACTGTGTTAAAGCTTAATCAGGAATATGCTTTCTAAAATCGCCTGCAAAAAGAGAAAAAGAATCAATACGTTTTTCTTCATAAGTGTGTATCTTCAAATGGCCACAAGTTTTTATCTTCGCCAAATAGGAGTCAAGGAGCTATTACAATTCCGAATGTAAACTGTGAGTCAAGGAGATATTACAATTCCCAATGTAAACTGTGAGTCAAGGAGCTATTACAATTCCCAATGTAAACTGTGAGATCAGTATATACATTTTCTAAGGTATCACTACACTAATTGAGCCAGTCAAGAATTATTATGTTTTTTTTTTTCGGAGAGAGTCAGAGATAAAAATTTTGACATGGACAACATTCGTACCATGGTCGTAGCAGGTCATGATGCATATACTGCCGACATTTTTTACCTCTTAAGACAATTTTTGTTAGATACTATCACTTCGATTTTTGTTTATGTGCGCGTGTGTGTCTCTGTAGTGTGTCTTAAGTATTGATTTGAATATGTGTACATACGATGGAGTGGTTTTACTGTGTGTATCAAACGTGCCACCATCCATTTTTGTAACAAACTTAAATGTATATGTATATACTTGCTTATGATGAATCGGTTAAATGCAAACAAAGATCATCATTTAGTTTTCTAGTCCTACGGCAATGTTAATACCGTGTGTTGTAAAATGTAGAACATTCTCTCAAGTTTGAAATCCATTTTAAATCATAACCTCGCCATTCTTGAACGTCGCTTATTACCAGTCTTCATTTCATCCATACTATGGAGGAATTAATATCTATGTTTCCATTGGCTTAATTAACTGTACTCATGGTTCAAATTGGATGACAATGTTAAGTAAGGCTACAGCATTAACAACAACAACAACAACAATAGCAATGACGGCAACAACAAAGTAGCAACAAAATGAAGTGGATTTACTCAGACATGCAGGGCCGGCGCAAGGGTATTTGGCGCCCTAGGCGAATCTTCAGCCTTGCACCCCCCCCCCCCCAATTAACTTTCGAAAATGAATACAATATCAAAGTCTAAGCATGTGGCGCCGCGAACGCGAACACACACATTTATTCTTTCCTTCTGTTTTTCTCTTTCTATTTTTAGATGCTTATTATCTTCTATTTTACACTATTTCTTTTTCTTTTTTTATTCATTCAGTTCCCCCCAACACACAAATTTTGTCGCCCTAGTTTGCCTAGTGGTTAAACCGGCCCTGCAAACATGGCAGTATGAAGCGTCGAGCAATGTTGAAGTTGTAATCTTGAACGTCGTGCGCTGAAAAGGTATCATCTAAGTAATCTATACGTATGTAGTCAGCAGTCTTTTACTTGTGTTGCATCTGTTATGTATGGACCTAGTTAAATGAGATTGGTTGATGCATTTCTGACACCTATTACTGTTTATTCTGTGTTGTACTCAATAAGACTTTAATGCTTAAGAGTAAATCAAGAATCCAAATCTGAATGTTACATAATAATCTTTACTTCCTCATTCGAACTACAACGGAAAGTGATAAAGCGAATGGTCATTATAATTAATGAATATTTCAAAAGACAAAATTCGCTTCATCGCACACAGACCAACGTCAATGATAAAACACAGAAGATGCAGAAGCTAAAGGTCCTTTAACTCTCTTATATCATGACATCATAACAATATTTTGACCTATTTTGACCTATCATCATATCAACAGCGTTTTGACATATCATTTGACATATTGTCATATCAACAGCGTTTTTGCATATCATTTGACATGGCATCATATCAACAGCGTTTTGACATATCATTTGACATGGCATCATAAACTGTTTCTCACTTAACTCTTGTGTATTGTTCGCTTTGGCCGTGTCACAAGCCTATGTTTATGTTGGGTTTAAGAAAATTGCATAAATAAATCATTGTTCACACTTGGAGCCGTAAGATTATATCACGATCTTTAATATTGTTTCATATTGGAGTCTCTTCTGACCTTTCTCTTTATAAATATTAGTTTCCTATTATTTGATATAACGTAAATGCTTGCAGTAGCCACATACTTGGATCAATCGTTCTCTGCAATAAAAGAAGATCATCTGGGTCAGACTCATAACTTACGGCATTTTATCAGCCTCCACATTGCCCTAAATGGATTGTGTACAAAACTATAGTGTGACCCATCAGCAATTTATATTGATTGGATAGAAAATTACTGAAATATTCTCAGACGTATACGATTTATTTTGTCCGATAGATACTATGAGACAAAATTATTTTTGCTGTAAAGAGACTATTTGCGAATAAAATTTGGACGAAAAGTTTTGTATATATGGTGTAGATAATTTATAAGTTTTAATATTTAATTGGCAAAAAGAGCAGTTTGGTATCTATAGTGAATTATGAAAGTAATGGTAGAAATAATATAGATTTGTTTATTCCTACGGAACGGAAAAAAAGAAGTTAACATTGATCAAGATAGGGTCGTGATAGGATAAGATATGATATAGATATGATAAGAGGCCTAAGAATGACGGTAATAATAAAATCGTCAAACAAAGATGGCTGAGATACAATGACACATATACGTATAAAGCATTGTTTTCAACAAGAACAAGAAACTAGGCTATACTGTGACCCTTGCCATCAACTGTATAAAACCAAACAAAACAAAACAAATTTTGTAACGTTAGGCGGATATATGACTTGATGTAAAAAAAGATATTAAAGGGAAGAGATCGTGTGAATTTCTTTGAATAAATCGTTTAAAGGTACCTTCTTTTACCCGTCGAAACCATATGCGTCAAAATATCATGTTATAAAGCACAATGGAGGGACATATTACATTTTAAAATACACATATAGTTTTAAAGTTTATAGTACCAACAAATCGAGGAACACTTGTCGGACGTCATTAAATTAAAACAGAAACTCTTTCTTTTTCTTCATCTAAAGTGAAAATAGTTTCAAGCTGTTATCAACGTTCCCTCAACAGTATTTAGCAAATCAAATTTATTAATGAAAATGTATCAGATATGAAGAAAGGTTTTCAGGGTATAGTGTGGAAGATGAATTTTGTCCTTCACACAGTAGACCTGACATATAAAAGGAAAACATCAGACGTCGTTGGTCTGTGTTATCACAATAAACTCTATACCTCCTTTGGAAACATCATCGATAATTATTATATACTAGCAGAGAAGATTTATTACACAACGAACACGCATACGTAAAATGTATTTCTGCCCTGACTCTAGTTTAATTTGTAAGACTTTTTCATGCAAATTAGAATGTCTTAGAACGTGGCCGGAAGGTCGCCTATGAGATTTCAATCCTTACTTAAATGTTCAAGAAGAAACATGGTTCCCGCTAAATATTCAGTTATTATCAGGAAGGAATTGATAGACAGCACCCCCACTATAAAAGGGAATGGGTTACTTCTTGCCTTAAGTCTGAATTTGAACGTCGTCAAGAAAACTTGCACCGTATCGTTATCTGAAGGAACTTAGAGTCCTGAATATTTGAAGTCCAAGTTAGTTCACTAAGGTGGACTCATGTATTGGGGATTCCGAAAAACTTCAGAATTTAAAGCGGGTTTTGTCCAATCAAGCCAGGTGTTGATAGTGCGTCTGAAAAGATGCACACTAATAACCTTTCGTGATTTGATTGGCTGTTAGACATTGGAAACTACCTTACAGGTGAAGCTTAACACCTACTTGACCACCTGACAATGTTAACTCTCTACAGAGGGAGGATAATTAGCCTACTATTCAGTACACGAATAGATTGACCAATATGTGTTTTCCTTTGTACACCTTGTCTGATTGACCAATATGTGTTTTCCTTTGTACACCTTGTCTGATTGACCAATATGTGTTTTCCTTTGTACACCTTGTCTGATTGACCAATATGTGTTTTCCTTTGTACACATTGTCTGATTGACCAATATGTGTTTTCCTTTGTACACAATGTCTGATACGGTTAGGTAACTGAGTTTGTTTTCATAGATATTTCACAAGTAATGAAACAATAATAAATTACTTCCTCCACAAATTTTAATGGGAGGTTATATGAATTTTATAAAAAACGTGCTTGTTGATAGGGGCATACAATTATGGCATTAAATGTTTCTCATTAAAGAAGATAGAAACAACAAATTGTATTTCTCCTGACTTGTAGATGACGACTTCATCCTTAATATTCATCTTTTCGAACTTAATTCTTCGTGACAATATTCAATTGTTCCAAACATATTTGGGAGACCTAAAATATTGAATTCTTTTAAGCAAGATGTAACATACATTGGAAAAACTGACGTATCCTTCAAAATCCACTCGAAAATTGTGTCATGCACAGGAAATATATATATATTTACTTCTTTGATGTTTCATTGTTTCTTTTAAAAGTTACTATTTATGAAGAGAAATATTAAATTTTGTTATATATTTCATTTATTCGACTTGCTAGATAATTAGTTATACAAAATCGTTCGATAGCATCTGTCTGTATAATAAAACTTAATTTTCAGTGTGATTATAGAAGAATTCACTTAATGTGACAATTTAATTTACCGTGAGCAGATGTTCAGTATTTTCCAAACGTGGTGGATGAAAATGGCCAGAGATAAATTTTCACGGTAATCACTTAAACCAGTTCTATGCAAATATTTCACAATGTTACGCCTCACTGTCATCATTGTACACGCCCCGCTGTCATCATTGTACACGCCCACTGACATCATTGTACACGCCCTGATGTCATCATTGTACACGCCTAAGTTTGAGCGAGACTCCTGTTGTTACGAAGTAGCTAATTACTGGATCATTTTGACATTAATATATTTTTTGGTCAGAAAGCTTGCTACTGGATCATTTTGACATTAATATGTTTTTGGTCTGAAAGATTGCTACTGGATCGTTTTGACATGAATATGTTTTTGGTCTGAAAGATTGCTACTGGATCATTTTGACATTAATATGTTTTTGGTCTGAAAGATTGCTACTGGATCATTTTGACATTAATATATTTTTTGGTCTGAAAGATTGCTACTGGATCATTTTGACATTAATATGTTTTTGGTCTGAAAGATTGCTACTGGATCGTTTTGACATGAATATGTTTTTGGTCTGAAAGATTGCTACTGGATCGTTTTGACATGAATATGTTTTTGGTCTGAAAGATTACTACTGGATCATTTTGACATGAATATGTTTTTGGTCTGAAAGATTGCTACTGGATCGTTTTGACATGAAAATGTTTTTTGGTCAGAAAGCTGGCTACTGGATCGTTTTGACATGAATATGTTTTTGGTATGAAAGATTGCTACTGGATCATTTTGACATGAATATGTTTTTTAGTCAGAAAGCTAGCTACTGGATCATTTTGACATGAATATGTTTTTGGTCTGAAAGATTGTTACTGGATCATTTTGACATGAATATGTTTTTGGTCTGAAAGATTGCTACTGGATCGTTTTGACATGAATATGTTTTTGGTCTGAAAGATTACTACTGGATCATTTTGACATGAATATGTTTTTGGTCTGAAAGATTGCTACTGGATCGTTTTGACATGAAAATGTTTTTTGGTCAGAAAGCTGGCTACTGGATCGTTTTGACATGAATATGTTTTTGGTCTGAAAGATTGCTACTGGATCATTTTGACATGAATATGTTTTTGGTCTGAAAGATTGCTACTGGATCATTTTGACATGAATATGTTTTTGGTCTAAAAGATTACTACTGGATCATTTTGACATTAATATGTTTTTGGTCTGAAAGATTGCTACTGGATCATTTTGACATTAATATGTTTTTGGTCTGAAAGATTGCTACTGGATCATTTTGACATTAATATATTTTTTGGTCTGAAAGATTGCTACTGGATCATTTTGACATTAATATGTTTTTGGTCTGAAAGATTGCTACTGGATCGTTTTGACATGAATATGTTTTTGGTCTGAAAGATTGCTACTGGATCGTTTTGACATGAATATGTTTTTGGTCTGAAAGATTACTACTGGATCATTTTGACATGAATATGTTTTTGGTCTGAAAGATTGCTACTGGATCGTTTTGACATGAAAATGTTTTTTGGTCAGAAAGCTGGCTACTGGATCGTTTTGACATGAATATGTTTTTGGTATGAAAGATTGCTACTGGATCATTTTGACATGAATATGTTTTTGGTCTGAAAGATTGCTACTGGATCATTTTGACATGAATATGTTTTTTAGTCAGAAAGCTAGCTACTGGATCATTTTGACATGAATATGTTTTTGGTCTGAAAGATTGTTACTGGATCATTTTGACATGAATATGTTTTTGGTCTGAAAGATTGCTACTGGATCGTTTTGACATGAATATGTTTTTGGTCTGAAAGATTACTACTGGATCATTTTGACATGAATATGTTTTTGGTCTGAAAGATTGCTACTGGATCGTTTTGACATGAAAATGTTTTTTGGTCAGAAAGCTGGCTACTGGATCGTTTTGACATGAATATGTTTTTGGTCTGAAAGATTGCTACTGGATCATTTTGACATGAATATGTTTTTGGTCTGAAAGATTGCTACTGGATCATTTTGACATGAATATGTTTTTTAGTCAGAAAGCTAGCTACTGGATCATTTTGACATGAATATGTTTTTGGTCTGAAAGATTGTTACTGGATCATTTTGACATGAATATGTTTTTGGTCTGAAAGATTGCTACTGGATCGTTTTGACATGAATATGTTTTTGGTCTGAAAGATTGCTACTGGATCATTTTGACATGAATATGTTTTTGGTCTGAAAGATTGCTACTGGATCGTTTTGACATGAATATGTTTTTGGTCTGAAAGATTGCTACTGGATCGTTTTGACATGAATATGTTTTTGGTCTGAAAGATTGCAACTGGATCGTTTTGACATGAATATGTTTTTGGTCAGAAAGCTGGCTACTGGATCGTTTTGACATGAATATGTTTTTGGTCTGAAAGATTGCTACTGGATCATTTTGACATGAATATGTTTTTGGTCTGAAAGATTGCTACTGGATCATTTTGACATGGATATGTTTTTTGGTCAGAAAGCTAGCTACTGGATCATTTTGACATTAATATATTTTTTGGTCTGAAAGATTGCTACTGGATCATTTTGACATGAATATGTTTTTGGTCTGAAAGATTGCTACTGGATCGTTTTGACATGAATATGTTTTTGGTCTGAAAGATTGCTACTGGATCGTTTTGACATGAATATGTTTTTGGTCTGAAAGATTACTACTAGATCATTTTGACATGAATATGTTTTTGGTCTGAAAGATTGCTACTGGATCGTTTTGACATGAAAATGTTTTTTGGTCAGAAAGCTGGCTACTGGATCGTTTTGACATGAATATGTTTTTGGTATGAAAGATTGCTACTGGATCATTTTGACATGAATATGTTTTTTAGTCAGAAAGCTAGCTACTGGATCATTTTGACATGAATATGTTTTTGGTCTGAAAGATTGTTACTGGATCATTTTGACATGAATATGTTTTTGGTCTGAAAGATTGCTACTGGATCGTTTTGACATGAATATGTTTTTGGTCTGAAAGATTACTACTGGATCATTTTGACATGAATATGTTTTTGGTCTGAAAGATTGCTACTGGATCGTTTTGACATGAAAATGTTTTTTGGTCAGAAAGCTGGCTACTGGATCGTTTTGACATGAATATGTTTTTGGTCTGAAAGATTGCTACTGGATCATTTTGACATGAATATGTTTTTGGTCTGAAAGATTGCTACTGGATCATTTTGACATGAATATGTTTTTGGTCTGAAAGATTACTACTGGATCATTTTGACATTAATATGTTTTTGGTCTGAAAGATTGCTACTGGATCATTTTGACATTAATATGTTTTTGGTCTGAAAGATTGCTACTGGATCATTTTGACATTAATATATTTTTTGGTCTGAAAGATTGCTACTGGATCATTTTGACATTAATATGTTTTTGGTCTGAAAGATTGCTACTGGATCGTTTTGACATGAATATGTTTTTGGTCTGAAAGATTGCTACTGGATCGTTTTGACATGAATATGTTTTTGGTCTGAAAGATTACTACTGGATCATTTTGACATGAATATGTTTTTGGTCTGAAAGATTGCTACTGGATCGTTTTGACATGAAAATGTTTTTTGGTCAGAAAGCTGGCTACTGGATCGTTTTGACATGAATATGTTTTTGGTCTGAAAGATTGCTACTGGATCATTTTGACATGAATATGTTTTTGGTCTGAAAGATTGCTACTGGATCATTTTGACATGAATATGTTTTTTAGTCAGAAAGCTAGCTACTGGATCATTTTGACATGAATATGTTTTTGGTCTGAAAGATTGTTACTGGATCATTTTGACATGAATATGTTTTTGGTCTGAAAGATTGCTACTGGATCGTTTTGACATGAATATGTTTTTGGTCTGAAAGATTACTACTGGATCATTTTGACATGAATATGTTTTTGGTCTGAAAGATTGCTACTGGATCGTTTTGACATGAAAATGTTTTTTGGTCAGAAAGCTGGCTACTGGATCGTTTTGACATGAATATGTTTTTGGTCTGAAAGATTGCTACTGGATCATTTTGACATGAATATGTTTTTGGTCTGAAAGATTGCTACTGGATCATTTTGACATGAATATGTTTTTTAGTCAGAAAGCTAGCTACTGGATCATTTTGACATGAATATGTTTTTGGTCTGAAAGATTGTTACTGGATCATTTTGACATGAATATGTTTTTGGTCTGAAAGATTGCTACTGGATCGTTTTGACATGAATATGTTTTTGGTCTGAAAGATTGCTACTGGATCATTTTGACATGAATATGTTTTTGGTCTGAAAGATTGCTACTGGATCGTTTTGACATTAATATGTTTTTGGTCTGAAAGATTGCTACTGGATCGTTTTGACATGAATATGTTTTTGGTATGAAAGATTGCAACTGGATCGTTTTGACATGAATATGTTTTTGGTCAGAAAGCTGGCTACTGGATCGTTTTGACATGAATATGTTTTTGGTCTGAAAGATTGCTACTGGATCATTTTGACATGAATATGTTTTTGGTCTGAAAGATTGCTACTGGATCATTTTGACATGAATATGCTTTTTGGTCAGAAAGCTAGCTACTGGATCATTTTGACATGAATATGTTTTTGGTCTGAAAGATTGCTACTGGATCATTTTGACATGAATATGTTTTTGGTCTGAAAGATTGCTACTGGATCGTTTTGACATGAATATGTTTTTTGGTCAGAAAGCTAGCTACTGGATCATTTTGACATTAATATGTTTTTGGTCTGAAAGATTGCTACTGGATCATTTTGACATGAATATGTTTTTGGTCTGAAAGGTTGCTACTGGATCGTTTTGACATGAATATGTTTTTTGGTCAGAAAGCTAGCTACTGGATCATTTTGACATGAATATGTTTTTGGTCTGAAAGATTGCTACTGGATCATTTTGACATGAATATGTTTTTGGTCTGAAAGATTGCTACTGGATCATTTTGACATGAATATGTTTTTGGTCTGAAAGATTGCTACTGGATCGTTTTGACATGAATATGTTTTTGGTCTGAAAGATTGCTACTGGATCGTTTTGACATGAATATGTTTTTGGTCTGAAAGATTGCTACTGGATCATTTTGACATGAATATGTTTTTGGTCTGAAAGATTGCTACTGGATCGTTTTGACATGAATATGTTTTTGGTCTGAAAGATTGCTACTGGATCGTTTTGACATGAATATGTTTTTGGTCTGAAAGATTGCTACTGGATCGTTTTGACATGAATATGTTTTTTGGTCGGAAAGATGGCTACTGGATCGTTTTGACATGAATATGTTTTTGGTCTGAAAGATTGCTACTGGATCGTTTTGACATGAATATGTTTTTGGTCAGAAAGCTGGCTACTGGATCGTTTTGACATGAATATGTTTTTTGGTCAGAAAGCTAGCTACTGGATCATTTTGACATGAATATGTTTTTGGTCTGAAAGATTGCTACTGGATCATTTTGACATGAATATGTTTTTGGTCTGAAAGATTGCTACTGGATCATTTTGACATGGATATGTTTTTTGGTCAGAAAGCTAGCTACTGGATCATTTTGACATGAATATGTTTTTGGTCTGAAAGATTGCTACTGGATCATTTTGACATGAATATGTTTTTGGTCTGAAAGATTGCTACTGGATCGTTTTGACATGAATATGTTTTTTGGTCAGAAAGCTAGCTACTGGATCATTTTGACATGAATATGTTTTTGGTCAGAAAGCTAGCTACTGGATCATTTTGACATGAATATGTTTTTGGTCTGAAAGATTGCTACTGGATCGTTTTGACATGAATATGTTTTTTGGTCAGAAATCTGGCTACTGGATCATTTTGACATGAATATGTTTTTGGTCTGAAAGATTGCTGCTGGATCATTTTGACATTAATATATTTTTTGGTCTGAAAGATTGCTACTGGATCATTTTGACATGAATATGTTTTTGGTCTGAAAGATTGCTACTGGATCGTTTTGACATGAATATGTTTTTGGTCTGAAAGATTGCTACTGGATCGTTTTGACATGAATATGTTTTTGGTCTGAAAGATTGCTACTGGATCGTTTTGACATGAATATGTTTTTGGTCTGAAAGATTGCTACTGGATCGTTTTGACATGAAAATGTTTTTTGGTCAGAAAGCTGGCTACTGGATCATTTTGACATGAATATGTTTTTTGGTCAGAAAGCTTGCTACTGGATCATTTTGACATTAATATGTTTTTTGATCAGAAAGCTTGCTTCTGGATCTGGGCAACAAACATGGTCGACCATAGTTCAGAACATTCACGTGCAAACTTTTCTATTGGTAGTATTGTATTAGTCACAATCATTTTCTAACTATCGAAGAATTAGGTCCAACGTCAACATTTCGCATTAGATTTGCTCAAACTGATGCTGATTCTTTGCCACGTTTTCCGCTTGGTTGACAATTTTCACCAACTTCTAAAGGCCGACTTACTTATGAAATTTAAAAGTTAAACCTTTCTCATCAAATATGAAACAAATGTTTGTAAAACACGCATGCCCCTGTTGCTATAGTGTTGTTAGTAGTGTATTTCTCCAAAGATTAGCCAATGATTTTGCTTTAGCAACAGTTGTAAACGTGTTTGTATGAGCGAGCCATGTTTGGTTTTGTTATTTTTTTTATTTTAAACGCATTTTATTGCATATATTAGGAAAACAAAAGGGTTAGGCACAAGTTCTTCCAACTTAGAATAGCCTTTCCCATAATAAATACAAAACACATACTATTTCATGTATCAGGTGAAACTTACAGAGAAAATTGAAATGATATTTGAATGAGTGTAAGAACTATAATGATCTAAAGCAATCATTGTTTGAGGTGCTAGATTATAAGGGAATAAAGAAGGATTAGGCCCTAAGTGACAATAGGTCACACACAAATTTATAGATACATATATACAAATATATGAACAGTTCTTATATTATTGAACTTTTACTGGCATTCCTTGATGAATAAATTTAATCATATTAGAATTGTAGAATAATAGATTCGAATACATGTAAACATATATGTATACATATATAAAGAGATATACACACTTATAGACATACCTATATATTCATATACAGAGACATGTACATGTATACATGCATGGATACTCATGCATATAAATTCATATGCATACATACACACATACATGCGCACATATGCACATACACGCCTGCATAAACATGCATACTTACAAACACATATATGTATATTGCTAAGCTAAATTTTGATTGGGGGAGAGAGAACCAATAAAATCCCTTGCGGAAAATAATGGTAATAACAGTCCTCAAGACTTAAAAACCACGATAATAAGATTTAAATAAATGTAAAAAAAAACACATTTGGATTTAACTTTTTGAACTCTATTGCTAGATCTATAGACTCAAAAGCGGTTAGTGCGTTTGAGATAAAGGTGAACCTGCTTAACAACTTCTGTATTAATTGTGTCACTAAGATTATCGTCACCAGACAAAACCATGTATAGGTCAATATGAACTGGAAGTTTGAGTCAGTTATTCATCAGGAGGATTCGAGGATTATTGTATAGTTTACATTCAAAAGAATAGTGGTAGGCTGTTTCATTTGATTCGGAGCAACTACACAATGGATTGGCAACAATGTGGTTTAAATATAGATCCGCCTTAAGAACTGAACAGTTATTCCTCTGTGTAACAGGTATAATGCACATTTTTCTTTTACCTACGGAGTAGTAGGATGGCGCTTGCTTGTTTTTATTTGATTGTTTTGGAAGACAGATATTGAATTGGAGTTACTTATAGTTTTGGGTAGATTTGTTCCATAATTTGATAGTCATGTGTGAAGAAAGATAAGTGCCCAATGTCCCCATAAATGCAAAAGAAAAATGAACTTGGTTGGCATTTTGTCTTATCATGGAAGAAATACTTCCTTTTAAAAACCTACCATTGTACAGAAGCACCCATCTAGTTCTTTAAATATGTGCTCTGAGGCTCTGTGTGGTATGCAGCCTGCACAAAGTGCCATATGTCGATATATTGCTTTGGGCTGACGATACGATTTGAGGACTATTCGGACATGTAGGTGATGCAACCAGTTATGATACGTACAGATTGTATGAGTTCAATATTCATTCAGTACCAACTGACCCTTCAGAAAGGTAGCGATCGACAAGATTGATTGGCCAATCAATGTGGAGCGGTTTCATTTGTAATAATAATACTACTACTACTAATACTAATACTACTACTACTACTACTACTAATAATAATAATAATAATAATAGTAATAATAATAATAATAGTAATAATAATATTAATAATAATGATGATGATAACAAAAACTTACGATACATGTATAAAAAAGCAAAACAATTCATCGTCATCACCATCATCATCATCATGAACAACGTTGCTGTTATCGACAGCACTTTCCATAACATATACTGTCTTCATATAATAAAAATAATTTCTGACCTGTAGAAACATCTATGTACCTAAAAAGTCCTTATTTTCATACTGGTCTTAAAAACCAATGTAATTGCATTGTCAATTTTTTTATACATACGTATATAAATTTGCACATGTGCAAATGTTCACAGTGTGTGTACATTTTATGCATGTAAAAGGGTTATAAACTGATAAGTAGTAAAGTAGGATACTTGGGGCACTAATCGGGAATAAACGTTACGCCGTATATTTACAATGCCTTTTGGGCACAAGTGAAATTTAACACTGAGGCTATAAAGGTGACATCTATGCAGTCAAGAGCACATTGTTATACATTGTTAGAAGTTGTTAACCTCAATTGAGGCTACATTGTTACCTTGTTAGAAGTTATTGACCTCAAATGGGAGAATTTATATGTGGTACTTGAGGACTCTACGAGAATTAACATTACGCCGAAGGTTTAAATTGGGGTACTATCTGGGGCTCTACATTAATTTAACATTATTCCTCCATGTTGAAAAATATGTATGGGTTTGTATAAGGTTAGACGGAAAATGTAATGTGAAATAATGATCTACTATTCAGTACTCAGTGATCCACTAGATATCACTTAGCTACATACAATCCATTACTTAGTTATCTATTATCCATCGCCTAGTTATCTACTATCCAATACCCACATATACTTTCCAACATAACGTGTGTAGTGACCAAAATCCCCACACCTACCATCAAACAAAAAGGGTAGGATGTAAAAGAAGGGGGATGAAATCACACAAACATACTATCACACACAAGAGGGTAGGAGTGTTTATACTTACATACACACAAGCATACTATCACACCACGCCAAAGCAGAGGGTAGTATTGTTTATATACACACTATACCCACAAACATGCTATCACACACAAAGAAGAGGTTGAAGGGGTTTTTAAGTTTATGTTTGGTTGTGTAGAGGCAAAGAGATAGACATACACAAACATACAAGCACAAAACAAATAGATTTTTCGCAATGTTTTGAACAGAATCTCTCTTCACCCAAATCTGAATGGCCCTTAAAAAGGCCTTTTGCTATTTTTAGACACCTGGTGTCCACACCTCCCGGGCCTAGCTCCGCAGGCAGCACATATTCTACTCCAACTATCCACACCCCAGGAATTGGTGGAGACAGGTAGGTAAGAGTGAGGAAAATTTCCCTCATTTTCCCAATCCTCTACTTGATGGACTATGGGTGGATGGATATGTTCTTGCTGGTGTTGTTGTGGTTGCTGTTTTTGTTGCTGCTGTTGCTGTTTGCAGCTTCATATCCCAGTCTTCAATCTGGTAGCCCAGTCTTCAGTCTGGGGGTTCTCATCCGTTGTTGGTATACTCGTGGAGTCCCCACCACAGGTCTGATGAAGCAGCAGGGACGTGTATGTGACACTCGAACATGATAGTCATTGGTTGTCACCTCTGTTGTCTGAATAAATCGTCTTCCCTGGCGTTCCCTCTTTTATTTCTCCCACTCCGTCTTGTTGGGACAATTTAAAATGGTTCATGGACCTCTTGAACAATCTTCTGTCTGGATGTAGCTCTTTGACTTGATCCAGGAAGCGCCGAATATATTCTTGGTGAATTTAGGTCTTACTTAGTTTTCCGGTCCTATTTCCGCTAATGTTTTCTTCCTGGACGAGTCGACGATGAGTGCCAAGATTGATACGATACATTTGAAATTAGACTCGTGTGCAGCCATCCAGTCATGTATGAGTATAGACCCCGATTGGGTGCGAAGCAGGGATTAAGACGCGTGCTGATCACACTATTGAGTTACTTGTCAGGTGAGTTGCCGAGCTGCAAACTCATCTGACACATTATTGAGCGCGAGCGCTCTGCTTGATTAGACACTGTCTGGAGTGACAAAGGCTGCACGGACTCGTCATGGAGGCGCGAAGCGAAAAGTAAGACTGAAATGCCGTTCGGTCATTCGACCATGTACGAGGAAACACCTCCAGAGGGGGGTTAATTTGTGTGCACTGCACAATATTCAATTATTCGTCAAATGAGTTACCAGGCTGTAAGCTCATCTGACGCCTTACTGAGCCCAATACTTAATTTGCATGTCTGGAAAGAGGCGGGCTGCACGGACTCGGCAAGGGAGGCGCGAAGCGGAACGAAAGTACTGAAACGCCAAGATCGTACATAGTCAAATCCTGCCCAGTTAGCTAAATCGGGCTGTCCCTAGAACCAATTATGTATTAGCTACATGTTTAATTATGACAATACTACAAGTTTCAAATTTCTTTATTTAACTCGATTCATTCAGGTATAAATTTTGTGTACATAGTGTACATAATTTTTCCAAAAGAATACCATTCTTTGAGTATCATTTTAGTATCACGCACCATTCTAATTTTATAGCGATATTTTTAGATGGTGGTTCAAAATTGATCAAATTTGTGTTATAAAAGAGTATAGGGTTTTTCAAAATTTCAAAAGGAAAACCCGATACAGTCAGGCAAATTGATTTGCAGCATCTGGTCCCCGGTACGTCTGCCTGGTAATACTGCAAGTTGACTGCGTCAATATTGGCCTCCAGGTGCGTATCCGGTTTAAGTATTTTGAGCTGCTTTGTCAGCCATCTTGATTTCGGGTCCCTTTCTCTTCCCGTAGGGGTGGGGTTCATTTTTGGCGCTAGGGGTGGCATGTTCTTTTCGTACCACTCTTCAGCTGCTTGGTTTCCCCTCTGTTGGGGGTTCATTCTCGACGTTGGTTTTTGAGGGTCACTCTTTAATCCTATTTCAGCTGCATGATATCGCCACATAAGGTTCGGTTCCAGGCCTGCTGTACTCGCTAGCTCTGCCGCCGTGCCTTCGTGGTAGCTCGAAGTCCAAGACCTTGTTGCATGCTGCTCCACTTCGTCTGCATGTATGGCGAGGGAGTAGGTCGACAGTAAACATCCACTGGTCCGTATGTAGCAGCTTGGCCCCAGACTTCCAATATTTGTAGTTGGGTGCTCATAGCTGCACGGACCAACACTGCTTCATCCCCTCCTCGTCCACAGCGGATCTGCTCTGTCTTACCTGCTCTGCTAAACGGCTGGCTGCTGACTGTGAGGCAAGATTGTTAGTTAGTTAGTTAGTTAGTTTCAATTATAGACGTGTTCGGTGATTCCACCTTGTCATTTCTTAATTTCTTGTCAAGTGGGTTGCCGGGCTGCAAACCCACTTGACGCATTACTGCGTGCACTGCACACTATTTATACACCTCTCCCTCGCTGTATGGTTTCCCCACTATGGGGGTTCATTGAAGGCGCGATGTGGGAGTGTGTGTACAATTATTTATACCTGTACATAGGAATCGAACAACAGTGTTTACATGTTTGCGGGTGTGCGCACTGCGCATTACTAAATTAGATGTATGAAATGAAAGGCTGCACTGACTCGGCAAGGGAGGCGCGAAGCGTGACGAAAGTACTGAAACGGCATGAACGTATATGATCAAATTCTGCCCAGTTAGCTAAATCAAGCCAACCAGTTTAAGCAATTTTCCTACTAGTTATAAATTTTGAATTTTGCGTACATGGTGTACTTCTAATTTTCCGAAAATAATAACATTAATTAAATCTTGGCTTAAAGTAACCCATCACTAATGTAGTGATCGCAATTAGGTAGATATGTAGTTATTATTTTGAACGGTGGTCGAAAGAGTCAAATTTGTTCATATCAGTAAATTACAATAAAGTTTCAAGCCAAAGTGAAAACCTTTAGGCATTTGGTAATTCATTTTCCCTTCGGCACACTGTGTTCTCTGGTTAGACGATCTTCTTCCACACACTGTTTCGTCGTTCTCGTCTCCTGGCATTTCGTGTACGGGAACCGGCGCAGGTTGTGGGTCTCCGTCAGGTATTCTGTTACCTGGATCAGACTGGCCACAGATTATTTGGTATAGGCATCCATGTAATATGTATGCATTTCATGGGCCCCACATTTCCACTCCTTTTTAACTGGCTTCCCCCTTATGCGCAACGACCGCTAGGCAATGTCTCGTACTGCACCTACGAAATGGCTTGCTTTTGTTTTGTCTGTGATTGTCGCTTCGAGCCCCATGTCGAGTAGACGTTGCCTGTCCGGATCGTTGTTTTCTTCCTCCTTTGCCGTCTCCTCTATCTCTTTTCCTACTTCATCCTTGTCGGTGGTATGCTCAGATTCGGATATGTTTTCGGGAATGTTGATGGGTTTGTAACTTTCACTATGAGGATACTTGACTGTCGTTCTGCTCAGACTTTGTGATGTCATTTCCCACTTTAGGTAAGACTTCCGCACGTCGCACGTAAAGACTGACTTCTTCGATCTTCGATTGGTACTCGTTAGCATTAGCTGTCAAATGGAACACGGTACTACTTCCATTCAGTCTCAGACGTACATCCATCCCATTCAACAAATACTTGTCTGGCAACCACATGTGCAAGTGCAAACGATCCATCATTTCTAAAATACGTCCTTGGTTGATTTTCTTTGGCGCTCGTTAAATCCAACATTGCGAGGATCGTCAACTTCTGGCTATTCTGTGTCGTTGAAGGCAACCAAAGTGTCAAATTTCCACACTGCGGAAGCATCCAGAGGTGTGTTTTTGGCTTTTTTCCGTACGTCAAGAGATTCTCATGGTACGGTCGGTAAGGATACGTGTCATTGATGTAGCTCACCAGTTTGTTATTCAAGTACAAATCCATTTCGCTGAACAACGAATGCAAGGAATTGTTGACGAGAACTACTCTGGCATCGTCCCCTAGATTGCTGTTGTCCGTTTTGAGAACTTTGTCTATCAGTTACAATTAACTGTTATTCAGATCAATGTAATCTTGGTTTGTCCCCTGATTTCAAATATGATAGATAGTGAGATGGTCAAAGACGACACAAGATTAAATTCTACGCATTGATATTCTTGCATCGTTATCATCGTCGCTGGCATGGCAAACAGATCGAGTTCTGACTTAAAACACTCGCAAGAATATCGGTGCATCATTTTTCTTTTTTAGTTAGTAATCAAAAATCAAAAACGTTCAATTCCTTGACTGCTTTTCTTCTTCTTGTTTTAATTTTTCTAATCGTGTCTATGAGGTCTGAGAAGTTTTTGATGTCTCTTTCTGTCTCGTCTTTGCTGTGACATAGAGGTATTAACGCCTTCACCAGAAGCCTGAAGCGAATTTATAGCAGTCTCTCGGCGCCATAGGGGGTCTTTATCCAGTTTGAATCAATACCTTTTTTCCTGCTTTCATGAAGGCTTCTTTAGGAATTTGTTTGTCGATGAGTACGTTTTGAAGAAATTCTTTTCCTTGATCAAAGCTTTATATTTTAAAGCAAGCGATCCTGGAGTCACCATTGGTTTTAAGATGTGTGCAACCGTGCGAAAACAATGATTTTAACATATCTCCTAAACATGTCCTCGTTGTCGAGCGACTCTTCTGTACACAGGATACATCTGTTACAATTCACTGGAGAATGGTTTTCGAAAATGTAGTTTCACGGTGGCTTTTCTTTAGGGAAAAAATAGTTTGTTTAAAATCTCATTTTATACTAATATTGACACCGTCAAAATACAATTTACTGACAGATAATGAGGATGTTAGAGTGTGAACTTGCTGCACCACCTCTATTCTTTTTGGTCTGTCATTTAGTTTGTTTGTCTTGTTTTAGTTTCAGCATTAGGATCCCATTTTAAAAGTAAAACGAATAATTACATCTCCTAGAGATCCACTTCTACCGGTTTCAAAATGATTTGTTTTTTTGGTTTCAGTCTCGATTTTTGAGTCAGCCAGTTGTGACAAAGCTACTTTGTTTTTCATACAAATGTTTGTTTGATGTGGAATGTAAATAATTCCTTATAATAGCTGATATACTGTCAAAGTAAACCATCATAACACTTCTTTGAGACTAGCTTCAAACAAATGTGAATGCACTTGTACATTTCTTTCGCGACTGATGGCGTACAGTACACAAATCAATTTGGTAGGAGGATGAGATTGAAATGAAGTCATGCTGAATACTGTTAGAAAGAAAAGAAGTGACAGACGAAAACGAGGAAGATGACGTGTAAATTAATGGACCTCTTTCTTGACACCAATCGTGAAACAAATTCGCAAGAAATCTCAAATAATTGGCAGTGGTAGGTTTTAAATCGACGAGTAGATAAGCATGTGGCAATTGAGTGGCATCGTGATCAGCATAATTTAGCCAAGGTGTTCCTAACTGTTTGGCTAAGACTTGAACTTGAGATTTATCTCTTTGACTTTTAAACAACACCACATAATGAGCATTGAGACTGATGGTGCGATGCGCTTTACTTTGTTAAAATAAATTTTGAGTAAATTAAATAATACCTGCAATACCACGATGTCCTTTTCGTGTAAACTAAATCATAATCGAAGATGACAAGATGTGTTTGACTAAAGGCAGACACGATCCCGTCTTCTTCGCAAGGAATCCCTTCTACAAACAAAATGGATTCTCCTTTTACTTTCTTTCAGTAACGTGTAAGCCGATTGCCACTCTTTGTAACACGATACGTTCTGGAGGACGATCGAACAATTTTGATTTGTGTTCAATCACACGTTTGATAAAATCGGTTTTACCTGAACCACTAGGTCCAGCAATCAACATGTTACAAGGATGGCGAAGATACAATGCCTCCCAACTTTGACGATCTGACTTTTCATCAATCACTTTGAGAACGAAGGATGAAGCCATAATAATTGTGTTTATAATTCTGAGATTCCATCAATGACAAGACATTATATAAACATTTAATTTGTCATGACGTAACAATAAAACATTTTTACAGTTACAAAATACACAAAGTTCATGTTTTTTTTTGTGTGTTTTTTGTTTTCATCAGTCACACAAAATGTTTTTGGCATAATCGGCTACCTTTTGTTTCCAAGCATCGAATCCAAGACATTTCCAGTCACGTACATCCTTCCAGTCGTCGTGAATCTATTGGTGTACCCAACTAGCTGTACACACTGCTTGTTAAGTATGAAGAGGTGATCAACTACGACGAATGTCTTCTTCTTACCGAGGTACACAACTCGTTGTCATCACTATTCGCAACATTTTTAACACAGTAAGTTTTCGGTGCACAGATAATGGTGGTCATGTCTTTGCATGTACTATTCATAAATTTGCCAAAAAGAATCTGCTGGTAAAAGTAATCCAAGAAAGGTTGTCACACACACACACACACACACACACACACACACACACACACACACACACACACACACACACACACACACACACACACACACACACGCACACACACACACACACACACGCACACACACACACACCTACCTTACGTCGTCAAAAATTCTATAGAATTGTCTCGTCTTGTGGAATCAGTTCTTTTTTTTTAACGGTATTTGGTAATCCATTAAGTCACTGTCATTGACTTTCTTCCATGGAATTTGGTTTAACACTGATGACAGAAGTCGTGGCATCGAGAGCTTCATATCCACGTAGAGTTTTATATCTGTCATAATCTTTCCCTAGAATGTGTCTTCTTATACGGTAAAAATAGCAATAGTTTAAAAATCTAGATATAATTTTTTGTTTGCGTTTCACTTGAAACTGTACAAAGTCTCTGTAAATTCGTTCTCGCAGCTCCATAGGTAAACTACGAATCCTCTCGACTTCTAAAGTATCCGACATGAGAATCATATTTTGGACCGGCCAAAGGAAGGCAACGACAGCAAGGAGACCATCTGAAATGTTCACACCACAACTGAAACACTATACTTTATCCCATTAGGCCAAGTAAACAAATCCGGCTCTGGCTAAAGATTTGGGACTGGGTCCTTCTTGAAATTTTGGCCATTTTCCTTAGAACGCCTGGAATCGACTCTCAAACTTACAATAGCTAACCAAAGCTATGAGAAACGTGTATTTTTCTTTGCTTAGTGATTCTCGATGAAGTTGTTGTGGTGATTTCCTTTGAAAATCAAATAAAATCATTTAATAATGACCATGGTATGTAATTTTCATGATTTTATTAATGACCTTGATATGCAATTTTCATAATTTTGAATAGGTTTTGTACAATTGTGCTAAAACGGATCAGTACCGACTTGTAAAATTTGAAGCCCCAAAGGGCCACAACTTCGTTAAAATTAGCATTATTTATGAGAAAAGTCTAATCAGGTCACCAACTTATGACCATTATAGAATGTGTCAAATTTCATGGCTCTAAGTTTAATAATACTATTGCGCTAACACGGATTCGGGAAGGACGTAGGGACCTACCAACTTAAGGAAGTACGGAAACACGGACAGACAGAAAATTCCTGTGTGATGTCACATAATTAACTCGGGTCAAGTCAGCTGGAATAGTTGACGCGCCATATACATGGATTTTGATGAGACTGTTTTACAACGTTACCACCAAAAAGTGTATCCATTCC
This sequence comes from Margaritifera margaritifera, assembly GCA_029931535.1. NCBI lineage: Eukaryota > Metazoa > Mollusca > Bivalvia > Unionida > Margaritiferidae > Margaritifera > Margaritifera margaritifera. The sequence goes on from JAQPZY010001623.1 coordinate 2,880,056, forward strand.
ACTAAGGACATTCACCACAGATGCAGTATTGTATACGGCAGAAAAAGTAGCACTGCAGTTGTTGGATAATTGTATAAAGAGATGATTACTGCACAGCCTTTTCCATCGATTTAAAAGCAGATCAGAAACAAACACGAGCCTCCTGACCATAATTATAATTAATTTTAAAAGCTTTGACTTTATTTTGGAGTTATATAACATTTCTGTCATCGTTATATGCCTTTAGATTTGCTTTATTGTGTAATATCATACATATCTATTATGTGATATTACTGTTAATGTATGCTGATCAAATTTGGTAGTAGAACCCATCCATTTGCGATGGAACAGTGAATTAAAAGAATGGATGACTAAACTATCTACCTACACATAACACAAACAATAGTGAAAAAGATTTCCGTACAAGAGGGGTTACATCCCTCATGCAGACAACCATTTTCAAGCAGATATAGTCGATTTACAGGTGTACAAAAATACAATGGATACAAATAAATTCTGACAGTGATACACATTTTCTCCAAATATGTATCGATTGAGAAAGCAAAGTCGAAAAGAGGGAATTGTATTTATTTATTTTTTTATTTTATTTATTTCTTTATTTTATTTTTTATTTATATACTGCAAAGGAAAGCAACGAATATTTCCTTACTCAGGCAGGAAAACGTCCGTTTTAGAAAAGTTAAAAAGAACATTAAAAGCTCGAATGGGGAAATACTTTACTCAAAACTAGAAAAAAAATGGCTGGATGTGTTGATTAAGCTGATCGATGGATATAATAACATTTATCACAGGTCAATGAATATGACACCAGTCGAAACTAGATCGAAAGTCTGGATTTTATTATGGTTATCTAACAACTGATACCAGTGGAACGCCTAAATATAAGATAGGTTTTAGAGAGAAGAAACATTATGAGATTCGTCTGTAAAAAAATGCAACTAGTAATTCAATGCGTACTTTCAAGAGTTAAAAATGCTGAGAAGAAAAGCAAATTGACGAGATGGAAAATGGAAAAACGAAATACAAAACACCCAAGGTGTAAGCAGTGCGTTAATTTGATAAAATCTGATATCGTAATGAAGAAAATGTTAAGATTAAGGAAAACAATCAAATAAATGTTACGTGCGGTTGTGGAAAAGCGGTAACAAGGGATCGATATGCAATCACAAAAAGTGCATTTCATACTACTTTTATATTGAATAATAATACTATAACAAATTACTTCAATAATTGACTCTCCGATATCAAGAAGTGAAAAACAAAACTAAAACACCATTTATTCCCTTTTCCATATGAAGATAGATATATCACCAGAAGGCTCTAGGTCTCGTTAATAGAGCTTAAAACGAGTACAGTTTTGAGGGGGTACATGATCAGGACTTTTATTCATTTTTTATGATGTCGAACCACGCTTGATGAAGATAATAGGTATAAAAATTAAAATTGTTGTTTCTGTAAAAGCCCAGTTAGATAATGAGATATAAAAAGAGAATAATGTTTAGGCATTGGTGTCATAGAACAAAAGCTTTAAACATCATAAACAGAAATGTAACGCGGAAAGTAATTTATATGCATAATTGGTATACTATTTGAAAGATTATACACACAATTTGGTCAGGAAATGTGGTCTTTTGATAGAATAGAGTATTTAACATTACATGTAGATACATACCAGCAAGGAAGATCATGCATAAAAATAGACGAAGTTAAAGCCAGGAAAGTAAGAGATTGAGATCATTTAACTGGTATTTACAGAGGTCCTGTACATAACGAATTTAATTTGGATTACATAAATCCAAGTCATATACAACTTTTTATCCATAATTTTTCTGGCTTTGTTTCTCGTTTGTTTATAACAACATCTTGAAAAACAACTTAGATAAATAGGTAATATTCATACCAAATAATGGTGAAAACTACATTTCGTTTGGTAAGGATTGTATAGTCGATAGATTTTGAAAGGATGGTAAAGAAGTTGTTGCAAAGAGGAAAATCATATTCCTAGATAGTTTCCAGATCACTGGACAATCATTAGAACTACTTAAAAATTTCTCAATGGTGAAACATTGATGGAAATAATTAAACATTTTTGAAAATAATGGAATCCAAATAGTTGATCATTTTAAATGGTTTACAGACACTAAATTATCATCAATTATAAATTGTATTCCAGTCTCTGAGGATCACGGATGACTGATGAAGATCACTAGTATGTAAAAGATGTCATGAAACATTTTAAAATAACATCTCTTGGTGACTTACATGACTATTACGTTAAGAAAGGTTCCTTATTGTTGTGTGCCAATTTTGAAGAGTTTAAGACTGTCTCCTTGAATATTTTCAAACTTTACCCAGCACATTAGTACACTGTACATGGGGCTAGATTATAATGCGAGTTTACAATAAGTAAAGTAGAATTAGATTTACTTGCAGAATTATAGTATGCTCCTGATTATATAATTCTGAATTAGAAGAGTATTAGCATGACACCCAATAGATACGCTAAAGCGAATCATAAGTATTATTAAGCTGATGATGACAGTAAAATTAGAGATAATGAAGAATAGGATGGGTCGAGGTCATTCATTATGTACCCAGATACCAACAACCTGGCTATGGGCCAATTCATGCCTGTCAATAACTTTAAATGGGCAACCAAAAAAAACAATCCCGTTTTATGACAAAGGTGATTACAGGAAAGATAATATATTTGGTGCTTCTGAAATGAATAATAAACTTCCAGATCTTTTCAACGACGAATTAAGTGGTGTTCATATACAAAAATTTAGAGGTTTTAGAATCAAGCTTTATTCCTTTACAGCTAACAAAAATGACAAGAAAAATCTGTACAAATTTTTTTTAAATGTATGACCAAAATGGAATTTAAAAATCAAAATGTACAAAAATTGCTTCTTCAACGAGACTGTAAGTCACCAAGAGATGTATGTGGTAAGATCGTATCATCATGACATATACAGTATGACGATATAATTTTTTTTAGAGGTGGGGGTCTTTTTTAATTCTTATGGTTTTTTTATGACGACAAGAGATATTTCGTGTATAACATAAAGACAATTTCATATGGTTCGAACCCACTTTGTAATCAAAGGAATATACCTTCCTTATTGAAAATTAATTTCTTTTGTTTTCCTATACCACATTTTCCATCGACTTTTTATATTTGGAGTTAAAGGCTTCTAAAACCTAACATTCTGTCGCAATTTTATGACTGAATTGTATATATTGCGTAACGTCTACCAATGAATGCTAAATTGGTTAGATTAGTATATATATATTCATTGACACCAATTACTTCCTATGCATGCTGGGCCGTTAGTAATCATACCGCCAATAATAGATGCTGCTTTTGCCATTTTGTGCTAACGTTATTTGATGGTAACTAACTTGTCTGAGGTGTACTTTCAGCATTAAAATTATGTAACAAGCCATTTGTTTCTTTGTTTCAGCACCAATACTAACAGTTTGCAATATTTCGTTTAAAAATTACAATTTTCCCTTGTTGTTCTGTTGTCAGAACTCTTTATAATTGCTACTGGTAGTGGCCATAGTGTCCTTGTTTTAAAACTTTACTGTCTCTCGACTTTGCCTTCAAAGCTTTTGCAAAAGAACCAATTGCAAAGGAAAGTTTCACCAAACCCGCTGAAAGCCTGAGAGATTAAAATGCTGTCGTTATTCCTACGACTCCTAAACCAGCAGTTGCTACACTCATCCGAGACAAAATGGTAGACTTGCTACCATCTACCCTATTCAAAAGGTTATTCGTCACTTTCTATTTCTTTCTCACATCTCTTTAAATCGGTCTTAGTTGCGTTGATCTTTTGCAAACTGAAACTAATATTATTGTATGTATGCAGTATATAATACAATGGTGCACAGCTAGTATTTTCGCTGTCATTTACATGTAGAAAAAGACAGCTTAGATTTAATATTTATGACCGATCTAGAGGGCTGTTTCGAGGTTCGTGTGTGTGTTTAAATTTAAAAGTTTTCATCGGTGTGCTTTTCAACATTGAAATGTAATTATCCTTGGGTCTACTAATACTCATTTTGTGGCTTGTGCTATTTCATTACTTAATTATTTTGTCTGGTAAGATCTCGTTTGCTATCAAGTAGTCACTTGTAAACCGACTCATTGGAACTGGAAAAATCCGCTACATCCATGTTAGTTGGTCGACCTATTATAAAAATCAACATCCTCCTTAAAACCATGCTGTAACTGACTGTAAGAGCATGTTGCATGACAAATAGTGCTATTTATGTTTGTATCACTTGCCATTCATTACTGTGAAAAAATTCAGAACATTTCTGGGAATATATTTTGCTGTTCTTTTGGTACAGAAACTCACTCTTCTTTGAGATATTTAACTTTTGCAGCGGTTGCAAAAGAACAAATTCTGCTTCTTGAACATACAAACAGAATACCTTAAGTAACTAATCCAACACCAAACCATCAATACATTTCGTTTGAACTCGATTTATCTTGCTTCTGTCTTAATTTCTCTGCTTTGACTCCTTCAAATTCTGTGAACGTTCCCAAGTTGTGTACTAAATTCATCTCATGGTGGATCCTTGGGATTTTATAAAGAGACCTTTCAACCTCCGATTCGTCTTTTTTAAAATGTATTTGCAACAAAATTATAAAGTAAACGCAAGCATGAGTATAGATTACTTGAAAATTGAGATACAAGACATTTCAACTAACCTTAAAGTCGACTTACACTAGTCTTTAACAATCATGCTGACATAAACAGTAGTATAATTTGAGTTGTGAATTGTATTGAAAATGAAATAATAGAATTTAAATGATGGATACTAACACATGTTCGAAATGTGAAGAAGAAAAGGCATAACTGATCATAATGGTACTTGTAGTTATTTCAGGAATACTATAAAAAGTGTTTTGGTGTAAAAAAAGAAATAAAGTGTACCATATTGAATACATATGTCAAACAAAAACACCACATTGATAAAATTTCAAATTAATTTACTTGTCAAGAGTTATCATTTTAATAGCATTGGAATAGAATATAGAGTCAAATACAACATGAAAAGTGCTGTGGACCATCTATTGAATTATATGGTAGATGGCGAAATTTTATAACACATTTACGTGTTGATGATAATGATTGAGATATAGATCATGTTATTTCTTGTATGTATTTTGGCTTGTTCCGCCCAGAACAGCAGCGAAAATGTTTTAACTGCTTGAACCCACGATATATGGTAACCAAGGAAAATGGATATAAAATTGCTAAAATATCATCGAAAAGAGATATACAGGAATACTATAGAAGCTTTCAAACCTGCAAACTTTATCAATGAGGGGAGTTTGGATAACAACGTTTATTCTGTTTTGTCTCTTCTTTTGTTTCCCTACAAAACTTATCTATGCAATAGACAGATAATTCTAGTAAGAACAATAGCTGGTACAATTGTTATTAAAAATACAAATGCATATACATGGATTACAGAGTATCTAGTTCACATTTATTTAGGACTACTTTCTGTTTTTTCACTCTTTTCTCTGCTTACTTTTTTAAATTGATGTGTTTAGATGTTATCAAGCTGGCACTCATACTGATAGAGTTAATCGCAACTTGAATTATACAAATCCATCTAATACCATTTGATGACATATGTAATCTTCTTCCATCTCTGTAATTCATTGAAATCATCAATTGGTAGAAAGTTGTTCATCGCATATGTTAATGCTAAGAATGTGAAAATTTGATAATGACTTGGATTTGTTTAGCTGATCTGGCATAGATAAAGATCTCACAAGTATTTGTTATTTGTTTTTCGTTCGTTTTGTCCAACTCCTTGTCAGTTAAAGCTTTACCAGTAATCTCGTTTTATGATCCATTTTTACACAACTTTCAATTATTGTTTCTATTCTTGAATTTCAGGCGAAATAAAGCTACCGTTTTTTTTCTCTTCCATGAAACTTTACTTTTATTCAATTTGGTCTTGATCTGTTTAAATAAAGTTATAAATATGGCAGAAGGTGGTAGAGACAATTTTGAACGTACATTTGAAAATCCTGTTTAAGATGGTTACGAGGGACATATTACGGATACAATATTTGAAGATAATTTCAATGATAACAACGTGTAACCAATTTTTTATTTATTTATTTATTTTTTTGGTTCCTGGGTAGTAAGTGTTATTTCCTAATTGCTTATGCCTCAAAAGTATAGAAAATGGCTATTATTCCCCACAAACTTTGCTTTTGTGACCAGGACAGTGATATTTTGAAATTTACCTATTTCCAATGAGAAATCAGTACTTTCATTAATGTACAATTATTTCAGTTCACCATTCTATAACCTATTTGATAAACTTGTTCTCCGAATTTAGCCTATGGATCCCGAGTATAAACTTTACACCAACTAACTCAATTGAATGAATGAAGCTGCAGTTTATATAAAAGTTACAAGACATCTTATAATAATTAAATACAGTTAAAATCGTTCAGTTGTATCGGTTTTTCAAAGAAATGGGCTCAGCAAGAGTATAATGTGAAGCTACGTGATATTAATGTATTATTTGCCAAGCAAAGCATAAATGCACTACGATGGACAGGCATCTATCAGCAAGCTTAGGTTTTGACTCAAGGGTATTCCAGGGTAGAGTCAATATAATTTCTTTCATATCTATTCTAACACAAAAGTTGTGAGACAATTTAATTTAGAATTAAATTTTAATCTGGGAAGTTCATCAAGGGCTATTTCCTATGGAACATTTGTAAACTGTAGTCTCTTTCTTTCAGACGTATTTAGAAAATGTAACTTTTTGAAAATATAAATTAGCACTGACTGAACTGAAAGTACCTCAGAAAAGTAACAACAAAGCATTTCTGATCCTAAACGTTTTCTGAATATAGGTACTTATCGTCCCAGCGAGACATGAGTTGAGACGAAACTTTAAATCAAAACATTGTAATATCTTTTCCATTGATACTTTGAAATATACGTCTTTATAGTGTTACGACTCTATGTCTTAAAATAATGTAACAGAAAGAAAGTAAAACTAGCAATGTACTTAAAATCAACAAACAATTTATTTCTCTGTAATTAAAATGAAAATTCAAAAGACACTTACAATTTGTGAATGAAATTCCAAATAATCCTAAATGTCCTAAACACGAGTCAGAAATTATAGAATGTTCCGAATTAATGAATGTTCCGTTCCGAATGAATGAATGTTCCGAATGAATTGGTAGTCTTGAATGTCCTGATGTACCACAACGATAGTCTTGAATGTCCTGATGTACCACAACGATACAATCCAGAATATATTTGAGAATGTCCACAAATATCCAAAAGATATATATTTAAATCTAAAGGTTAATAAGCACTTTACAGTAATTCCAATGACTGTTAAAATAAATAATTCCTTTCAAATTATGTCTACAGCACTACAGCATTACAACACAACTAAAACTCTAATCATAAAATGATTCCAAGCAGTCTGATGATTCCAAACAGACTAATAATAAAAAAACAGGAATGTTTTTAACACAGGATTTCAAATTTGAATGAATAAATGCGTATCAAGTTTGTATTTATACACATATTCAAATAACCCACCATGCAAGACAAATTGCACTATTTTAGTGGAAAATCCTCAAAGTAGTTGTGAATAATTGTCAACAACTCTGACTTTGAACTCAAAGGTCAGTAAATACCTTGTTGACACCTTAACCAAACTTAAAGTGCGACTTTCTATTTTACCGTATTTTAAAGTACAGTCATAGGCCAAAAGTTGAGGCACTCATAGATTCTATATACATAACACCTCCCCTCATAAAAAAGAAAGATTTATTCAATAAAGCATTCTTTTATATATTAATCAAGTATGCATATAATACTGTAATAATCAAATTCACATATGAATATGTCTTATGAATGACGCTCAACTGAATTACACAAAATATACACAAAATAAAACAATATAGTACTTCTATATACTTGAGAGTGCACCAGTTCTTTTTACTACCAGGCACCGTGAAAAAGATTTTAAAAATATTGACTTGGTCTTAGGTAAGGGGCCGATACAGACTAAATGACTCGTCAAATGCAAGAATAGGCGGATGAGCCTTGATCTCTTATGAATGGGTTTTTCCACCATTTGACAATTGTGACAAGATCTACAGTAAAACATCACTTTTAAGTTTCGGCCAATAAAAATGATGTAAGATCTTGTGATAGTCTTATTGACTCTTAAATGACCGGCCAAGGAGTTTCATGGGCTAGACTAAGAATGTCCTGTCCATGGAATGACAATTTGATAGCTCACTGAAAGAACAGGAGATCTCGAGATATTGTTCCTGTTAAACAACTAATGGTTGTCTTTTGTCACCCTGATTGGAATACAGAGAATGAGTTGTAAAAAGAGAATCAATGTGATCAATACCTATTGGTTTCTAAATACAATGAAAAAAGTGACCTTATCAAATGACTGACCAATAAATGTGTCACCTAAAGGAATAATTTCCTAATCATCATCATTCTCAAGAGTTCTTTGCCATAGGTCTGGTAACTTTACACGTAGGATACAAAAATCAGAGATTTCAATTTTAATAAGATCAATTCTTTTATTCAAACAAGGCTTGTCTGTTACAAGTGGATTAACCACTACCGTATGTAACTTTACACATAGGATTGATCCAACACGGTTTGTCAGTTACAAATGGATTAAACACTACCTTATGTAACTTTACACTTGGTATTGATCCAAACAAAGTTTGTCAGTTACAAGCGAATTGATCACTGCCTTATTTCTAGCTAGGACATTGCCTAGCAATAAATGGATACCTTCGATAGGTAAAGAAGTCAGTTTCCCAACAGTCACAGGTCCATAAACTAAGTTTGATGCCAAATTGACACAGTGGTTAGAAAAATTTACAAAACCACACTCTAATCCCAGAATAAGTACACTTTCACTAGAGAGAAGACTTCTCATACAAAGGCAAAGTACTTGATAAAAAGACTCTGAGAAGCTCCTGTGTCCCTTAATATTACAGTAGGAATACATTTGGCAGAATCACCTATAAGTGATATAGAAACTTCTAACATGAATGGTTTACAAGTCTCCAAAATAGAATCAAACTGGGGTTTGTCGGACCCCACCAATGTATTGCCTTCAATACAAGACCGTACCGTGACCTCTTTGAAACAAGAACATTTGAAATAGCTCTGTATTTATTCTGTTGCTTATTTTTCAACATGTAGTAATCAGAAATAACTGTTGCTTATTGTTCAACCTGTAGCAATCAGAAATAACGGGCCCTTTCTTTTTAGAGCAAGTGCACGTTGAAAGAGATAAGGATTTCCTATGCTTAATTTTCAACCTGTATCAATCGGAAATAACGTGCCCTTTCTTTTTACAATAAGTGCACGTAGAAGGAGATAAGGATCTATGATCAGTCATATCAGATGTTTGATTTCTAAAAGTTGTACCGTATTTAAATTTTGAAATACTCATAGACTCTAATCCTACCTGGGTAGGACTTAAAACAAAGTTCTGAACATTTGATGACATTATGAAGGCTTGTTGGTTTCACTAAAAGATTTCTCAAATGGAATTAAAATATTCAAATGGGTGAAATAAAAATCTTTAGCAGGGACAAAGAAAATTCCGAAATAAAGTTAATTTAAATTAAAATTTACAAAAATTCACATCGCGGACGAGGCCCCAATTTCTCTAGGTCTTAAAATAATGTAACAGAAAGAACGTGAAGCCAACAATTTATATAAAATCAACAAACAATTTATTTCTAGACAATAAAGGTAAAAATTCAAAAGACACTTACAGTGACGTGAATTAAAGTCCAAATAATCCAAAAATTGTCCTAATCACAAGTCCTAAATATAGAATATTCCGAATTAATGAATATTCCGTTCCGAATGAATGGATGTTCCG